>OY037019.1:18566963-18689598 GCA_955831195.1 Pilophorus perplexus | reverse complement strand
TAACCATCCCTAACCATCCCTAACCATCCCTAACCATCCCTAACCATCCCTAACCATCCCTAACCATCCCTAACCATCCCTAACCATCCCTAACCATCCCTAACCATCCCTAACCATCCCTAACCATCCCTAACCATCCCTAACCATCCCTAACCATCCCTAACCATCCCTAACCATCCCTAACCATCCCTAACCATCCCTAACCATCCCTAACCATCCCTAACCATCCCTAACCATCCCTAACCATCCCTAACCATCCCTAACCATCCCTAACCATCCCTAACCATCCCTAACCATCCCTAACCATCCCTAACCATCCCTAACCATCCCTAACCATCCCTAACCATCCCTAACCATCCCTAACCATCCCTAACCATCCCTAACCATCCCTAACCATCCCTAACCATCCCTAACCATCCCTAACCATCCCTAACCATCCCTAACCATCCCTAACCATCCCTAACCATCCCTAACCATCCCTAACCATCCCTAACCATCCCTAACCATCCCTAACCATCCCTAACCATCCCTAACCATCCCTAACCATCCCTAACCATCCCTAACCATCCCTAACCATCCCTAACCATCCCTAACCATCCCTAACCATCCCTAACCATCCCTAACCATCCCTAACCATCCCTAACCATCCCTAACCATCCCTAACCATCCCTAACCATCCCTAACCATCCCTAACCATCCCTAACCATCCCTAACCATCCCTAACCATCCCTAACCATCCCTAACCATCCCTAACCATCCCTAACCATCCCTAACCATCCCTAACCATCCCTAACCATCCCTAACCATCCCTAACCATCCCTAACCATCCCTAACCATCCCTAACCATCCCTAACCATCCCTAACCATCCCTAACCATCCCTAACCATCCCTAACCATCCCTAACCATCCCTAACCATCCCTAACCATCCCTAACCATCCCTAACCATCCCTAACCATCCCTAACCATCCCTAACCATCCCTAACCATCCCTAACCATCCCTAACCATCCCTAACCATCCCTAACCATCCCTAACCATCCCTAACCATCCCTAACCATCCCTAACCATCCCTAACCATCCCTAACCATCCCTAACCATCCCTAACCATCCCTAACCATCCCTAACCATCCCTAACCATCCCTAACCATCCCTAACCATCCCTAACCATCCCTAACCATCCCTAACCATCCCTAACCATCCCTAACCATCCCTAACCATCCCTAACCATCCCTAACCATCCCTAACCATCCCTAACCATCCCTAACCATCCCTAACCATCCCTAACCATCCCTAACCATCCCTAACCATCCCTAACCATCCCTAACCATCCCTAACCATCCCTAACCATCCCTAACCATCCCTAACCATCCCTAACCATCCCTAACCATCCCTAACCATCCCTAACCATCCCTAACCATCCCTAACCATCCCTAACCATCCCTAACCATCCCTAACCATCCCTAACCATCCCTAACCATCCCTAACCATCCCTAACCATCCCTAACCATCCCTAACCATCCCTAACCATCCCTAACCATCCCTAACCATCCCTAACCATCCCTAACCATCCCTAACCATCCCTAACCATCCCTAACCATCCCTAACCATCCCTAACCATCCCTAACCATCCCTAACCATCCCTAACCATCCCTAACCATCCCTAACCATCCCTAACCATCCCTAACCATCCCTAACCATCCCTAACCATCCCTAACCATCCCTAACCATCCCTAACCATCCCTAACCATCCCTAACCATCCCTAACCATCCCTAACCATCCCTAACCATCCCTAACCATCCCTAACCATCCCTAACCATCCCTAACCATCCCTAACCATCCCTAACCATCCCTAACCATCCCTAACCATCCCTAACCATCCCTAACCATCCCTAACCATCCCTAACCATCCCTAACCATCCCTAACCATCCCTAACCATCCCTAACCATCCCTAACCATCCCTAACCATCCCTAACCATCCCTAACCATCCCTAACCATCCCTAACCATCCCTAACCATCCCTAACCATCCCTAACCATCCCTAACCATCCCTAACCATCCCTAACCATCCCTAACCATCCCTAACCATCCCTAACCATCCCTAACCATCCCTAACCATCCCTAACCATCCCTAACCATCCCTAACCATCCCTAACCATCCCTAACCATCCCTAACCATCCCTAACCATCCCTAACCATCCCTAACCATCCCTAACCATCCCTAACCATCCCTAACCATCCCTAACCATCCCTAACCATCCCTAACCATCCCTAACCATCCCTAACCATCCCTAACCATCCCTAACCATCCCTAACCATCCCTAACCATCCCTAACCATCCCTAACCATCCCTAACCATCCCTAACCATCCCTAACCATCCCTAACCATCCCTAACCATCCCTAACCATCCCTAACCATCCCTAACCATCCCTAACCATCCCTAACCATCCCTAACCATCCCTAACCATCCCTAACCATCCCTAACCATCCCTAACCATCCCTAACCATCCCTAACCATCCCTAACCATCCCTAACCATCCCTAACCATCCCTAACCATCCCTAACCATCCCTAACCATCCCTAACCATCCCTAACCATCCCTAACCATCCCTAACCATCCCTAACCATCCCTAACCATCCCTAACCATCCCTAAACCATCCCTAAACCATCCCTAAACCATCCCTAACCATCCCTAACCATCCCTAACCATCCCTAACCATCCCTAACCATCCCTAACCATCCCTAACCATCCCTAACCATCCCTAACCTGCTGTACCGAGCCATTAGATTGTGTCTGGGGCCAGTTATGGCCCATTACAATCTCTTCTAGTCCTTCTACACCTGATTCGTGTTCTGCTCTTCCTTGAAGGCTTGGCTCTTGGACTTATCTTGCCATTTCTGCTGGGGGTAGTGTGGCCTTACAACTGGTGGTTCTCGGTCTTTTCAAACACTCCCCCAGAGGGCACAGCAGGCCCTCCTGTCCCCTCCGGCGTTAGCCACATCGTTCTGATGTGCCCAGGATGGCCCACGTGGAGGTGCCGGGTTTTGCAGGGATACTTTATGTTTCGCGATTTCTTCGCTGGGACAGGAGTCATCGCAACGGACCTACCTACTATTCCACCTCTTCTTATAGCTTGTGGTGTTCGGATCATTGGTCGTTGCGGAATGCAACAGACCGTACCTACTCTTCTGCCTCTTCTTATAACTTACAGTTTTCGGATTCTCGGTGGTTGCTCTTATGTGGTCACCATACGGATCCTCATGATGACCACCGACAGCACCAATAGGTACTCTGCTCCCTCTTCTTATAACTTGGAGTTTTCCCATCACTGGTTGTCGAACTGACAGCACCATTAGGTACTCTGCTCCCTCTTCTTATAGCTTGGAGTTTTCCCATTGTCGGTTGTCACGTTGCTCCACGATTCCTTGACTGGTGGAGGGCGAGTACTTCTACAAAATTTCCTCCCCTCCCTAATCAAACACGGCTAGCCTAAGCAAGAATAAAAATCTGAAGACCCATACAACAACGCACACAAGCAAAAATAATAGTCTGAACACACACATGATGACGCACACTTAAAACTTGAACACACATACAATGACACACATATCACAGATTTGTTTCCCTAGCTTACTCATTCTCACACACCTTTCATTCATCATTCATACCTGACCAGTGGGACGGGGGAAAACCCACCAGTCCCGCGCCCAACCCTTCCTAAAGTGGCCCTTCTGGTGCCCGTCTTGTAGGGCTTCCCGTACTTTAGGGTTTTCCATCGCCCAGAAGGGCCGGACAGCCCCTGAAATAAACAAGCTGAAATTAATAAAATGCAAAATTAATAAATAAAATTCAAATTAACCTAACAATATGCTGCCTCGCAAACTGGTAGGCTCCCCCCTCCATCCACACCTTCCTCTCACACTCTCCATTCGTATCAGTAACCTACTATCACAACCACCTAATCCTAATTAACACATATATCACAGCCAACCATCACAATCGTCCCCTACCCTAATTGAATAAATACCTAAAACTAATATCACACATCAAATCACAGTCTAGCCTTATGCCCTACTCATCCACACATCCTTTCACACAATAAATTAATTTGTCAAACATTCGCTCTGGGGAGTTGAAGTACTTTTATATATTTTCCTTCCAACTTCCTTCTACACAAATTCCTATATCCTACTTCTGCTGGGGCCCGCGTTTCGCCGCTCTCCCCCGGGCAAGTGCACCCCTTCTCCTCGTCTTGTGGCCCAGGACTTCGCAAATCTTTCAAATTTATTCCAGGCTTGCTTGGAACAGACCAGGTCTGACATGGGCCCGTTGTATATCGCGTCACGTGTCATTTCCAGGCGGAGGTCACTATACAAGGTGCATTCCCTGATTATATGTTCAGCCGATTCTACGGTGGTTCCACAAGGGCACGTGGGGTTTTCCCTGCGGCGGAAGAAATGCAGCTTGCCACTGAAGTTTCCGTGACCAGTGAGTAGTTGAGAAGTCTCATATCCTGGTTGAGTATGCTGCAGCTGCTGTCTGTGGCCAACTTCAGGAAAGAACTCAAAAGTGAGTCGCCCTGTTGTTCCTTCAACCCAGCGCCTTTGCCATTCTTGCTGTACCCACTGTTCAATCGCAGTCAGCTTGTCCTGGGCCTCATCATACCTTCCAACTAACTCCTCCAGGGCAGGGCATACCTGGGCACAGGTCCGATCCGGCCACTTCAACCCGCTATAAGCCACTCTTGCATCCAGCAGCAGATCCAGTGGTTCGAGTCCCGCAAGTACCTGGAGCCCCAGTGTAGCGGCAGTTCGATAAGCCCTTGTAATGCCGAGCAAGGCAGTACGCTGCATACTAAGAATTTTGTCTCTCATCGCCGCAGTAGGCCTGTTCCACCAGGTTGAGGCTGCATACATCACTGTGGGGATGAACACAGTTTTGTAGTATCTTCTCCTCTGATCGAATGTTGCTCCCCACATTGGACCTGACAACCGGCGAAGGCCACCCGCCAGCGTTGCCACCTTTCCCAGCAATCCCTTGATGTGGTCCGTTGCTGAGAGTGCCTGGTTGAGAGTCACTCCCAAGTACTTTGCCTGGTCTCTGGCCTGAATCCTGTGGGCTCCTACTCGAAATCTTGTTGGGTGCCTGCGGTCCCCCGCTCCACGGAACACCAAGGCCTGTGTCTTGAGGGCAGCCAATTTCAGGTGGGCTCCATTGCACCAGCGCTCCACGAAAGCTGAGCATCCCTCTGCCTGGGCCACCATCCCTGCTCTGGTCCTGCTGGTCACCACAACTGCCAGGTCATCAACAAAGGCAAACGGCTCCCATGGCTCTGCCTCCATCTGCTCAAGGAGCTCCGCAAACACCAGGTTCCATACTGCAGCCCCCAAGACTGAGCCCTGTGGACAGCCCCGCTCAACCTGCACCTCAGAAATTCCACTTCTGGCATGCATCCTTGCTTTTCTGTTGCTGAAGTAGCTCTGCAGAAGCCCGAAGAGGTTGTCAGGGATGGCTAGTCCACCAAGTCTCCTCAAGACCATGGGCCACCACAGCGCGTTGAATGCTCCAGCTATATCATAGAAGATTGCCATTACATGGCGGTCGGTGCTGGTGGAAATGCAGCCAAGCAATGCCGAAATGGCTGATTCAGTGCTACGGCCCTTGCAGCAGCCATACTGTCTTGGATGTGCAGCTCTCTCAAGATGGTCTGATATGCTGTTAAGGATGAGCCTTTCCAGCACCTTAGCCTCCACTGGTAGAAGGCTGATCGGTCTGTAGCTAGTGCTGCTGGCCAAGTCACGATCTCCGGCTTTCAGCAGTGCCCTTATTACTGCAACCTTCCATGGAGATGGGAACTCTCCCTCAGCCAGTGCCCGGTTGCATATCCGGAGCAGTTCCTGGAGGTAAATCTGAGGTGCTTCCTTCAGCATGGCCATATCCACTCCGTCCGCCCCTGGTGCCTTTCCACGTCCAAACCTTGCAATGGCCACCTGCAGGTCATCCATTGTCCATGGCTGGATATCCTCCCCATTCATGCCAGCAGTCACTGCCACGACCTGACCATCATCAGTTGGGAATGTTTCCCTGAGATACATAGAGCATGCCTCAAGTACTCCTGCAGCTCGCCTCCCATCAACCTGTAGGACTCCAAACAAGTAATCAGGGCTCAATTTGTTTCTGATAATCTTGTAGACTGTGCCCCATGGTTGATCTGCTATGTCCTTCTCAACAAAGCGCCTCCATGACTCCCTTTTCTTGCGACGGATCAGGGTCTTCAATTTCCGCTTTTCGCCCAAGAACCTGGCTCTGAGGGTGGCTCGTTCCTGTCCTTGATGGCCACGCACAAGCCGTCTAGCCCGGAGCACCAGCGCCCGCTGCCTCGAGATTTCCTCGCACCACCAGGGGACCCTTCTGACACCAGGCAGCCCATTCTTGCAGAGCGTCTGATGTGCAGCACCATGCACAGCTGAGTTGAGAGCCTGGACATCCTCCTCTAGGGTGGGCTCGCCCTGGATGTCTCCCATGATGTACTCAATGGTCTTGGATTCGAGTTCTGCCCTGAATGGTGCCCAGTTGTGGACCGCATTTGTCCTGTATCTGATGAGCTCAGCCGTGGTCAGCTCGGCACCAGGACGCCCCAAGGTGAAGGACACTGCGGCATGGTCGCTGGTCGTGCTGAACGCCACTGCCCAGCCTGACACCGCCGCCTGATTGCCACCCCCCAGCAATGTGAGGTCAACAAAGGACTGTCCCCTGGCCCCATCATATGTAGGTCCCAGTCCAGGGTCGTTGCAGAGGGCCAGCCCCAATGAGGTCATCCACATTGCAACCTCAGTTCCCCTGCCATCAGTCGCCCCAGAGCCCCAAGCCTCACAGTGGGCATTGAAGTCCCCACAGTAAATGATATCCTGCCCAGCCAACTCATCGTGGATATGCGTCAAGTGCGCCAGGCTCTGCTCCAACTGATGCTGCCGGTCATTTGGTGGTAGGTAGATGCTGACTATGTGGACTGCCAAGCCGGGGGCTTCGAGCTTTACCACCACCACTGTTCGTGTCGAGAGGTGCTCCAAAAACGTGGAGTCAATCCTGCTGCCGAGAACCACCACAGCGGCCAGCGGCTGCATTTGTCCTACCTTCCTGTAGTACACCTTTGTTACCATGCCAAATCCCACAACTCGTCCTTGACTGTATGGGGGTTCCTGCACAGCCAGGACAGTAATGCTCTTTTCAGATGCTATCTGTCGGACTTGGTCAGCTACCTGTCCTTGTTTGTTCATGTTCAGCTGTAATACGTTGATGGTGTGTGACATCATTGCCCGTAATCTGTCGCCCTGACATATAGCTCCACAGCCCTAGCATAGCTTGGGCATACATTGCTGCCGGCATCATGGTCATTTGGGAGTCCCAACTTCACACAAGCAGGGCAAACTGGTGGATCCTTCCTGTTGGGGCAGTCCTTGAAGCCATGTCCTCCTTTGGAGCACCATCCACATGTCTGCCGCTGGGTGCATCCCGTTGCTATGTGCCCGTAACTGTGACACTGGTAACACCGGGTCACACTGACATGGTCGACAATCCGGCAAGAGAACCAATCAATCAGGAGACGCCCGACTCTCAATAATTCCACTCTTATTGCCGGAGTAACCTGGATAACCCACTTTACGACTGGACGGTCCCTTGGTCCTGTCTTGTGCAGAGGAGTTATTCCTTTCTTCTTTTCTTCCTCGTCAATGTTGCCCAGGTCTGTCCGCAAAATCTCCTCCATGAGTTGCTGCCCAGAGAACTCGGCTGGCACATCGTGGATGAGCATGCGAGGAAACCGCTGCGTCGCCACTGTCACCTTTGCCCCCACATCCTTGAGTATCTGGTTCTCCAGAATCTTCTCCTTGTCCTTGTCCTGCTTGAGGTCAAGGGCCATCCTCCCACCCCTTATCGGGCGAACCTCCTTCAACTCCACTCCTAAGTCTGCCGGCTTTAATTTCCCAGCCAGGATTGCTGTTAGTGATTTCCCTTCAGGAGCTTCGATTAAGACGGTCGTTCCTTTTGCTGGTCTGGCACCACCTATGTCAGCAAGCTTTGCCCGAATTTGACTTTTTACCTGGCTGATTGTACTACCTCCAGGCCTTGGGCTGAGAACTCCATCTCCAGTATCCATCAGGGTTCCTTGTATCCTGTCCCCGGTCTTACGAGGAGGAAGGGGTGGGAAATGGGCCATCGACTGGGCTCGGGGAGGGGTGCTGACACACTCTAGAGCCCTGGAATATGATTCCCTCAAAGACGAGCACTGATTTCGGATTAAATTCTCATTTTCCTTCTGTATCTGGAAACTCTGCTGTTCTACCCTTTCTGCGACCTGCGAAACCGCCTTCAAGACAGGTGAAATACTGGGAGGGTGAACTTGATTCTCAGTCCACACTTCATGAGCTGCTTCTAGGGCCTTATTGTTCCCCAAGAGAAACGTGTTCTGCGATACAAGTCTCAAAATGCATTTTTGCACGCCATTTACACAACTCAATATCATGTCCTTTCTTGATTTAACCAATTCACCCTCCGTTGACGCCACATCCATGGTTATTTTCTTGAGAAACTCAAGGGCTACCTCCGCTGGTTGCACACAGCCCCTGAGGTCATCCTGTGTTGCCCATTCATCAGTTTCGGTCCTCGTTCTTTTCCGGTTGTGGGTCGTCTCGCTCACAAGGACATTACCCACAGGGGAACCCACAGGAGGAGTCCCCACAGGAGGAGTCCCCACAGGAGGAGTCCTCACAACACGAGAAACAGACGATCCTCCCTCACCACTTGGGTTCCCATCCTTAGCTGACATATCCAGGGAGAGCGAGGGGCTAGGATACTAACCCGCAACAGCGGGCTAGTGAATAAACAAATTTATCCACGTAAACCACCTCTATCACCCTCTGACAAGGGGGCAACCCAACCAACTTACCCACTGTCAACTTATTAGTTCACCACCACAACAACAACTATCTGGCAACCCTGTTTGAGAACAGGGCTGGGGCCTGCCAGAAGTAAACAACAGGGATGGGCGTACACTAATCTTCTCTTATCACAGGATACTCAAGACTAAATTCATCACCAAATTTGAGGTATTCTGAGTTCACAAAAAGCTGAAGAGCAGAGGAAGGGATGCAATACTTTGAGTTAGGTTTACCACAAACACAAAGTCCCCAAATGATGAGCCCAAAAGGCTAACCTCAAACAATGTGCTCAATGTAAACAAAGTGAATTTCAGCAAATTTCTTGTAAGTAATCCACTAAAACTCACAAAATCAATAGTCCAGATGATAAACAATGTCCAGTCCAGGTTGTAAGCATGAAAATTTCACAATAAACTGAAGTAAGACTGAAAATACAGGATCACTGTCACAGAGGTGTTGGCACTGTGAAAGCTAAGGCTGCACTAACCATCCCTAACCATCCCTAACCATCCCTAACCATCCCTAACCATCCCTAACCCGCTGTACAGAGCTTCTTAGGTTGTGTCTAAGGCCATTTCTGGCCCATTACAACCTTTCTCGTACCTTCTGCTCTTTTTCTTCCCCTAGGGGAAGTGCACTTATGTGTTTCTTCATTCTTCTTTCTTCTTGTTCTTCAGCACTCCCCTAGGGGGAGTACAGCGGGCCCTCCTGTCCCCACCGGCGTTAGCCACACCATTCTGGTGTGCCCGGGATGGACCAACGTGGAGGTGCCGGGTTTTAAAGGAGGTCTTGTTCATTAAATTGGCTCGAAATTCTATGGGACAGGAGTCATCGCAGCAGACCTACCTACTATTCCACCTCTTCTTATAACTTGTGGTGTTCGGGTCACTGGTGGCTGCGGAATGCAGCAGACCGTACCTACTCTTCTGCCTCTTCTTATAGCTTGCAGTTTTCGGATCATGGGTGGCTGCTAAAGCAACAGACCATACCTACTCTTCTGCCTCTTCTTGTAACTTGCAGTTTTCGGATCTTCGGTGGTTGCTCTCTCCACTTTTGATTGTCTGGTGGAGGGCGAGTACTTCTAAAAAATTTCCTCCCCTCCCTACAACTAATACGACTAGCCTAGACAAAAATAAAAACCTGAAGATACATACAATGACACACATATCACACTTGAAGAAACATACAATGACACACATATCACAGTCATTTTCTCCTAAACTATCCTCATTCTCGCACGCCTTTCATTCACCTCATACATTCTAGACCAGTGAGACGGGGGAAAACCCACTGGTCCCGCGCCCAACCCTTCCTAAAGTGGCCCTCCTGGTACCCGTCTCGTAGGGTCTCCCGTTTTTTAGGGTTTTCCAGCGCCCAGAAGGGCCGGACAGCCCCGAAAATAAACAAAAGGGAAATCAATAAAATGCAAAATAAATAAACCAAATTCAAATTATCCTAACAGTATGCTGTCTCGCTGACCTGCAGGTTCCCCCCCATCCACACTTGCCTCCTAGTACACTCCATTCTTACCGTAACCTATTATCACATTCACTACTAACTAACACTTATATCACAGCCAACCATCACAATCTTTCCCTAACCTAATCAGATAAATACCTAACACTAATATCACTGATATAATCACAGCCTATCCTTACGCCCTAGTCATTCACACATCCATTCACTCAATAAATTAATTCATCGAACATTCATACTGGGGAGTTAGAGTACTTATATAAAACTTCCTCCAATCTCCCTTTAACACAAAACTTAATTGCCTAAATTCCTAAATTCATGCTTCGCGGCTCCTCGCTCTCACCCAGGCAAGTCCATCCCTTCGCCACGCCTGGCAGTCCAGGCTCGGCAGAAGTCTATCATCTTTCCATGCATTTCTTGGGTGGCCATCAGGGTATGCAGTGGGGCATCATACGTCGGGACTCCGCACAATATCCTTCTCTGATCATCATACAGGGGGCAGGCCCTTATGACGTGTTCGGCCGTCTCTTCAGGAGCACCACATGGGCAGGCTGGGTCGTCTCGCCGTCTGAAGAAGTTTAGCTTCGCGCTGAAGTTGCCATGACCTGTAAGCATCTGTGTCATCTCATAGCCTGGCTGGATGTACGTCTTATTCCTTCTCTCCCTGACATCAGGTAGGTACTCATGCGTCAGTCGCCCCTGGGGTCCTTCATCCCACCTTCTCTGCCAGGTATCAAACAACCAGTCCTCAATGGCTGCCTGCTTGGCCTCCAATGACGAGAGACCTCTCAGTGCTCGCCCAAGGTCAGGCATCACCTCAACACAGGCCCTGTCAGGCCACCGGGACGACACATACGCCACTCTCGCATCCAACACCAGGTCCAAGGGCTCGCATCCTGCTATGACCTGCAAGGCCAGTGTGGACGCCGTACTATATGCTCGAGTCAACCATCCCTAACCATCCCTAACCATCCCTAACCATCCGTCTAACCATCCCTAACCATCCCTAACCATCCCTAACCATCCCTAACCATCCCTAACCATCCCTAACCATCCCTAACCATCCCTAACCCGCTGTACAGAGCTTCTTAGGTTGTGTCTAAGGCCATTTCTGGCCCATTACAACCTTTCTCGTACCTTCTGCTCTTTTTCTTCCCCTAGGGGAAGTGCACTTATGTTTCTTCATTCTTCTTTCTCGTTCCTTGTTCTTCAGCACTCCCCTAGGGGGAGTACAGCGGGCCCTCCTGTCCCCACCGGCGTTAGCCACACCATTCTGGTGTGCCCGGGATGGACCAACGTGGAGGTGCCGGGTTTTAATGGGGGTCTTGTTCAAATTTAATGGCTCAAAATTCTTTGGGACAGGAGTCATCGCAGCGGACCTACCTACTATTCCACCTCTTCTTATAACTTGTGGTGTTCGGGTCGCTGGTGGCTGCGGAATGCAGCAGACCGTACCTACTCTTCTGCCTCTTCTTATAGCTTGCAGTTTTCGGATCATGGGTGGCTGCTAAAGCAACAGACCTTACCTACTCTTCTGCCTCTTCTTATAACTTGCAGTTTTCGGATCCTCGGTGGTTGCTCTCTCCACTTTTGATTGTCTGGTGGAGGGCGAGTACTTCTATAAATTTCCTCCCCTCCTTACAACTAATTCGAATAGCCTAACAGAAAAAGAAGACTCTGAACATACATACAATGACGCACACCACACTTGAAGAAACATACAATGACACACATATCACAGTCATTTTCTCCTAATCTATCCTCATTCTCGCACACCTTTCATTCACCTCATACATTCTAGACCAGTGAGACGGGGGAAAACCCACCGGTCCCGCGCCCAACCCTTCCTAAATTGGCCCTCCTGGTACCCGTCTCGTAGGGTTTCCCGTTGTTGAGGGTTTTCCAGCGCCCAGAAGGGCCGGACAGCCCCAAAAATAAACAAATGGGAAATCAATAAAATGCCAACTAAATAAATCAAATTCAAATTAACCTAACAGAATGCTGCCTCGCTGACCTGCAGGTTCCCCCCCCATCCACACTTGCCTCCTAGTACACTCCTTTCATTCCTTATCCTAATATCACTGTCACTCCTATAACTAACACATATATCACAGCCAACATCACAATCTTTCCCTAATCAACTAAAATAAATACCTAAACCTAGTATCACTCAAAAAATCACAGCCTAGCCTTAAACCCTAAACATTCACTCATCCTTTCAAACAATAATTTAATTAGTCAAACATTCATTCTGGGGAGCTGGAGTACTTATATAAAACTTCCTCCAGGTTCCCTTCTACACAGATCTTAACCTAATCTTGCCAACATTCGCGTTTCATCGCTCTCCACCTGGCAGCTCCATCCCTTCTCCTCGCTTGGCGGACCAGGCCTGGCAGAACCTCATCATTTTTGAGTGTGACTCTCTACTGTCTATCAGGGTGTGCAGCGGCGCCTGGATGGTGGGGGCCCCCAACAGTTCCAACCTTCGTTCCATGTACAAGGGGCATTCCCGGAGAACGTGTTCCGCCGTTTCTTCAGCAGCGCCACAGGGGCATACAGGGCTTTCTCTTCTCCGAAAGAAATGCAGCTTAGCGCTGAAGTTACCGTGCCCCGTCATGATCTGGGAGGTCTCATACCCTGGCTCGATGTATGGCATCGTTCGTCTTGCCCTGACATCAGGTAGGTATTGGTGGGTTAGGCGTCCTTGCGGTCCCTCATCCCACCGGGCCTGCCATTGCTCCTCAACCCACTGGCTTATTGCCAGCATCTTTGCCTCCTGTGATCCGTGACGCCGTAGAATCTGCTCAAGCTCTGGCCTGATCCGAGAGCATGCTCTCTCTGGCCATCTGACCGCTACGCAGGCCACCCTCGCGTCGAGGACCAGGTCCAGGGGTTCGCAGTCTGCCAGCACCTGTAGCGCCAATGTTGATGCCGTGCGGTAGGCCCTTGTGACCGCAACCAATACTGCCCTTTGGGTTGTCAGGACTTTCTGGCGCATAGCTCCTGTAGGCTTGTCCCACCATGTGGCCGCCGCGTACAGCACGGTAGGGAGGAAAACTACCTTGTAGTACCTGATCCTTTGCCGAAACGTCGTTCCCCAACCAGCTCCTGCCAGACCTCTCAACGATGACGCTATTGGGATGGCTCGCTCTGCCAGGCACGCCACATGGCACTCTGGGGATAGCCTGCTGCTGATTGTGACCCCCAAATACTTCACCTGGCCACCAGCCGTTACCCTTGTCGAGCCCGCCGAAAATCTAGTTGGATGCCTTCGATCACCTCCGCCTTTGAACACGATGGCCTGAGTCTTCTCGGTTGCGAGTTCCAGCTTGGCTTCTCTGCACCACTCCTCAACCAGGGCTGAGCAGCTTGTCGCCGCTTCCGTGAGAGCTGCCCTAGTATGGGCCTGGATTACGACTGCCAGGTCATCCACGAACGCAAAGGCTTCCAGGTCTTCCAGGTCCAGCCTTCTCAGGAGGTCGGAGAACACAAGGTTCCACATTTCGGCCCCTATCACTGACCCCTGCGGGCACCCCCTGGTTATAGCTATTTCCGACGTGCTGGTGTTTGTCCTCATCACCGCCCTTCGGTCCGAAAAGTAGCTGGTCATCAACTTATATACGTTCCTCGGGCACGCCGTCATCCTCAGCATACTCAAGACCTTGGGCCACCACAATGAATTAAACGCCCCAGCAACATCGTAAAAGACTGCCATAACGTGCGGCTCACGAGCACCCCTAACTGCCTCCACCAGCCCTGCTATGGCCGTCTCCGTGCTTCTTCCTCGCACGCAGCCATACTGCCTGGGGTGTGCAGCCTCTTCCAGAGCTTGTCTCATGCGTCCCATCAGCAGCTTCTCCATTACTTTGCCTACCATTGGTAGAAGGCTCACAGGGCGGTATGCCTTGCAGCTGGTAAGGTCACGATTGCCTGGTTTCCGTATGGCCCTGATGTCCGCAACCTTCCACTCTTTGGGGTATATGCCGTCTCTAAGCGCCTGATTGTATACTCGGAGCAGCTCCTCCTTGAATATCCGTGGGGACTCCTTCAGCATGGCCATGTCGATGCCATCCAGGCCAGGGGCCTTGCCTCTTCCAAAGGCCGCTATTGCACTATTAAGCTCCTCCATTGACCATGGGAGAGCGTCAGGGTTATTTGGCAGGTCTTCCACTCTTCGACGCATTTCCGCTTCCTCCTCGCTATCACGAGCTGGGTCGTCTTTCGGGAATGTCTCCATAAGGTACATCTCGCATGCTTCCTTGGGGTCCCCAGCACTACGTCCATCGACCTTCAGGGCTCCCAGCGCGTAGTCCGGTCCCACCTTATTCCGCATGAGCTTGTAGGCCAGCCCCCATGGGTTTTCCTCTACATCCTCCACCACAAAGGCTCGGTAGGACTTCCTCTTCGCTCTCCGGATCATGGCCTTCAAGGCCTTCTTTTCCCTGAAGTAGGTGTCCCGGTTGTGCCCCCTGTTGCTGCTTCCCCGGGGTCTCTGAGAGCGCCGTCTGGCCGCCAGTACTACCGACCTCTGCCTGGATATCTCCTCCGTCCACCACTTAACCTGTCCCAACCGGGGTTTTGGCCTATGCTTCAAGGTAGTCTCCGCCGCCATCAGCACCGCTGCTCCCAATTCGTTGTGGTCGTCGCTCGGCCCGAATGGTGTCACCTGTGGATATAAAACATAGTCCACTACAGCAGACTCCAACTCCGCCCTGAATGCCGTCCACGTAACATTCCTCGTGATGAACCTTCTGGTCTCAGCCATCCGACACTGCTCATGTCCTCCCTCCAGGTGAGTAACGATTGTGGCATGATCGCTGGTCGTGCTCCACTCCAATGTCCACGAGGTGATGTCCGCCGCCGCCAGCCCATTTGTCAAGGTGAGGTCCACAGATGATTCTCCTCTTGGGCCCTTGAATGTGGGTCCCTGGCCGATCTCGTTCTCCACGTACAGGGCAGCTCCCAGGGTCCACTGTCCAACCAGTTCCCCTCGCTGGTCCAGGGTTTCCCTTCCCCAAGCCCCGCTGTGGGCATTGAAATCCCCACATATCAACAGGGCCCGATCACCAACGTACCTAACTACTTCCTCCAGCCTGGCAATATGGGGTCGTATATCTTCATTTGGTGATGCATATACACTCACCAGGAACAGATCCCTTCCACGGCCTTTGATTCTCACCGGCACTATGCATGGGGTGGCAAGCTCCTCCAGGAATAGGGCATCCAACTGTCCATCTGTCACCACCACAGCCGATCTTGGGTTGACCCCCTGGGTCCTGGAGAAGTAGATTCTGGACCTGAGTCCGAATCCTACTATCTGACCGCGCTGCACCGCCATCTCCTGGAGGGCAAAAACTCCAATGCCCTGTTCTACCCCCAGCTGCCTCACTTGATCTGCAACCGTTGCCTGTCGGTTCATGTTCAACTGAAGGATCTTGATTCCTAGGGCCATCATTGTGTGCCATAGTCTGTCCCTTTAACCATCCGTTCTATTGCCATCCTGTAGCTGGCACACTGATCACCACCAGCCATGTGACCATGCGGTTGTTTGGCTTTCTGGCACGGGGCGCATATTGGGTCCTGCTGTTTATTTGGGCATTCCTTGAACTTGTGGCCCTCCTTCGCACACCACCCGCAAATCTGCACCTCCTGCTTACATGTCGAACCTATGTGTCCATAGGAGTGGCACTGATAGCACCGGGTAACTCCCACATGGTCAACCACTCTGCAGCTGAACCAGTCAAGCAAGATTCTCTCTTGCTTCAGAAGGGCCTGTCTTATTGCCGGTGCAACCTGCATCACCCACTTAACCACCGGCTTATTCCGGGGTCCAGCCTTATGTAAAGGGATTATGCCAGCTTTCCTTTGGTCGATTGACATGCCTTGAACCTCCACTGCTGCTACTGCACTCAATACCTCCTGATCAGTCATCCCTGCTGGGACGTCGTGGATCAGCATACGTGGCAGTCGTTGGGGGGCCTCCTTCACGATAACTCCTGCCTTCTTCAGCTCCTCACTCTCAATGACCTTGTCTCTATCCTCCCGACTCGGCAGGTCCACCAAAATCTTCCCACCTCTTGCTGGCCGGATACTGGCAAAAGTCACACCAAGGTCCTGCGGCTTCAAACCTGCTGCCGCAAGTCTTGGCATCACCTCTTGTCCTTGTGGTGCCTCCATTAGCAGAGTTGCTCCTTTTCTAGCCAGATTAGGGCCACCTTTGTCTGCTAGCTTGGCCCTGACTTCCGCTTTCAGCTCCCGGACGGTGGGGCCCTGCATGATGGGTGTGACTGGCAGAGCCTGCCTGCCATCCCCTCTGGTTTTCTCCTTTCTCCCTCTACCTCTGTTGACCAGCTGCCATCTCCCGTCGTCCCCTGGGGTATCCCTCAAATGGGGGCCAGTTGGGGTGTTCTCAATCTTCTTTAGCACCTCGGTATACATTGAAGCATGCTGCTTCATCACCCCCTCCTGCCGTTCCACGTGATCCTTGATGGCATCAACAGCCCTGGCTATAGGGGACGGGATTTTCAGGGGTGCTCCTGCTCCTCCTTTACTCGCCTGGTCCCCCTTTCCCTCCAACGCAATAACCTTGCCCACGAGGTAGGAATTCTGGGCTACCATATGTGTCACACTTCTGAGACAGTCGTGGATCCACTCCGTCATCTTGCTGACCTGCGTCTTGTTGAGCTTGCTCTCCGGAGATCCAATATAATCAGCCAGCTTCCTCAAACCCTGCATTACCGAATCTGCTGGGGCAATGTATTCCTCCATGTTCTCGTTGTCCTCATTCCTCCTCTTCTTCCCGGTCTTCGTTTCTCCTTTTGGGGGGGTGCGTGTCAGACCAGAGCGCTGAAACGGCGAGTCCTGCTCCACCTCATCAGGATCTGAGAGAGACATCTCAGATGGAGACTCCAAATCAACCCCTTCAATCTCCAGGACGCCGACCCTCAACGCGCCCCTTCAATTGTCCAGACGCCGAACCCGCAACGCACGAACTGCCCCTTCAAGTTTGAGGACGCCGACCCGCAACACAAAATGAAATTGCTCCTTCAACTTCTCGGACGCTAACCAGCCACACACCAACCTTGTCAACTCTTTAGTTCAGGTCCTGAGAGTTACACTGGCAACTCTGCTGGGAAGAACTGCTACAAAGTAGCAGTTACCTGCCACCTGAACAGCCCACCACTGCTCCACCTCAAGATGGCTGCCCAATGTTTTGGCTTACCATGTGCCAACAAAAACTGCCAATTTCCAACAAATCCAACAGTGAAACCTGATGAAAACTTACAGAATCAGTGTCCAAAAGGGTTTGTCAAAATCCAGTCCAGTTTATATGCCAAAAATCCACTTAAAACACTCAAAAAACACCTTGAAACTTAGAGAGCAACAGAGAGAGGTCCTCTCTCTGCAACATCCAAGGCCAGACTAACCATCCCTAACCATCCCTAACCATCCCTAACCATCCCTAACCATCCCTAACCATCCCTAACCATCCCTAACCATCCCTAACCATCCCTAACCATCCCTAACCATCCCTAACCATCCCTAACCATCCCTAACCATCCCTAACCATCCCTAACCATCCCTAACCATCCCTAACCATCCCTAACCATCCCTAACCATCCCTAACCATCCCTAACCATCCCTAACCATCCCTAACCATCCCTAACCATCCCTAGTATCACTCAGAAAAATCACAGCCTAGCCTTAAGCCCTAAACATTCACTCATCCTTTCACACAATAAATTAATTCATCAAACATTCGTTCTGGGGAGCTGGAGTACTTATATAAAAACCATCCCTAACCATCCCTAACCATCCCTAACCATCCCTAACCATCCCTAACCATCCCCTGAATGGGGCTACAATCACCCCCTTCCTTGGGGAGAGTTTCAGACCGCTGCACGGTTGAAACTCTTCAGAGGTCGTCGTTGTCGTAGTACTGCTTGAGGTCAGCAATGTGCCATACCCCGACATCGTCTCCAGCTTCGTTGCAGAGCTGGTAAATCACAGGCGAAGTCTTCTTGACAATCCTAAACGGACCGGTGTAGCGCTTGCAAAGCTTCGCAGCGACAGCGTCCACAGCACTAGATTGCACGAAGTTCTTTTTCCAAACCCAATCCCCTACGGCAACACAAGTCACCCCATTGCCTTTTTGGCTTGTACTCGGTTGCCCCCTTAAATTCGGTACAATATTGGCGCCCAACGTGGTAGGGGGGGGGGGGGGATGACAGGGGGGGATGCTATTAAAAAAAAAAATTCTTTCACAGTGTGGTGTTTGCCGACGGTGCAGAGGTCTAATCCAATGAGGTGGTTAGGGTGAGAAATGACTCCTCTGCTGAGTACTAAATTGTTTATTCCAATAAACAATTTAGTACTCAGCAGAGGAGTCATTTCTCACCCTAACCACCTCAAAAATTCTTTCCATGGTAGTTTTAGTAGAAAATTCGAACAAAGTTATTAAAACTTGAAGCGATGAAAAGAAGTAGGCTGTAAAAAAGTCGGTACCTAAAGAATAGTATTATTTACTAAAAAAAAAAAATTGACGCCAGTTCCTCTGAGAGACGATTTCTCAAGGAGCTTAAAATTAAGCTTGCTTAAGAGAATAGCCTCTCAGAAGGAACTGATATTGCTACGTTTGGTTCATTCTTGAAAACAACTTCGGAAATGATAGAGTTGCCCGCAGTTGACCATCCAAAACCCCAAAGTGTTCTGTTCGATTTTTTCGTTGGGCGCGTTCAAGTACAGCGAGAGCTCAGCAGGGATTGTTTCGTTTTTGTGTCAGGAGTGATGCCGCTGCGGCATTGCCGCATGAACACAGATAACGACAAGTGATAGGTAACGAATCAACATTAAAATTTAATCAACATTTAATGTTGATGAGCATTAGTGATATAGATTGAAATTTTCGATTTCCGATAACTACCTACCTACTATTCGATCGACACATCGATGTTTCTTGAATCTGTACCTATAGTATTATTTTTATAAAAAAATAATAAACAACCGAGTAAGCATTTATAAAACATGAATAATTATTGTTCAGGTATAAAAGTATCTACTGTTTTTACGTAAACGACCATCAAAACAAAAATTTTTTTTCGCGAAAAAAAATCGATGTTTTGGGGGAAAACATCGATGTCTAAAAAACATCGAAGAGTAAACATCGATGTATAAAACATCGATGTTTGAGAAAAAACATCGATGTTTTTGAAACATCGATACATCGATACCCATCCCTAGTTATCAGTAGCTGTTGTGACCACAGACTGTGGTCACCACAGTGTGGTGTGTGGCACAGAGCAAGGTAGTGGTCGTGGCTGTCACTGACGGCCCGTCAGTTATTTTGAACTGCGATGAAAATTTCTCAACGTTAGTTACCTACTAATATTTCCTTCCATACCTACCTGTTTCCAGTGTGAGACAAACGATTTATCATCTTGTGAAACGGTAAGCTGGCATGGTCACTCCCTTGAT
Organism: Pilophorus perplexus; assembly: GCA_955831195.1. NCBI lineage: Eukaryota > Metazoa > Arthropoda > Insecta > Hemiptera > Miridae > Pilophorus > Pilophorus perplexus. The sequence goes on along the minus strand of OY037019.1, from coordinate 18,669,711 downwards.
CTGGTCTAATATTAGGGTTCCTTATTTTTAGAAATCAACACTTCCCTTGTGACCACCGAGCAAGGAAGTGGTCCCCGTCAAATACCGCGAACGTAATCTGCTTGAGATGGGGTCCCCGGATTAAAGGGGCTCGAGTCTGGTGTAAATACCGCGGACGAGAAGTTTGGACCGATGGGTGAGCGATGTAAATACTGCTAAGGCGGGGGGCATCCCGATGACCGGAAGTGTGAGTCACTCTGATACCAATAAACTTTGAAACACCGGAAAAAACGCCATAATTCATCCAGAAAAGACCATAATTCACGTTTCAGGTTATAATTCATCCATAAAAGAGGCCATAAGTAACGTTTCATTGTGCCCCAAGCTCCTTTATTCGAAGGAACCTCAAACAAGGCATTTCGGTTGCCCGTAATCTCTACCACAAACATGAAGCAGTATAAATTCGAAAGTTGGGCCAAAACGTAAAGGAATACACTCATCAAATCAACTCAGTCAAATGGTCGCATGCTACTGGTAAGGAGGATACGTTCAGCTGGCCATGTTGAGAGTGTACAGTGTTGAATTTAGTTTAAATTAAACAACCGGAACTTCAGTTTTAGTATTTTATTGAGGAAAGTAACGCATGTGGTTTTAGCAAAATTAATCTGTTTTTGGGTGATATCATTAATTAGGCTCATTGGCTGAGATCAAACATGGCCGTCACCGTTGCAGCCAATTAGAAATGAATGAATGTTTTTGGGTGATATCATTAATTAGGCTCATTGGCTGAGATCAAACATGGCCGTCACCGTTGCAGCCAATTAGAAATGAATCGGGTCAAGCCCGCTAAGTTACAAAATTATTTCCAACATACAGCAGCCCTTACTGCCAAAATCCCATTGAACTAGACCCTTCAGTACGCCCGGTACAAAAATTATAATTTGCATGCTACTAATTGGGGCAGGCGTGGGAGCAACTCATGCGAATCCTTTCACAAGATGTTTTATCTTATGTTGTGGTCAAATAAAATAAATAAAACCATTTTTGCCAAACTTTTAACAGTCGCATCCAAATATTTAAGTACGTTGCTGTGGCGCAATGTAAGTGCCCTCCCGCGCGAGAAAATCCGGCGGCGGTCTCCCATGTGGGGACCGGCAAATGGTAAGTGCCCTCCCGACCTTGGCCCCGCGATATCAACTCAAATTTCAGTACCCCTCATCCTAACATCTTTCAATTTACGGACGCACTAATATCAATTCAAAGTGAGATTTACGTCAAGATAAATTCGTCAAATGAATTCCACGATCTCCGTGACAGTAGGACAAAAAAGAAAGATTTGTGGGTAGTACGCACCATTACTAAATTTGAAAGAGGGGACCTGTCATTATATTCATTTCTGAAAATAATGTCCCACAAGTACCAGCATATTGTCGAAAATCTAAAAAAAATGACCGTTTTATTACCTGACTTGTATTTATTAAGCATTTACATGTACCCGAGACTAGGTCGATTGATTGACCTTACGATATGACTAAATTTGGGGGGAAAAGAGGGGAAGAAATTAAACGCCGTGCAATGGTACCAACCTTGTTTTTATTACAACCCTGGGAGGATACTTTCATTCTTGAATCCAGGCCATCGGGAGGATACTTACATCGGGAGGAGAAGTCACGGGAGGGTACTTACATCGGGAGGAGAAGTCACGGGAGGGTACTTACATGTTTTTTCCTCAGCGGGAGGGTACTTACAAAGTCCCGTTGCTGTAATCATCCTATTCAATTACCCACATTATCTGGTTCACGATATTAGAGAGTTCCTGAAGAAACATCCGAGTTACGTCGACCGTTAATTTTTATCGCCGTAAGGGACTTGTCTAGGGAGAATCAAAGAAAAGCTAACTTCACATAAGACCGTAACAGAGATACGGTTTTATCAAAAGTCACGCTAAATTTAAAGTGCCGCTCATGGAACAAGGAAAAGGAAGCGCCGGCTTACGTTAAATCGCGTGACGAAAAAGGAGGGGTGGGGGTGCCGGGGATAGTGTCCCAGCGACATCTTCTGGTAAACACGGGAACTAATGTTTGAAATATGTACTCGGAACGACAACAGATGTCGCTAACGTGGTTGAAGAGTGATCGTAGAGTTTCTCGCATATTTTATTTCCTTTTTTTTAACTTCCTTTGATAAATATCAAATTTTATCCCATCACTTTCAATATTGTGCTCCACTTCTAATTTTCCCCTAAACTAGGTAGGTAATCAAAAATAATAAAAATGAATAATTGTGTCAGAGTGACCGGCTTGCATTTTTGCAGGTTGGTTTAGGAAGAATAGAGCCGGGTGATTCTCGATACTTTAATAACGAGCTTTCGGAGAATGCTAGTCTCCTTCTTCAGGTACTACAACACACCAACAACAATATGTGAAAGTATGAGACTCCACGCCCACATAAGTACAAGTTTGTGCTTTGGTACAATAATACACTGGTTCTTACCTTAAATAAGTCAGATTTTACAATCCTCGTCTTTATGTCTTAGAGAGTAGGGCCTACCCTTACATTTCCTGGGGGATAATGCATAACGTTAATTACAGGGAATTGGAGTGAAGTTGCTCTATACTAGTTAGACTTACGATGGTTGTTTAAGCCGGGTATGTGGATTAGGTGCCGGTATGTTCATAATTTAGTTATTTTATGGAAAACTAGTCACACACATCGAGGTTGGAAACAAATCTTAAACGGTAGGGATAACCGTATGCGAGGTAAACAGTTTATGTGTCTCTATATTGTCAACACTGGATTTGTAACTTTTTAGTAACTAAATTTATATTTTGCTAGTATGGTAATAATTATATACTCTATTATTAACCTATGTGTATTTATATTATATTATGCAATTATGGTAAGTATTGAATTTTTTATTCTTGCTGTTTGTTAAGTTATGTTATGGAATGTTGGTTTATTACATATGGTTCTTCCTGTAGTTATATAAATTCTTGTTATAGCTATTATATATTTTACAATATTTTACATTTATTTCTCTCTGTCTACAATAGTTCGTGTGTTAGGTTCCTTAAGGAACAGGGGTATAAATATATCGTGTAAGTCTATGATGTCGGTCATTTTATTTAATGCTATTTGTTTATTTTTCAGAATTTCAATATTTTCTAATGTCCTGCGTTTAAAAAGGTTAGGTTCTTTCCGTAAAGATTTAATCCCTCCCCAGTCTATTTCATGTTGTGTTTCTAAAGCATGTCTCGCTAAGCCTACTTTTTTGATGTTTTGGTTAATATTTCCTTGGTGGTTTTTTATTCTACTTTCGAGTAGTTGGAAGCTTTGTCCTATATAAACTTTTTTACACGTACATTCTATTTGGTAGATGTTATTCCTTGTTTTAAGAATTGGGGTTTTATCTTTTAATGTAGGAATGAATTTATTTAATTTATTTGGGTATTTCCAGGCTATGGTTATTTTTGGTGTTACGCGGGCTATTATGTCTCTAATCTTATTGGCCCAAGTTGAGTGGTATGTGAATTTACCTTCTTCGGGTTGCTGTGGTGGGGGTGTGGTTATTTTTTGTTTAAGTATGTGGTTATTAACTCCAGATGGGGTATTGGTGTTGAGGTTGTTATGTTTCTTAGGTGTAGGGTACTTACATGTTTTTTCCTCAGCGGGAGGGTACTTACAAAGTCCCGTTGCTGTAATCATCCTATTCAATTACCCACATTATCTGGTTCATGATATTAGAGAGTTCCTAAAGAAACATCCGAGTTACGTCGACCGTTAATTTTTATCGCCGTAAGGGACTTGTCTAGGGAGAATCAAAGAAAAGCTAACTTCACATAAGACCGTAACAGAGATACGGTCTTATCAAAAGTCACGCTAAATTTAAAGTGCCGCTCATGGAACAAGGAAAGGGTTAGGGATGGTTAGGGACCCCTAACCATCCATGAGTGCCGCTATTTACGTTCTATTGCTCGAAATTAACGGCGTTATCCATAAGACCGTAAGTTTATCTTTACGGCAATAACGTTCGACGTTAGGCATAAGGACGTAAGTTATCGCCGTTATTTCTGCGCATGCGCGAAATCTCGAGTTACGTCGACCGTAACTCATCACCGTTAGGCAAAAAGTGGCTTTAGGAACTCTCTATTTACATGGTTCACACCAAGAAGGGGAGAAGTCGTTCGCGGTATTTACATGGCTCAAACCATGACAGGGAGAGGTCGTTCGCGGTTTTTACATTGAACTCCCAACTTTCAGGTAACGGATTAGCGGAATTTTATACCGTCCTTTTGAACCGCGATGAAAATGAACGTTGTTCATTGAACAATGTTAGTTACTCCCTTGTTCTGGTCTAATATTAGGGTTCCTTATTTTTAGAAATCAACACTTCCATCATTGTTGACGAGTCAGTTTAAAAATTTTAAACTTTAAACGATCATTTAATGATCGTTTGCACGAAGAAATTACGGGAGTTTGACGTTTCGCACCCGAGACCGAAAAATAGTTACCTACCTACGTTTCACACCCAGGTTTCGCTCATCGATTCAAAAGTGAAAGGTAGCGTTCACACCTCTGTTAGCGTTCACGGGCGACCATTAAAACCTCCCCGAGTGGGTGAAAGGTGAGTTAGGAAGGGCGACCATCCATGGAAGAAGGGCCATGGGCGACCATCAAAACCTCCCAGTCTAGGGTCCGGCGTGCGAGTGGGGAAGGGCGCCCGGGGACTGGGTCCCGCACCTCGAAAAATCTGTTGAGTGGATCCCGCCGGAAAGCAAGGAGTTTGGGAAGTGGGTCCCCTGTGCTTTGGAGTTCTTTTGAAGTGGGTCCCGGGCATCCCGAAAAAAGTTATTTTATACCTATTGTAAAAAAACCCCTTGTTTAGAGCCTTTGGCTAATTCATGAAACATGGAACATGCTTTGCAATTTCGTGACACATCGCCATCTCCCAAATTTCGTTCCAATAAAACATAACACTTTTTGCCAGTTAGCTCAAGGAATGTCCATTCTAAAGTAATAATAATAAAGTGGTTGTTTGCCGATGGTGCAGAGGTCTAATCCAATGAGTTTGGTTAGGGAGAGAGAACGACTCCTCTGCTGAATACTAAATTGTTTATTCAGGTAAACAATTATAGCGTTCAGAACTAATTGTACGTTCAACCACCTCAAGTCACTCTGGGCTGTAGATGAGCTTAGTTGCTCGAAACCGGTCCCCTCACTATAATTGTTTACCTGAATAAACAATTTAGTATTCAGCAGAGGAGTCGTTCTCTCTCCCTCACCAAACTCATTGTAATAATAATAATTTTTTGTTTACCTGATTGTCGCCACGGACATAGTTGCCATGTAAATACTGTGCATATTCGACTGTCTTGTTTTCGTGAGGCATGTGCAGAAGCCACTCCGAGTAGACGTCACCAACCTGGTGAGGATTTAGGAAGGGAAGGCCGAAATACCACTTCAACCATTTTCCTATCGTGGAATCATTATCCTTATACTCGGTCACGAGACCTATCTTCTGTATTTTCCGAAACCTGAGTGGCTCTACTCCATTAGTGGGCGCTACCTACTGTTTCTACGGGAAAGTCCGGATTCGTCTCAGCACTCGTCTCATTGATAAGAAAACAACTGGATTCGTCTCCTCCCGATTTAAGAGTGATAAGACCATGGCTGGATTCGTCTCATCTCTGAACTCACTATCAATACTAGACTGTTATTGTCGCCCTTCCCAACGTTAACCGGTAACCTGTTCCCTTGGGCGTAACGCAACTGGGCAAATGAGAACCGCAACGACGGCTGCAGCAGCCGCCCGACTGGGCAAGAAATAGGCAGCCCAACTGGGTTCTCTGAGGCAAGGTCTCTGAGGCAGTGTTTTTTTTTTTTTTTTTTTTTTTTTTTTTTACCCCACAGCCGAGTGGATGTACTTTGCTCGAAAGTTAAAAATACTCTGATTTCAACAAACTATGAGAAATATTAAATATTGAAATTTTCAATCTGTTTGCCTTTCCGACTTTTTATTAAGGGGCCACGGGAGTCAATAGGATTATGACGGAAAACGACGATAACCACAATCATGATCCCTACACTCCTGCCCAAATTCGGTTTCCTCAATTTCATCGCGAGTGACTTAGTTCACTTTCCTACCGTTCTTTTTTAACCGGTTACCAGTTAGGAGTTATCGGGAACTGAGACGAATCAGGCCGTAGGGGAGAAGGCGCTCATTTAAGTAGGAGACGAGTCAGGCTATGGGTTTAGTCTCTAATTGCTAACGTGATACTAATTGGAGACGAATCCGGATCCACCCGTTTCTACGCCCCTACGGGACACGGGACCCAGTTCCCATTTTCGTCTCACTTAGGTCGGACCCACTCGCAACGGGCCCACTTCCCGACTTTCAAATCGGAACCCACTCCCCGGGCGCCCGTGGGGAACCATCAAAACTTCCCCGGTCAAAGATGAACCTATTAGTGCCAAGATCAGTATGTACAGTATGTAGGTACATGTATATTTTGTTAACCATTCTTGACGAGGTGGCTCGCGCCACTGATTTGGGGGTCTTCGTCGTCCTTTCTTTTTGTTTGTTATTCTTGGAATAATACGGGTCCCAGGAAACTGCCCGAATCGCCCTACCTGGAAATTCGGGGAGATCGGTGCCTCGTCTCAAATCTGTCAGAAAATCTGATCCTAAAAACTCCCCGAAAAGGTGGGACGAGGATTCTGCCAGAAAACTGAAAACACGCATGTGAATAGGGGATACTGCCCGAATCTATCCGAACTGGAAACTCACCGAAAGTCGTAAACCCCTTTCAGGTACCTGCTTCCGAGGACCTTCGTCCTCGGAAAGCGAACGTAAGTAATTACGTCATGTGGGACTCCCATGTTCACTGCCAACAACAGAAGGCCAGTAATATTTGCACCATCTATTTAGGCACAGGTGGGACGGAAAAATACCTCATTATAATGAGGTATAATTAAACGACATGTGGCTTTGTCATTGGCTCTGGTCCCCCCCGCCTGTTCCTTTTCCGGGCCGGCTCCTCCATTCCTCTATGTATCGAATAGAAATTCTCTTCAGGAAAAAATTGATATATTAACTTTTTCCTGAAGAGAATTTGAACTATTCACTACTGATCGAATAGGTATTTCTCCGAATCACGAAAAATTTGATCATAATATGATCTTATCATATTATGACTTGGAGTCATAACAACAAACACCAGCAGAAATTGGGTCCGGCCACCTAAAATTTCCTTCTAAAAAGCCGATATTTCCTGGGTTTACCTTCAGGTGCAATTTGCATTAAATGCACGACAAGAAATTTTCTTGTCAATGTTATTAATCATGAGGTTCAATGTGGTTTGCACCTAGTCCAATTCAAACATTCGCCGTCAATAAATGTTTATTGATTAAAATTAAAGTATTCATGGTTCACATGTCATAAGTTAGTAAAATGTATTATGTAAGTCTGTATAAAAAGGAGGAGGAGGAGGAGGTATGGATAATCAAAATAGCCTAACGAAGCAACTTACAAGGGCACGGCACTGAGCACAGGTGATTGGTTTTGGGATGTTGCTGCTCTCATATAGGGATCTTGCTGCAAGAAGGGAGTCAACCACGTTTGTGGAAACAGGTTTTGAAAATATTGATCTTGAGATTTACAAGAGCGGAGCAAACTTGACACTTTTCAATGGCATTCCAGCGTCACTTGCTAGACCTGTAGACGAAAAATATACTAATAAATAATACACAATAGGTACATAATATCACAAAAGAAGAAACTGTAAATCTGGCTCTCAACCTAGTGGGTTAAATGCGTCGAAAAATGCAACTTTTCAGGAAAGGCAAAAACCTACAAAGTAACTGTCTGGGCGTTTTTTTTTTTCATTGATTAGAGGGAGAAAGAAGGATGACCAGAGTATGAAGCAGGCGCCTTCTGGACTAATTTTTAATAATTACAATTGAAGTTGAAGGATTGTGCAGTATACCATTTCGTCGCTTAAGAGGCAACACCACGTATCTAACTTTTGGCAACTTTTCAGGAGGAAGAAAAAACTGATTTAAACATCCATACCGGCAGGAGTTAGATACGTGGTATTGCCTCATCGGAGTTAGATACGTGGTGTTAACATGTAAGCGATTTTAGAGCTTTTGGCGGCGTTTTAACGAAACCCCGATGTTACCATTCTACGCGGAGCAAAATTCTGCATCCAGTGATATACAACACCACGTATCTAACTTTTGGCAACTGTTCTGGAGGAAGAAAAAACATGCATACCGGCAGGAGTTAGATACGTGGTATTGCCTCATCAGTGTTAGATACGTGGTGTTAACATTTAATTTTTTAGAGCGATTTTAAAGCTTTTGGCGGCGTTTTAACGAAACACCAATGTTACCATTCTACGCGGAGCAAAATTCTGCATCCAGTGATATAAAAACCTCATTTTCGACAAAATGTTGGATACGTGGTGTTGCCTCTTAAGCGACGATTTCGTTCAGTATATAAAGTAGTTTATTTTAAGAAGAAAAACAAAAAAAATTTACGGCGTAAGGAACCAACTGCCCCAAACACCAAGAAATGATGACAATGCGCAATTAATAAAGCTAGTTGTCCTTTCTAAGCCTCGTATTACACTTGTTTCACTTACCTGGCGTTGAATGATCCGTTTTGGCGGTTGTAAGGAACACTGACACCACGAGAAAAATAAAATTTTCCGAACTCATTATCACCTTCACTGCGTTTTAAACCTCGAAAACGTTACGCTTTGTTCTCTACCCGCTCAGAATGTGTTGATTTTCGACCATCTTCAGATGTCCAGGAATTCGGGTGTTCTGCCCCACAGTGCGCCCGCATGAACAAATTTAGGCTACATTATTTCTAGTCGCATTGCACACTTTCTACAGGTAAATTGCAAGAATTTCCCTAAAGAGTTGATTATTTCCTCGTCTGTCCTATCGGGATTTGGGTCAAACGAATTTCACCACTCTTTCGCCGAGCTTTCGAAAATTATATTTTCTTCTTCAAGGCCTACAAAATATTATAGCATTAGAGCAGTAAAAGCTATATAATTTATTATATTACGCGAATCCCGAAAAGGCGACTTACTCAGAGGGAGGTTATCGTGTGGATCTCACAACGATGTCAAACATGAGTAGGTATGAACCGGGAAACACTGTAGAACGTGGCTGGTATTCGCTATCGCGAGGATTGTAGACCAGCATTTGTCGAGCTCAAAATTCTCACTATCCCAGCTATTTACATCCTTGAAGGCTTAAATTATGTGAGGAGGAACTTTGATAAATTCCTCAGGCCCGACCATCAATACTCCACACGTGGCAAAAGCAAACTCATACTCCCCTTTCATCGCCTAACTACTTCCCGGAATTGCACCACCTGGTGGGGGCTCAAATTTTTTAACGCTCTCCCAGCAGATATCCGGGATGCTCCAGCTGGTGCGTTCGGGGCCCGTATCAAGGGTTACCTCATCAGGCTTGCTCCTTACAGCTTTGATGAGTTCTTTGCTGACGCCGTAAATTGGTCCATGTAGTGTGCCTGTATTTTGTTGTGTTATAGCTAGGTTAAGTTGGTCCATGTAGTGTGCCTGTATTTTGTTTTGTTATAGCTAGGTTAAGTTAATCAGTTTTTTTCTTGTTTTTTTCCTGTATGTATTTGACCATTGCCCATACATTCTGTGTTTCTGGCAAATAAAAGTTTTGATTTGATTTGATTTGAACGTTGATATTTCGTTCACTTGGTCGTAGTCAAAAATACTCCCAAAAAGAGGAAGTCGACAAGGTTCGAGAGAATTTTAGTCGTGGATGCTCCCATTGAACTGACCAGAGTTAGTCGCCGATACTCCGTATCTTTTCAGTACATTTCAAACGCTGCAAAATCTGAGTAACATTTAATGTTACTCAAGGGTTCATTAACTTCTTCACAATTTATGCCAAAGAGGCTTAGGGGTTTTTTTTTTTTTGTTTGTTTGTGTGTGTGTGAAGATTTGGGCTGTGATATCGAGTGGGGAGTCGTTTTCGAAGTATCGAAGCTCTTCCGGTTATCGGGTCAACACGCCTGCGTTTCTCCCCCTTCACGATAGGTCAACGAGCGTAGGTAAATACAGTTTTCAAATAATTTCATTAATTTCAGTAATAAATAGTTTTCAAGCCTCAACAATTTTCGCTTCCTTTGAGTAAAACCGACACCGCCCTTGGATAAACCCCAGAGGAAAAGGTACAAAGGAGACCCAATTAGGGGCCCCTGCCGTCTCAACACTAATCCTCTTAGGTACCTGAAGCTCGTCACAGACCCACTCGAGGGTTCAGAAATTCTGACAGTTTTCAAAGCCGAAACGGGGGTCTTTCATTCTGCCAGAATATTTTCGGACAGTTGCCAGATTTATGTTTTCCGACAGTTTCCTGGCCATACTTTCGGGGACTTTTTCGCCAACGCCCCAAACTCCCCGAATCGGTTTCTGGGCAGAAATTCGGACAGTATCCTGGTCTGGCAGTTTCCAAGTTCCCAATAATACACCTATGTTACATACTTATGTTATATACAAACCTGGGAACCACACAACCAACAGTAGGTTTGTTCCAACAGAAGGGCCTGCCGTTCGTTAACGTTCAACTGCATTCCAGTGCCTTCTCAATCACCTTCCGAAATCTGTTAACTGCGGTTGGAACGCTTCTCCGTTCGACTTTCATTTCGCGTCACTACTGTCACTTTAATTTCGAAGTGCCCCCAAACGGGCGGTCAAACCCGCCACCACTCTATGGCAAAGTATCTTTATTTTTTGAGCCGACTAGAACATTTCGGCCTGCAATGAGAGAAGGCCGATCTAGATTCCTAGATTCAACAATCCAAACAGGAAGTTTCCTAGCTACGAGTCCGATAAACATTCTTTACCTGCAGTTTTCCTATTTTCTTCCAAGCTCACCAGGTCCTCCAACTCATCATCGTCTACAACCAGGAGCCCGGGGCTTCCCGGGTCAATCAGAAAAAAAAACGAGCAATAGACCTATGGTTCTACAACAGTCAGATCGTTTAATAAATTAATTTTACGCCGTGACATAACGGTAAACGGACTGCAGTTATTCCACTCCGAAGCGTAACAACAAACATTTCATTCTAACACACAAACACCTGCTTTCCCCAGCACTCGGAGGTGCGATATTTTCGCCATGACGAGACGAAATGATGAAAAAAAAAAAAACAAAAAAACATCGGCCTCTTCCAATACGAAGTGACGCTCGCTGCGACTTTCTCAGACAGAGCAGGTTACGTGAAAGGTTTCAATTCGATGAGGTTTCCATTTGAACGGTAATCGAACCTTGCCTCTCATCGAGGTTGACTTCCTTCCAACTGCGGTTAACTTCCCTTCCTCTGATGGAACAGCCGTCGACGTCAACTTTCGGAAGGTTTAACGTGATTGAACAGCCGTTCAGTTGCCGTTTAGTTACTGCGCATGCGCCAGTTGGTTTCTTCCACTTCCTTCCATCTCCTTCCTTCTGTTGGAACAAACCTATTAAGTCACGCCGTTTTGACTAAATTCCGACCCTGACTCATCCATCTTCGCAACTAAAACTACCGACGCTTGTCTGATCTTGGCACTAATAGGGGAGGTTTTGATGGTCGCCCATCCCCGTTCAATAGTGTTTAATAGGCTTCGGAAGTCTGGAATACGATGATTTTGGCATGGTTAGAAAAAATGGTCAAACTTCAGCACGCTCTAGCCGCCAAACGGAGCAAGCTGCCGAGGCGTTTTTGGTCTCATTTCTTAGGAAATTTTGTCAGCTTTAAATTTGTATAGAGTAGTCATGTCGCTAGGACGCATGAATTCCGAGTTAAAGGCAAAAAAACCAAAAAAAAAAAGGACCGAAATTTCGCCATTTTCATGGTGAAGCCATATCCGAATCTAGTAGATAACCAAATTTTCGGATTCAGCACCCTCGAAAACGTATAGATCCGTCGAGAAAAATTCTTCAGGTATTTTTTCCGTTCCAAACTACCTAATGACTGGACTAGGGAGAGAGTTAGGTACATGAGCGTGGAGGCTGAGCAGATCCCAGTCCCCTGCCAAGGAAATTCCATTGAAAACTCTCGGAGGGGACAGGGTGACAGTGTTAAGTGAATTTAATTTTGTTTAAATAATGGCCAGAAGGTTTTGCCTAAGTCAAGCAGTTCGCATTTCTTGTTTATGGTGTGGGCGGAGTTTGAACTTTGGACATGTTTAGTTTTGGGAAAAACATATGGACATGTTGAGTTTTGTCACAATCACTAGGCTCTGCAGAGATGGAACTCTATATCCCTGATGATATTTAGGGGGAATCACGACGGGGCAATTCAGGTAGGTACTATTGGGCATCGGTACTCCGCACCAAGAGAGGTAGATATAGAATTTAATGACACATCATGGAATAATCGTCGAGAATGGTGAGGTGTGTCCGGATTATTAAACAGGCTGGATGTGCGAAGGTTAGGTGCGTCCCAAGAGCCTGGGAGTGCGAAGGTTGGATGCGTCCCACTGAGAACAGCCGAGGGGCAATAGGTTTACAAACATTCGATTAGATACGTATTATATTAGTGTTTTTTTAAAGGTTTCTTCTACCAACAATATTCTGGACAGTTTCGCTACTCACAATCATGCATGCGACGAGGAGAAATTAAATTTTTTCCAGTGAACATAAGAAAAAATGATGAAGTCGGTCGCACATTGAAATATGACAAACAATTTGACAAGATTTGACTGAATGGCTCAAACTTATGGGAGACTACTCAGCCAACCTCTTCGCGGTGTCTCCTGGGTAATAGGCTGGACGCACCTCACCTTTGCATGACTCGAGCATTGGGACGCATCTAACCGTCATTAAGGGGATTAGGACGCACCTCGCCATAACCCATAATCGTGCCCTCACCTCCTATTTTGTTGTAGAATGAGGATCTGTGAATGATGGCTTTCAGCCTGCCGGTGGAACTTTGGCATAACATTTTATCTTATTTGGATTTGGAGGATCTCGCTAACGCCCGACTGGTGTCCAAAGACTGGTGGGACCTCATTAACGTTGACAGGCTGTGGAAACCCCGTTTGCTCAAGAGGGGAATCACTGTGGACTTCGTCAACTTGAACAAGGAAGGTGCGTAAATCAATAATAAAAAAAGTTATTTTAAAATGGAATAATATTCCATGACATATTATGTTTTTGTCATCATAACCCAGCCAAAAATGAGAGAAAATGATAATTATCGTTACGAGACGAAATAATAGTTAAGAAAAAACGCTGACAATTTTACACAAAGGCTTACTATTCTTTGATATAGGTTGAAAATTTTTTACTTGAAAAATATTTGACCTCCTGGGATCCTTCAAAAATCCCTTTTGTAGCCCCACGAAATCCCTATAGATCGCAACAGTGAAATCGGATCGTTCTGGGACCTCCAAAAAAAATGGATTCTACGTCCAAAAATACTTCGAAAACTACACCTAACTCGATCCCATGCATCGGTACCTAAAAGAATCGTCTGCTCCATCGGCTTCAACGAGGTGCTAACCTTTTTCTCTCCCTCAACCTTCTTTTTTATGTTAAAATTGGAAAGATTTGGACTTGATGGGGTGGCCTTAAGGTGCTTCGAATCGTACCTCTCGAACAGAAGATAGTTTGTACAAATTCGGACGATTAAAAACACTGAAGAATCAATCAGTTATGGAGTACCTCAAGGATCAGTACTAGGCCTTATTTTATTTCTTGTATTCGTTAATGATCTGTTTGCTCTGGATGTCTCAGGCAAATTCGCTGCCTTTGCAGATGACATAACCATTTTATTGAAAGGCGACTCATCGGAAGAGGTTCATTCAGAGGCGGAACGAGTTATGGTGGAAGTCCTGAAATGGATGGTCTAACCGTGAACATAACTAAAACAAAGTACATAACGTTTTCTATCAATGAGACTGGTCAGCCAGACTTTTCGAAATTAGTAATTCATCAAGACCAGTGCGCGCGCGCAAAAAAAAAAAAAAAAACGGTACTTTTCCGTTATACCCCCCCCCCCCCCCCCACGCGATTTCGTGTTTCATACACACCCCTCCCGATGGCTTTAAGGCACCCAAATTCGAGTACTTTTCCGTTATAACACCCCCCCACCCCCTCCCACTCGATTTCGAGTTTCATACACACCCCTCCCGATGGCTTTAGGGCACCCAAAGCCAACCAAAATCGCGTGGGGGGGGGGGGGGGGGGGGCATAACAGAAAAGTACCAAAAAACAGCATGCTCCTGTGGAACATTAGAAAAAGTTAGAAGCCTAAAATCTCCGCATGCTGTACAATGTGTATGTTTACAGTATTCTTATTTATGGCATAATAATTTGGGGTGGTGCCTAGTCAAGCAATTTTCGTGCATTGAGGTGGCAAAGGGGAATTATCATGGAATTTTTTCAAATTTTTTTCGAAAGTAGGTACATCCTACGAGAATAACAAAAACGACAGTCAGCCGTCTGGAATCGCTTCCGAAAATTATTATAATTTAGAGAAGTGGAGACGTTTGAAAATAATTGATCAGCTGGGTCAGTGACGTCGTTTGGTCAAGAAGGTGCTACCAACCTCGGCAGGCTGCCGAAGTTGTTACCAGTGTTGCCATCTGACAGCCCATCACAACAAACTCTATCGAATCACCGTCAATCTGATGTAATAAGACGTTAAACTATAAGTATAATATATTCTGAATTATTTATTCACTATATCAAATGATAAACCTTCGTAAATTCCTTCTACGAGCTGTAGACACTAGTGCCCCAAGTGAGAGCTTTGCCTTGTTTGTGACGTAGATTGGTCAAGTCAGCCTCCCGGACAAACCCGCGAAAATTCAAACTGCACTAGGTACTCGTTTTTTGCTCTTCTCCAACAATTGCTCTCCTCCAACAATTAAAAAAAACTGATTCCAGTGTTTCTATAATATATATGTTATATAACATATATGCTTCGGTCCTACAATATAACGGTAGGGTTAAATTCAAAATCGGAAGTTTATGAAGTTTCCCCATTAACACTGCGCTACGGATAGCAACCAAATCTGACCAGCGCACACCAATAGAAACTTTGTTTTTCAAGCTCGATGTCCTACCACCTAGGGCAACTTATGTTTATAGACTAGTAAATTACGTTTTCGAATCTCGGGACACGTTTAGGCAGCATGAGGTGGTAAAAAGTACAAGGACTATTCAGATAACCATTTTGCGAAAAGTTGACTTCTTCACTCGGCAGTTACCCTGGCTTGCGCCAGCGCTATTTGAAGCCCTGCCTTTCTCGGTAAGGACCGCTAGGTCTGGAAAAAAGTCCCCGGAAAAAAAGTCCCCCAAAAAAGGCGCCGGAAAAAAATCCCCATTATTTTTCGATCCGGGGAAAAAAAATCCCCGTAGAAGAAATACCGTTGACTGAATGGAAATGAATAGAAGATGATCTATTAAATACACAATAACTAATTTTGTTGTCGTAGGGGGTCAACACTAAGGGGGTGAGGGGTTTGGGCCCGCGCACGTGTAAAAGCCTCAGAAAAGGCAAGGGGTTTGGGCTCATGAACAGCGTGGCAACGTGAGGGGTTTGGGCCCACGGTGTGCTCCGAAATCAAAATTTCTACTCGCATTTTGCGTTTCAGAGCCTCCTGAACAAATTTGGTTCCGTGTATATCTGTCTGTCCGCATTTCCTTGCCACAGCAATAACTTCCACAATTTTCAAGAAATAAGAAACAAGAACCAATACTTTCAGGTTATTTTTGAACAAGAACAAAATTTGTATTTAATACTATTAGGGTGCGTTTATCAATCGCACTTGGCCCTCGGCTAACCTGCATCCATCGGCTAACTTCACGAGATGTTGTTTATCAATGCCATTCTGGCCCTCTGTTATCCGTCCTCCGAGGGCTACCTCCGAACTTAGGGTGCGTTTATCAATCGCACTTGGCCCTCGGCTAACCTGCATCCATCGGCTAACTTCACGAGATGTTGTTTATCAATGCCATTCTGGCCCTCTGTTATCCGTCCTCCGAGGGCTACCTCCGAACTTAGCTGACCGACTCTCGCGTCCCTCGGTTAGCTTGGATAGCCGTCTGTTTCCGACGCCATTACTTGTTTTGATACGTGAAATCCCTTCTATTGGGACGTTCTGCTTCAGTTTACACGCATTTACGGCGTGAAATTTTGATACTTTTTTTGGTGAAAATTCATAATATCCATGAATGAAAACATAATATTAAAATGTAGACGCATCCCATGTCGCACACATCGTTGGGCTATGATCAGCATCGTCGGGTGATGGACAACTTTCCGACGGCGGCACTCGCCGATTTCGGGTTGCCCAACTAGCGACGTTGGAAAATTGGTGTTGGGCGGACATGCCGACCGTCGCGTCATCGATCTCCCGACGATCCTGTGCTTCGTGGGATAATACAGACGCTAGGGGTTACTGGCTCATTCTGTAGACACATCTGGTTAGATTGGAAACCCCTCACAACGAAAATCACTCCACCGACCACGTTCCGAGATGGAGAAAAATGAGGTGGATGTGGTGTATTCAAGCCCAAAAGCCGGCGGTATCTAGTAGGTAGGTACAGACGCGGGGCCAGTTCCGGACGTCCAACCGCCTTGAAAACGCTGGTACTAAATTGTTCGAAGAAGCAGTTGGTAGGAGCATGGACTCTTTTTCATTAAAAGAAGTAGTTTGATGGTGAAATCAGACTGCTTTACAAATTTCCTGAAAAGTTCGAATTGAACTGAAATCCTGGGTTTGGGCTAGACACAATGAGAACAAGATTTATTCGTTGTCACGGAAAAACAAAAGATCATGGATGTGTCCGTGTTCAGAACAGTTCATCATCAGCCTTTCTGTTTATTAACCAAAAATATTTATTAGTTCCAAAAAAAGTGACGAAAAATTTGGCTTCATGTCCAAAACCCATTCATGTCCAAAATTTGCCCTCTTGACATCCTTCATAATCCCCATTTGTAGCACCATGAAAGCCCTACAGATCCTTTCGGTGAAATTGGATGGTTCTGGGACCCCTCAAAATGGTTTCTACATTAAAAAATACTTCGAAGTGATACTTAACTCTCGACCCCATAGTCGAAAATCTGGTGATAGGGTTTACCAATTCAAAATACAGCTGGTTGGTGGTTGTATGACACACTTTATTCTACACCGACAAAATAGAGACATGAAATAAACACTGCCCCATGGGGCGTACAATATTTCAAGTACCTACTGGTTGTACATTAAGGTTCCTACCGGAAAATACGGTGCACAATTTAACGATACATCTGGCTCAGCTAGGTTGAATGAAACAGTACTGATGATTTGAGTGCAATAGTTTCTCGTCGGTCATCTGGGCTGCACGGAAAATCAAAGGACCCACGGGTTTTCACAATAGCTGCCCTTCTGTCTGTAACAAATCAAAACGGAGTAACTATCAAAGGTTGAAACTTCCAATACCCAACACCATTCAGAAATCAGATTCTTAGCTGAAAACTATCAATGAAATGGGTACGTACGAACCTTAGGATGATGATTTTGACATCGCCAAGCATCAAAGAATCCAACTGATCAAACACAATCACGATCTCCTTTTCACCAATTCATTCATTTCACAACATAAACATTCAAAATCGTGGATGTTAGAACAAAATTAGATATTTTGAAGTGATGACTGACATCAAATAATGCAGGGAATTCATATTTGTTCGAGTGGCACCACTATTTCCCTCAGTCAAAGTTAGCAGTCAAACGTGAAGAGGAAGACGCTTAGCCAACAGTCGAAATAAGAGTGATAAACGACATTTCTGACTTGGCCGACGGCCAGTGGTTAGCCCTCGGTCCCAGAACTCCTCGGTTAACCGAGGAATTGATAAACCCACCCTTAGGAATTTCATTGTCTATGGCTATGTTTAGTATGGACCTTGGCAGTGTATTGTTGTTGAGATAAGCGATGCCCTGTGAACCACCGCCCCGAATATGGGTGCCGATTAAATCAGTCGGTTATATTTGAATAGCTGAATGTTAAAAGGGCGTAACTCCTTCGACCCCTAGTTGTGGGAAATCACAAAAAAAAAAAACTGTCCAGCATCTTCACAACTCTTAGTATGGCAAGATTGACTTTTTTCCTGGGTAGGCTACTTGGGACCACTTATGGCTGGAAGAATAACATTTTAACGGGCGACCTGAGTTCAGCAGAAATTTTCAAATTTCATGGAGAACCGCCCTTTTTACATTTTAAGTTTTTTCAACTGTAAATAAGAGTAGGGGAGACCGTTGTACCTTGATCACGTTGTAC
This sequence comes from Pilophorus perplexus, assembly GCA_955831195.1. NCBI lineage: Eukaryota > Metazoa > Arthropoda > Insecta > Hemiptera > Miridae > Pilophorus > Pilophorus perplexus. Next base: position 18,651,420 of record OY037019.1, on the reverse strand, counting down.
CTTGAAACATTTGAATTAGCTCCGGCTGGTGCTGTTATCCAGCAGATCTTTGTACGCCTAAATTCTTCTCTGAGGAGGCCTAACTTATCAGTGTAGTTTCATCAATGCACGAAAACGATTGGGGGTCGAATTGGCAAATGTGATAAGAAAGTAACTTTTTGAGATCTTAGAGTTCAACTCATGTATCCCACGCTTACGAAGATAAGTGTTCGATGGTTAGCTGTTATGGCTCTATATGCTATATAGACACCGAATGACTGACCAATTTCAATGAGAAAAATGTCAGGTTTGGGTATTTTCCGTTTTTGCAAATTGGGAGACCATGTTGTACCTTGGAACAAAAAGGGTCTCGTAGGTACCTTGGAACTGATGTTTGGCTGGAAGGGTTGGTACCTCGTGTACTTTGAAACACTAAATTTGCCATCAAATTCATCAATTTTCTGTCTGAGCTACAACCCAACGAGATCTTCTATTGTTTCTATAGCTTCTTTATGTAACGTTTCAGGGTTTTTCTTCGGATGCTGATAAAATGATATTTCAGACGATGATGAACAATTATAATAATTATTACTTCTCTTAACGTTTTCAAGGTGTTTTTTACTGCTGTTACTAAGAGAAAAAAACGTCGTCGTTCACTATATTCTTCATTTTTCTCGAAAATAACAAGCGTTCCAAGGTACAACACACCCCGTTTCAAGGTACACGAGCATTGTTGTACCTTGGAACAAAAACGTCCCTTCAGATTTTGCTTCATAGCTTCGCCTATGCTTCAAGGAATTACAATTTTGGCACACAGAACTATTAGTCAAGACAATGGTACCAACCTTGTTTTTATTACAACCCTGGGAGGATACTTTCATTCTTGAATCCAGGCCATCGGGAGGATACTTACATCGGGAGGAGAAGTCACGGGAGGGTAGGTACTTACATGTTTTTTCCTCAGCGGGAGGGTACTTACAAAGTCCCCATCCTCCAACACGAGCCTAGGCTCATATGGAGGATTAATTTTTCCAACAATATTAAGGCACATAGGGGGGGGGGGGGGGGCTGGAAAATGGGTACCCATTTCCCTGGTCCGCGCTAGTTGAGGTGTCAATGTAAATAATAGAGTCTATTAAATAGACTTATGCATGTTTGTGGGTGGTGTCAAACATTTACCCACCAAGTACTATAGAATGTATTTTTGTCTTGTACTTGTAGGGAAGGTTAGGGATGGTCCCTAACCATCCCTAATGGAAATAAATAAATAAATTAAATAAATAAATACAATTTTAGCCCCATAGCGCCCCACGGGTTTGGGCGATCGGACTGAAAATCTTGCGGGCACAACTAGATGGTAACCCAGTATTTTTCCAAAATTTCAGATTTTTAAAAAAATTCCTACTGCCCAAAACGGCCCGGACGGCGGACGGCGGACGGACATTTCGGATTTTGAATGTAGACCTCTTGAAACGGATAATGTCAAGTTTTGAGGCCGATCCGAGTCGTCGACCTCCGTCGCGAAAACATAGGTGTATTATTCCAAGAATAATAAACCAAAACGAAAAATTCAGCGTAGCGAGCGTAGTATGAGAAAAGTCAGAAACCACCAGAAAGTTGGTTCAAAGTTTTCAAAAATACGTACAAAACGAGTGTTGAGAAAGGGGGCTGCTGATGGTGGTTCAATGGGGGAGGGGTATGGCAAGAGCGGTTTATCTGCACAGCGCTCACGGGGGAGGGGGGGGGGGGGGGGGCATGGTGGGTAGGCGATTCCGAGAAGGTGACGTTGAGGGGGGTAGAAGATGGCATCTCACGTGGCTCTGCAGGGGTGCGAGGCTGGTGGTATGCGGAAAAAACTTTCCCATTTGAGACTATATAGGAAAATTCTTTCCCACTCGAAATGGCAGTATGGAAAAAATTTTCCCGAACGAGAATCGGCCACAAATATGCTGTTGAGAATGTTCTGAAGTAAGTAAGGTGACAATCTCCTGGTTAGAGGACAGTGAGGACAAGCAGTCTGAAGGGAGAAGAACGTAACGACGAATGATGTCATTCTGAAACATGTGAAAGAAGAAATACACCTTCTAAGTCCACTTTATTTCGTTTTTTTCCATGGGCCCAAAACCCTTACGTTTTCCAAATCAGAAGGGCCCAAACCCCTTGCGTTTTTACCCCTGTGGGCCCAAACCCGGTTCCCCCAAGGCGTGTATAAATAAGCTGTAGAAACGATTGAAAAACACTGTAATGAAACTTGATTCAAAAAACGCCCTACCAAGGATCGCGACAGAATGAATAAAAACCAACTCGACGTTCAGTGAATTGGGGCCCGTAGTTCCTCACCGGCCACCAGTCTGCGCTGATGCCCACGCTTCCAGCTGATGCCAGTGTCCAATAATCTGTGTCAGTGTCAGCATTGACGTCCGCAAACTGACAGTTTTTGCTTAATTGTTCAAGAGCTTGATGGTATTGGTCAATTGTTTCATCGGAAGACTGTCTACGTGTAGCCAGTTTGTGTCTAGCAAATATTTCGTTTACGTGCCCAACGTATTGGCGTCGGTGATCGAAAATTTTGATCGTCCTCAAAATGAGTCCTCCTAGAACGTTTCACGACGTGTGGATTTCAAAAATCAAATGCCCGTCGTTTTGAGCAGTTGGAATAATATTATTCCAAAATTTAAAACATGTTTTAAATCTGAAATTTCGACAAAATTCGCGATTTAGCACTTAGTTGTGCCCGTAAGGTTTCAGCCCGATCTCCCAAACCCGTGGGGCTAAACTGGGGCAACGGGAGGGTTTTTTTAAGGCATTCGGCTGTGGGGTCCAGTTAAGCTTAACTCTACACTAGTTTAGATTAATCGACCATATCGAAATTTCGAAGTATATTAAATACAACTTAAATATAAATAAATGTACCACAAATTTTGGACGTGGAATCCATTTTTGGGGGTCCCAGAACGATCGGATTTCACCGTGGGGATCGAAGGGGCTTTCATGGGTCTACAAATAGGATTAAAATTTTTTTAAGGATCACAGGAAGTCAAATAATTTCCGAGTAATAATTTAACGCATAATCAACTTTTCGAATTATCAGTCCGAACATTGTACAGAAAAAACGCTGCAAATTTTACACAAGGGTTTATTATTTTTTTACATAGATCTATCTATAGATTACTTGTGCAAAAATTAATTAATTAAATTAATTAATGCGAAAATTTAATTATAATATAATCATATTAAATACAATTATACTTGAGGAGCTGAGAAGCAAAGTCGACTTTATCCAAAAAGTCGAAAAATGACTTTTTGTTTTAGTTTTATTAAGATGGTCAACCTGCATCAGAAACGGTAGTTTTTTTGCCTCAAAGCAGTCTTTATCCCAAGTTATTAAAGGTAGAAAAATTTTCTACCATATTTAATATGGTTTTGTTCCAAAACCGGCTTTCTCCGTCAGGTGCTTGGTAGCAAAAGAAGCTTTATCCATCGTCGCTAGGATATTGTCTTATTGAAGTCTTGAGACCAGAAAAAGGGCAACAAACATGAAGATGAAGCTAAGAAGGAATGAAAGAATAAGAAGAAGGTGTAAATAACATGAGAAAAGGTTCATTGTGTGTACGTTGGTTTTGTGATGAGTTGTTTGCTCTCTGTTACTCTGTGGTTGTTAGGCTTTATTTTTTGCGGAAATGAATAGCTATCCGAATATTTGTGAAGGCAGAGGGAGAAAGAAAAACGCTGCAAATTTTACACAAGGGTTTATTATTCTTTGATATAGGTTACTTGTGCAAAAATTATTTTTGTGTCAAAAGAAAATAATTTGGGAAAAAAAAGTTTTTGGATTTTTTTTTTCAAAAAAAATTTTTTTTTTTTTTTCAAAAAAATTTTTTTTTCAAACATTCTTTATTCTTTACTCGAAAAATATTTAACATCCTGGGATCCTTCAAAAATCCCATTTTTAGCCCCATGAGAGCCCTATAGATCGGCACAGTGAAATCGGATCGTTCCGGGACCCCAAAAAATGGATTCTACGTTCAAAAATACTTCGAAAACGACACCTAACTCGATCCCATAGCTAAAAGCCTTCAAAAAACCCCTCCCGTAGCCCCATTATAGCCCCAGAGCGCCCCACGGGTTTGGGCGATCGGACTGAAAACCTTGCGGGCACAACTAGATGGTACACCAAGTATTTTGTCGAAATTTCAGATTTTTAAAAAAATTCCTACTACCCAAAACGGCCTGGACGGCGGACGGCGTACGGCGTACGGCGTACGGCGGACGGACATTTCGGATTTAGAATGTAGACCACTTGAAAGGGATAATGTCAAATTTTGAGCCCGATCGGAGTCGTCGACCCCCGTCGCGAAAACATAGGTGTATTATTCCAAGAATAATAAACCAAAAGTTATAAGAGCAACTTGGCAAAAGTAGAGAGAGAGAGAGAAACGAGACAGGCAAGTACCTACACTTCCTTTTCCCTCTTGTTGTGTACCTCCTTACATACTACGATCATGGTTTGAGAATGATGATAAATGAATGCTTGAGCAACATGCATTTTCTTACTCATAAGTCACCAGTTGAAACCCGTGGGGATGATAGAATGTCAGAAAAATACAGAGTAAAGAAAGAAGCTGTTCGGCAGTTTATGAGCAGTCTTTCCTGTGTTGAATCTCATTATACCCGTGAGAGAAGCGTGAACAGAGACAGTATTTACCTTCTGATTGGAGTGTTTTCCAACTTCACGAAGCTTATAACAAGAAACACTCATCTACCCCTGAACTGAAAGTGAAATATCACTTTTTTTGGAGCATTTTCGTGGAAGTTTTTGATTTGCGTTATTCAGCAATAGTACCTACCTACCTTTCGAGTTTGTTACAAAAATGTCTTTATCCATCTTCTTTAGTTCCAAAACTTGTTTTATCCATACTTTTGCAGCAAAACAAGCTTTATCCAGAATTAAAATGCAAATTACGCAGGAAGTATTCCATTAACATTTTTTTCCATTGTATGCATAAACTTATGGATGCAATAGCTTACCAATGAAAACAAAATTGAAGTGATTTGATGAATGTATGGAACACAGGAAGTTTTTTGCGATTTCCCAAAATTCAGCTTTTTGGATAAAGTCGACTTTGCTTCTCAGCTCCTCACTTATATTATTATACATACAATTATTGTCATCTGGTTGCAAAGCACTGATTGCATACCTAATAGTTATTAGCACCTCAACTCCGACTTGGACTGAATACTTTCAAGGAAATGCGCGACAGAGTGATAAGGCAGATAGCAAAATTTGTTTTTATTTAATGTCAGAAAATTATTTTATGTCAGAAACCCGATGTCAAAAACTCATTCCCCAAAAATCCGTAGATCTACAGATTTATCTGTGTGATTGGCGAACCGCCAGCTGGCGTCAGCTGGGAGGGTGGGCATCAGCGCAGACTGGTGGCCGGTGAGGAACTACGGGCCCCAATGCACTGAACGTCGAGTTAAAAACCATCAAAAGCCTATCGCCTGATGGGCATGAATCAGCTGAATGCACTGCCAACATACAAAATTAATTATGAAGTGTCTTTTATCATTTTTAAACATTTAAATGTTGAATGTTTCCAGTGTTTCCACAATTGTGGAAATCAATCTCCATGGATATTGATATTAATATTACTCACTATATCGATGTTTGAGGAACATCGATTCCTATTTTTGACAAATTGAATAAGGGTTTCTTCTCTAATCATATTATCTTACACAATCCAGATGTCACCGACTCCGTGCAGAGCTGCACCTGGGCCAAAACCTGCTCTACGTACTACAGCCGGGTCCACCCCAATTGGAGGAAGCCCCGGTACCGTGTGGACAAATGCCTACTCTCCACGGAATTCGTCGTTCTCCGCCTTCCCTACATGCTGACCACTTTTGACCCCTACCGGGTCGTCAACGTGTTCCGCCTCGTCGACGCCGATTTCATCTTGTCGTCCCGTCTCTCGCTCCCTGACGATGGCGAAGAAGGCTGTTTCGTCCCTCAGATGACGTCTGACACGGTATTTGTCGTCAGTAAAAACGCTTATTGTATAATTTTTAAATACAAACGGTGTTCTTTCGAATTTGAAAAAGCGGTGTGTCTTTCTAACGCCGTAAATTTTGAGTCTTGTTCCGTCGAAAAAGATTTGCCCAATTTTTTGAGGAACACTCCCCACACTGGCCATTTCCTCGTGTGCTGCTCTGCAACTGAAGATGCTTTGTGGATATTTGAGGAGTTGACTCGAATAGTTTACGTTTGGAATTACCAAAAATCAGAGTTGATTTTTCAATTCACCACTTCATCCGTAGTTTTGGCTCATTCGACCAGAAAATTTGTATACTGCGTACTCCCCGAACAACTCTCCGTTCATTCGCACAATGGGCGCCGCCTCTTCCTCTACAAACGTCTCCATTCGGTCATTTCTGGTTTCTCCTGGGGCGAATTCGGGTGTGGGTTCATTGAATACCGTCCAGGCAAAATGGCCGCCATGTACCTCAGCTTGTCGACAAATTCCGTGACCGAGTTGAAAATTATTGACCCACTGGCAATTACGGTCCACGAGAACCTCCGTCATGCTTACTGCTTCTGCGTCCGGGACGGCGTCGCCTCCATTGCCACCGCCTCTCTTGAGACCGGTGTGGTCCTCAAAGAGACGGTCATCTGCCACTCGTTGAATATCAACCAAACCACTCTTTTGGCCGTCGTCGTCGAAATGAGAGTCGTTTTGGGTAAATACCTCGCCATTTATGGCGTCGACGGTGAAACAAACCGGTTCATATCTTCGGACCATCTGAGCCTGTATTCCATCGCTGAAGGGAAATTTCTGTGGAGCCATCCGTTCAATATGGCCAAAATCGTCCACCTTTGCGACCAGTTTATCGTCACCAGAGGTCGTCTCCCTCGAGGCGGAATGAGATACATTTTTGAGGTTTACAACTTCCTGTAACGAGAAAACTCTTTCTTCCAAGGTTTCACGTCAACATTGATCACTAGAGCCTGGACACATTTGCTTATCGTTATTTTAGTGGGTACTAGCTGGGACACCCGTGCTTCGCACGAATTATCAAATCCCGTCCTTCACCTATTAATAATGCAATCTGTGCTTCACTTGGAACACCTATGGCAACCCGTCAACACCTAACCAACAACCCATAATTTGTCTTAGTAACAACCTATTCTTGACTCGTTTCTCCCCTATCCTGTGTAGCACCAATCAATAATGCACCCTTGGCTTTCTTAGTAACAACAGTAACTGTTGTTGTTCTTAGTAGAGAGTTCCTAAAGAAACATCCGAGTTACGTCGACCGTTAATTTTTATCACCGTAAGGGATTTGTCTAGGGAGAATCAAAGAAAAGCTAACTTCACACAAGACCTTAACAGAGATACGGTCTTATCAAAAGTCACGCTAAATTTAAAGTGCCGCTATTTACGTTATATTGCTCGAAATTAACGGCGGTAGGCGGTATCCTTAAGACCGTAAGTTTATTGCCGTAACTTTACGGCAATAACGTTCGACGTTAGGCATAAGGACGTAAGTTATCACCGTTATTTCTGCGCATGCGCGAAATCTCGAGTTACGTCGACCGTAACTCATCACCGTTAGGCAAAAAGTGGCTTTAGGAACTCTCTAATCACTCTTGTTGACTCGTTTCTCGTTGTGAGTACCTATCAACCTCGAATCGAAGGGTCGCCAAAGAAACTACTGATGATCTTCGAATAACAGTTATTCGAAGATCATCAGTAGTTTCAGAGGCCTGCCGTTCCAAAATCCGATAGATCCACTATTTTCCAAAATGCGTTTTTTCGCGGAAATCACAAATCCTTACGGTTATCTATCTGTGTTTAGTTGGATGCGAGTCAAAACCCGTTAGATCCCTGAGAAAAATGGCCTCAAAGTTCGGGTGCCACGCCAAAATCCGATAGATCTTCAGTTTTTCAGTGTTTTGAACAAATTTCTTAAAAAAATTTTCAATAAATTTCATTTTTTTAAATAAATTAATTAAAAAATTAAAAAAACTAACGTAATTAAATTAAATTAATGTTGTTGGAAACTTGTTGAGGGTCAGTCAAATAAGACGAGATTGTTTTGCCGACGTTTCAAGAGATATATTCTCCTATCATCAGGGCCTAATGAAATGAACAAAACACGAATTTACACTTTGAATTTAACAATTGATGAAACTATATGATAAATTTACAAAATTTAAAAAATTTACTTACAAGTGCAGGAAAAAGGGCAGCACACGATGTGAGCCGTCGCTGTCGTACAAATATACTAAATAATATGTAGGATGCAGACATACAGAAGGAACTGACAATTTTCGATGGTGGGGGTTGATTTTTTTTTTCCCCCCCCTTTAGAAAGTGGTAAACAGAACTCAAAGGATCAGGGGCGGATAGGTGGTTTCGACCGGCCCGGGCGATTCAATTTGACCGGCCCTCACCCCCCCCCCCCCCCTTAAAAGTTACCTATCTAAAGACCATCAAAGGAGGGGTTCTTCATATTTTGGAAAAACAAGCAAATGAATAGGAACGAGAATACACAATATTAATTTTAATACCTAGGTGAACTTATTAATAACTTCATTGAACTTAAGTGAAAAATACACTGCCAAGGCAATGGCACATGAGCTTCCTCGTGCCAAGTTCAAAATGAACGTAACAACAGTTGTTAAATGCGGACAGAATGTTACAGTTACTGTAACAAGAAAATTACGTTCGCGCATGCGCAGGGAGTACCACTGATTCAATCGTGATGAAACTGATGGGAACCATCTAGGGCTATATCCACTCAATTCCTGAAAATTTGATTGAAATCCGATCAAAATTGTAGGAGTTATGGCTGTGGCAAGGAAGTTACGTTCGCGCATGCGCTGAGCGTACCGCTGATTCAATCGTGATGAAACTGACAGGGTACCATCTAGAGCTATACGCACACAATTCCTGAAAATTTTATTGAAATCCGATCAAAATTGAGAAAGTTATGCCTGTTTCAAGAATTTCACGTTAGCGCATGCGCAGAGCGTACCGCTGATTCAATTGTGCTGAAATTCGTATGGGACCTCAAGGAGCCTGATCCGCATAATCCCTCAAAATTTGAGCTAAATTCATTCAAAATTGTGGAAATTATGGCTGTAACAAGGAAATGCGGACAGACCGACAGACCCACAGACCGACAGACACGGAACCAAATTTGTTCAGTAGGCTATGAAACGCAAAATGCGAGTGGAAATTTTAAATTCGGACAACAAAAATTTTTTTTCTCCCGAAAGTGAACACAAGGCTTCCGCTGCTTCGCAGACTCGGAAGCAATAACAGCGCCTATATTTAGAAAAAATGAAAGTGGCGCTTGGTATGTGAGTTAGTTTGGTACCGTCAATACAAACACTGAAGGTAGGATGCATTGAATTTTTGCACATTTCTTCAGTTTCATTACCACAGCGTATTGATGAGGAGCATCTGGCTGGAGCACTGAACCGAGAGGCTTTGGGTGTTTCTTTCCCTCCTCGCCGTCTCCCCTCCTCCCCTACTCACGTTCGTCCACTGCTTGTTCATTTCTTTCGAATTCTAGGCTCAACCTCAGTCCCATGGTAAATTTACCTTTTACAGCTGTTTAAATTTAATTATTCAAAACGTTTGTTTATTAATTTAGTCATGTTACGTGTTTGGACGGATGAAGGACCCAAAAATGATTACTCGGAAAATGAGTCCTCATTCGACTTTCTGGCATCCTTCAAAGTCTGATGGATCGCCAAGGCGAAATCGGACGCTTCTGGGACCCCCAAAAATACTTTGAAAACGACACCTAACTCCTTCCCATAGATGAAACCCATCAAAAACCCCCTTCTGTAGCCCTCTTTGGTTACGCAGAGCATCGCTGGTTTGTGCGATTGGACTGAAAACCGTGAGGGTACAACTAGAAGGAAAACCAAGTATTTTGTCAAAAGTTTCAGATTTTTGAGAAAAATTGCTACTGCTCAAAACGTCGTGGACATTTCAGTTTGGGAATCTGCTCATCTTAAAACGTAGATATAATGACAAATTTTGAGGACCAACATTTTGGACTTTGCTAACAACATAGTGTATTATTCCAAGAATATTTAACCAAAACGTGATCACATAACGTCCACAGACAAAACTGATATTATAAGTAGAGATTGCTGATGAGGGAGAAGTGACCAAGCGGTAGGCGATGGCGAGGAGGGCTAGAAACGACTGAAGCCACTCGGCTCAGTGCTCTGGCCAGACGCTCCTGCTCTCAAGCCATCAACATGAGATCCTCCAGATTGTTGTCACTCAGAGTTAGCCTCCGCCTTGTTTTGATGATTTTCAATTTTGAAAAACTACTCTAACACTCAGCTTGGGTGCACCCATGGTAGAAAGCATTACAAAAAATGTGTGAATCAAAAAGAGAATTGCATACGATGAGGCCATGAGGATTTAAAACTTTGTATGCATTGATTGCACTTGAAATCCACCCTGTTAGGGACAAAGCCAACCAGATCGCCTTCATTGTTCGCCTTGTTGAACCTCTACCCAATACCATTGGAACAATTTGATATTGTCGGAGGCCACCGAAAACCAATCTAACGCCTTCACTGTGTCTGAATTTTCCTTTTCGGTCTCGATTTCATATTTCGGGTAAGATCAAATTTTGTTTACAGCTTCGACCGGCCCCTCAGGGCCTTCGGCCCTTCGGGCGTCGCCCGATCGCCCGACCTGCCTATCCGCCCCTGCAAAGGATGCCGACTTTTTGTAAGGTTTGAGGGGTGGTCGGTGAGCAGGTAATTAGGCGTTAACGGTTTCATGTCGGCGGTCTCCCTTTGTGGATTAAGTCAGAGTAACATTTACTGAGGTGATTGACATCTGTTCTGAAGTTAACTGTTTGATGTTTGTTGCGTTCAATATGGATCATTTCCAACATCTCCCGCTTGAAAAGGATGGGTTCTTTACCAATGATCTTGGCTTTATTAAATTGAAATTTATGTCCAGCCTCCCTAGAATGGATAGTCAAGGCGGTGGACGTGGGTTTTACTGGACCAGAGCTCTCTTTTTCATGAGTATTGATACGCTTTGACATGAAATTTGCAGTATGGCCATACTGCAAATTTCATGTCAAAGCCATTGTAGTATTTCCCTCTCGAGGGCAAGCCTGCCTTCCCCCACTCTGTTCCACTACCGATCTGATTAAAAAAGGTTTATCATTCCGACCTCGAACGTTTTATCTTTTACACCTCATCCTAATTTGTATTAAATGGCGACGAGGATGGGATTTTGGTGCGGAACTGAATATTCGCTCATACGAAACTTCGATTCGTGGTTGGACTAAAAAAGGGTGCAGTGATTGATCGACTTTGTGAAGAAAAGGCAAACGTTACTCTTCAGACATTATACGAACTAGCATTATCTAAGGAAGCGGCGGATCATGACAAAATGACCTTGGAGGCCGAATTACACAAACTACGGAAGAATTCAAAACCTGGAAAACCTCAGCATTCAGCAAGAGACCGGGGGAAGAAAGAAGACTCAACATCCTCCTCCCAATCTCCGAAATGTTACGCATGTAATAAAGGTGACCATGATTTTCGTAAGCTTAGTAGCACTACCTCCAAATTACGCGTAACATTTCGGAGATTGGGAGGAGGAAGTTGAGTCTTCTTTCTTCCCCCGGTCTCTTGCTGAATGCTGAGGTTTTCCAGGTTTTGACTTCTTCCGTAGTTTGTGTAATTCGGCCTCCAAGGTCATTTTGTCATGATCCGCCGCTTCCTTAGATAATGCTAGTTCGTATAATGTCTGAAGAGTAACGTTTGCCTTTTCTTCACTAAGTCGATCAATCACTGCACCCTTTTTTAGTCCAACCACGAATCGAAGTTTCGTATGAGCGTTCAGTTCCGCACCAAAATCACATTCCATCGCCTGTTTTTTTACCCGGACGTACCAATCCGCGATTTTCTCGGAATCTTGTTGCTTCATCTCGGAAAACCTGATGCGGCTTCGCCAGGCTGAAGTTGCGGGTACGTACTGCTGTTGTAGAAGTTCGCAGAGATCAGTAAACGACTTGGTACTCGGTTTTACGGGATGAGTGAGTTCTCGCAGGACGTCATAAACCCGGGCGCTGATTGACGTAAGCAGGAGAGACACAAAGCGGTTTTCCGGAACTTCGTTGGCCACGATGTACTGTTCCAATCGTTCCGAGTACGTGTGAAATTTGTCTCCAACGTCGAAATGTGGCAGCTCGCCCAAATTTTGACGCACAACAACTACTTGTTGCTGGGCCGACGATGCCGTTGCTGGGGCGGGTGCCGGTGCGGGAGGATTCGGCATATTCGGTGTTGTACGTACAAATTCCTCAGCAACGAGGAATATTCGTCTGATTCAGATTCCGATTCAAGTGGGACTAAGAAAATTATGGAGCTCAGTTTACACAATCTAAAATCAAATTTCACCGACAACGAACCATTTTTTAAGAAAATTTCTGTCGAAAATGTTGAGGTAAAGTTTGAAATTGATACTGGCAGCACATTATCAGTTATACCGTATGAATTTTTTGAAAACACGTTCAGCAAATTCAGTAAATTGAAACCAACGGATGTAAAGCTTAGGACTTATGACGGTAAAATTATTTTGCCGAAAGGTGTAGTTTCTCTCACCGTTACCAATGGTGACATTAAGCAAAAATGTTCATTTTTAGTTGTCCTAGGAGGGCAACGACCTTTAATTGGAAGGGACTTGATTCGATCCCTACAAATTCAACTTGGGAATGAAGTGGTTACCCAACATTCTTTAACCTCGGATTCTCACCAGGAAGCGACAAATAAAGTTTTCACGGAATACTCAGATTTATTTGATGGTAAATTGGGGTTATATAAACACGCTAACATAAATTTATCTGTTGATACAAATGCTTCCCCGAAATTTTTTAAGCCACGTTCCATTCCGTATGCATTCCGAAAAGGGGTAGAATTCGAACTTGACAGGTTGGAGAATGAAGGGGTAATTACCAAAATTCAGACCTCAGAATGGGGAACACCATTGGTTCCGATTCTGAAGCCTGATAATACTATTCGAGTCTGCGCTGATTACAAAGTAACGGTTAACCCATTTTTAAAAGATTTTGATCATTGTGTTCCTACGGTACAGGATATATTTACACAATTAGAAGGCGGCCAACAATACAGTAAGTTGGATTTTTCGACTGCTTACACCCAGATTGCGTGTGATGAGCCTACTGCTAAGTTGCTGGCCTGGAGTACGCCAAAGGGAATCTACAAAGTAAATAGATTACCTTTCGGCGTGAAACCGGCATGCAAGTTATTTCAGTCAGTAATTGACAAGACTCTACAGGGTTGCGAAGGTGTTGCCTGCTTATTGGACGACATCGTCGTAACTGGGAAGTCTTTTGAGGAGCACACGCGTAATTTGGAGGTAGTGCTCCTACGCTTACGAGAGGCCGGATTTAAATTGAATAAATCAAAATGTAAATTTTTCCAAAAAGAGGTCAAGTTTCTTGGTCACATTATCGACAACGTCGGGCTCCGACAGGATCCTGAAAAAACGAAAGCAATTTTAGAAGCTCCCCGACCAACTTCTACCGATGAACTAAGATCATTCATCGGTACCGTTTCTTATCACGGGAGATTTTTGAAAAATATGTCTACACGGTTGTCACCGTTCTACCAATTATTAAAGAAAAACGTGACCTTTGAGTGGTCTTCTGAATGTGAAGAGTCCTTCCAACTAATCAAACAGGCGATCGCTTCGGACAAAACACTGGTGCATTTCACTCCTACGCTACCCATAATTTTGGAATGTGATGCATCGGGAAACGGAGTGGCCGCGATTCTTCTTCACTAAATGCCTAATGGCGAGGAAAGGCCCGTAAGCTTCGCGTCACGTACTTTGAAAGAGGCCGAGAAAAATTACCCGACTGGCCAAAAAGAGGCTTTGGCAATTTATTTTGGATGTAACAAGTACTATCAATTTTTGATGAGCCACAAGTTCATCATAAGAACCGACCATAAACCGTTATTGGGTACGTTTGGTGAAGACAAGCCTCTTCCTGCGATGGCTGCAGGCAGGGTACAGCGATGGGCGTTGTTTTTGTCAAATTTTGATTTCAAATTGGAATATATCAAGGGTTCCAAAAATTCTGCGGACGGACTGTCGCGCTTGCCTGTTGCCAGTAACGATATTGAAGATGAAGACTACGATTATTTAAACTTTATCGAAGAGTTTGTACCAGTAGATCATGCTAAAGTCAAATATGAAACTCGAAAAGACCCAATATTGGGCAAATTATATTTGCACATCCGCGGTGGGTGGCCAAATATCGTTGAAGACGAATTAAAGTCATTCGAATCAAGAAAGTCTGAGTTTCACATTGAAGACGATGTCATCATGTGGGGTTACAGGCTTGTGATTCCACATAAATTACGTGAGTCACTTTTGAAAGAACTTCACAGTTCTCACATGGGCGCCACAAAAATGAAGGCGCTTGCGCGCTCATATTTTGGTGGCCTGGTCTGGACCAAAATATTACGGATTTATCAAAAAATTGTGAAATTTGCCAGACTTCTAGGCCCGATCCACCTAAAACAGCAACCGCTGGGTGGCCCGAGGCCGTTGAGCCCATGGAACGAATCCATATGGACTATGCAGGTCCAGCTTTCAATAATAAAATGTTTTTGATAATAATTGATTCTTGTAGCAAATGGCCTGAAGTTTTTGAAGTTACTAAGGCTGATACCGCACACACGTTGGACAAGTTCCGTGAGGTGATAGCGCGTTTGGGAATTCCGAAATGCGTGGTATCTGATAACGGTACCTGTTTTACCTCTTCGGAATTTTCAGATTTTTGCAAATCAAATAACATTAAACATCTGACGTCACCGCCTTTTCATCCATCAAGTAATGGACAGGCCGAAAATTTTGTAAAAACATTTAAAAATTCATTGACGAAGATCATTAAAACTTCTACCAATCAGTCATTCCAAACAAATTTACAAAAATTTTTGTTTGCGTATAGAAACACCCCACATTCCACTACTCATCGACTACCTTCTGAAGTAATGTTTGGAAGGAAAATTCAAACTCGTTTTGACCAACTGTTGAACAAACAAAGCGTCTGGAATAAGAAGCAACCTAAATTGACCGATAAGGTCTTCAAGGTTGATGACCCGGTGTATATACGCGACTATTCTCGCCCTAATAAGCGCGGGTGGTTGCGAGCCAAAGTAGTGGAAGTGTTAGGGGCGTATTTGTACCTTTGTGAGGTTCACGATGGCCGAGTTTTCAAGAGGCATCCCGATCAAATGATCAGGTCAGGAGAATTTTTTACCGAGACTTTCGAAGATGTGGGCCGTTGGGAATACAAGCCTGGTCCAATTCCGGAATGCTCGGACCCTATCCCTTTTGGGAACACGCTGCCTAAGAGCCCCGGGTCGAGTACTCCCGGCACTTCCATGGTTCTCCCTTCGGGTGGGAACAAATCAGATGAATCTCAAGACTTGCAAAATGATTCTCCACGCTCTCCGACCCACGGAAACGTAGCGGCTCATTTGCCGGCTACCCCAATTGCTATCCGTAAAGCTAGCCGCAATGTTAAAGCTCCTTTGAAACTGATTTATGAGTAAATTTAGTTATGTCAATGATAATACTGAAAATTGTTCCCAAGTTAAACAGGGTTCATCTATGTTTTCATTATGTTTATGGTTTACGTTTCTATTATAGTGTCGAAAACTGTTCACACGTTAAACCGTGTTCATCTAAGACGTTTAATTTATGTTTTCATTTTGTATACAGGAAAGTTTTATTTTTGGGGGAAAGTAGTGTAGTATTTCCCTCTCGAGGGCAAGCCTGCCTTCCCCCACTCTGTTCCACTACCGATCTGATTAAAAAAGGTTTATCATTCCGACCTCGAACGTTTTATCTTTTACACCTCATCCTAATTTGTATTAGCCATACTGCATACTGGCCATACTGCAAATTTCATGTCAAAGCGTATCAATACTCATGAAAAAGAGAGCTCTGGTCCAGTAAAACCCACGTCCACCGCCTTGACTATCCATTCTAGGGAGGCTGGACATAAATTTCAATTTAATAAAGCCAAGATCATTGGTAAAGAACCCATCCTTTTCAAGCGGGAGATGTTGGAAATGATCCATATTGAACGCAACAAACATCAAACAGTTAACTTCAGAACAGATGTCAATCACCTCAGTAAATGTTACTCTGACTTAATCCACAAAGGGAGACCGCCGACATGAAACCGTTAACGCCTAATTACCTGCTCACCGACCACCCCTCAAACCTTACAAAAAGTCGGCATCCTTTGAGTTCTGTTTACCACTTTCTAAAGGGGGAAAAAAAAAATAAAAAATAAAATCAACACCCACCATCGAAAATTGTCAGTTCCTTCTGTATGTCTGCATCCTACATATTATTTAGTATATTTGTACAACAGCGACGGCTCACATCGTGTGCTGCCCTTTTTCCTGCACCTGTAAGTAAATTTTTTAAATTTTGTAAATTTATCATATAGTTTCATCAATTGTTAAATTCAAAGTGTAAATTCTTGTTTTGTTCATTTCATTAGGCCCTGATGATAGGAGAATATATCTCTTTATATATCTTATCTGTAACCTGGTTCAGAACTAATTGTACGTTCAACCACCTCAAGTCACTCTGGGCTGTAGATGAGCTTAGTTGCTCGAAACCGGTCCCCACGCTATAATTGTTTACCTGAATAAACAATTTAGTATTCAGCAGAGGAGTCGTTCTCTCTCCCTAACCAAACTCATTACATTGGATTAGACCTCTGCACCATCGGCAAACAACCACTTTGAAATTAATAAATAAAATAAAAACATTTTCAATAAATTTCATTTTTTCAATAAATTAGTTTAACTTGAAAGTCCGCAATATTTTTCCTTATTTTCAAAATGTTTGCTTTAAAAAAATAAGTTTTACTGGTTTACATGGTACTTACTAAGTAGCTACTAGTGTGAATTATTTAACAGAAACAATTTATTTGGAAATAATAGTGATAAATATCACTTAAGTGGGGAAAAAATAATTATTCAGTTATAACTGAATAATTCTTTTTTCCTATATATTACCTCTTTTGCAAAAATGCGGAGTCGCCACGTCAAAACCCAATAGATCCAACATTAAAAATTTTAATATGATTATCTCATATTTAATATGATTATCTCATATTTAATATGATTATCTCATATTTAATATGATTATCTCATATTTAATATGATTATCTCATATTTAATATGATTATCTCAGGGTGTTATTAACCCAGCAGTAGGTATATCACTGCAGTACCTATATAATGCCTGTCATTACTACCTACCAAGTGAAGTTTATTGGTTTTGCGATAAAAAAAAGTGGAGCGCATTTTAAATTTTTAGGTTTTTTGCTCTCCTGTAAAATTCAGAAGAGTGGATCTATCGGATTTTGGAACGGCAGGCCTTTACTTCCTTTACTTTACGTTACTTCCGAATGGGTTATCGCACAGAAATCATTTTGTACTCGTTGAAATCAGCGTGAAAAGCTCGTTTAACTGAAGTGGTTCCGTTCAAAACTGACAGCAACAGTTTTACCGGGTTTTGGCTGTTCGAAAATTTTCTTAGTAATCCCTAATAACGACGCTGTTTGACCGGCTCTCGCTCGAAGGAAAGCTATGTTCGCGTTAAAGGGAGAGTTCGCGAAATCTACTATAGCACGGAAATTGGTTCAGCCGTTTTGGCGTGATGTTGGAACATTCTTACATACCGACATCCATTCTTATTAAATAGTAGATTTTTTCGAAAGAAATCGAAATACGCATGCGCTGTGCCAACCTGAGAAAACAACCGTTTTCCTACAGATTTCTCGTACAATATCAGCGTTTGTTGTGTTGCCTACCCTTTTCGGACACCGTTTTGTCATCATCAGGCTTGGTTATCGTGGCTACGTAGTACTTGTAGTTTTCTTTTACCAGAAAGTACGCTTGTTTAGAGTTTTTCCTACATACTGATTTTACGATTCTTTATTGTAAAATCATTGTTAGATATGCTGGCCCATTGTTGCTTCGGTATTTGTAAGGACGATCAACGATCAACGTTACCCGAAAGAAAGGGTATCATTCTACCTATCACTTATTTCAGTTTTTGCTCTATATCTAATAAACTATGCATTGTCCTACGAAAAGTACTATATGAGTTTTCAAATAGCATTAAATGTGTGCTCATTTTAGCCCAACCGGAGCTGTGTAGGTAAATTAGTTTCAGAGTTATGGCAATTTGAAAATTGGCCTTTTTTTTTTTTCAAAATGTGAACATTTTAGTTGAAGACCTGAAGACAGCGGAAGCACGTTTTTCAGAACGTTTTCGGCTGTAGCTCAAAAACTATTGGTCCAATTCCAAATTTCTTTGTTTCTCGTGAAAGTTAAATAAATCCCCCATCGCAGCTATTCCGTGTTAAATTTTGATTTAAGCTTTGATAAAGGAGGGGAGGACACTGCAAAGAAGTGGTAAATTTCGAAAAAAAAAACCTGTTTCTTTGCACTTTTTTGCCTATCACGTGGGAACGGTTTGGTCCGATCTTACTTTTCTTCTTTTTAGGTTAAAGCTGATTAAATTTTATACAGGGGACGGCACGTTGAACAACAAAAGCGCCATTCGTATTCGTCGGAAAGGGTGGAAACAAGATATTTGACCCTCTACGACCACGTTTTTCGGAAGATTTTCTTCTCTCCCACCAAGACTATGTCTCCGATCTAAATTTCATTGCCCCCACGCGAAGCTGATTAAATTTCCTTTCAGAACTGATATTATGATTTTCGAAGACCTCAGGAAAACAGGCATAAAGTGCCTCCCCAAATAGGTATTTAGAGGTAAAATTGTCGATTCCCCGCAAAATTTTCAAAGTGCTCTTCCAGCAGTTATAACGTTGAAATGGTTAGTCCTAGTAAAGAAAAAAAAGGCATTGAATGAAAGTTGTAGAATCTACTTTCATGATCTGATCATGAAATTTTACATAGGTAAGTTGATCATTCTAGTTTTCAGATTACCTGCCATAATGGCCATTAAGGTGAAATTACGGTGGTTTTACGACCTGCTAATCTGAAAATTTTCGACATTTTTAAATGGTAACATGCCTTCTTTGTCATTTCCACACACAAAAAAAAGGTAGGTAAGTACCTAATAAGGTTTTCAAAATATAGCAAATAATTTCTGGAAAAATGCGATTTTACGTTACCTATATCGATTTTTGAGATTTTGAAAGAACTAGAGGGCCTACTGACCCCGCTCTGCGCTTAATTTGATGCTAATTAGATTGCCTACAATGTCTGTTCCATGAGTTTCATACTTAGGATTAATGATTTCCCCGCAACTTTGGTCTAAGGAAGGTCTTCAACTAAAATGTTCACATTTTGGAAAAAATGGCCTATTTCCAAATTGCCATAACTCTGAAACTAATAAACCTACACAGCTCCTGTTAGGCTTAAATGTGCACACATTTAATGCTATTTAAAAACTCATATAGTACTTTTCGTCGGACAATGCATATTTTATTAGCTATAGAGCAAAAACTGAGTTAAGGCCAAAAAAATCGTAGTTTTTAGTGTGCTACGCGTGAAGCACAGCTTTGGGGAAGTTGCAAAATTGGGTTAACACTACCTTATTGGGTCCGAACAACATATGTACTAAAAAATCAGAGATACATCTCGTTTTGCGAATTTAGCTTTTTATTTTCTTGAATGGCTGTTGAGCCACAGCTCTGAACGAATTATTTTATGGGACGCAACTATTACAGAGATATCACATTAAATGTCCTAATTTTTATCACAGCCCTTATCATCTCCTCCTTCCTCGAGTTGTTGGATTTCCTACTTTTGATGGCCTCGCTACTATGTCCGCCATCGACATGCGCAGAACGGGTCGGTAAAATCTACTATTAATATAATATTAGTAATATTAATATTACTAGCTGAGACACCCGTCCTCCGCACGAAATATCAAATAGGCATCAAATTCCCATTCAATAATGCATTCATCCTTCACTCAGAACGCAAGCCCGTCCAACCCCATTGACCCGTTTCTTGTCGTTAAGTATCAAACTATCTTGAATCGAAGTCCCGTATAATAAGAGAGAGTAAAATTACCTGTCTGTGTAGGTTTACTTGAATTGTTCCTCTAGAAGTTGTACCCATGCCAAATTTTCGCGCTCTGTGATGAACAGGGGAGAAATTCGTTATTCCGCAAAACCCAAACTGTTTGAGAAGCTGGTCGTTGATCAGCTTTCGCCTGTCTTTGGCCTGGTCTTGGCGGATGAGCAGCACTACTTAAGTGGCGATGAGACAGCTTATCAAAAGCCTTCGCAAAATCTGTGTCCATCACGTCACAAGTCTTGTTGTCATTGTTTGATTCGCTCGGAATTCGTGGATCGCTCTTGAGCGAGAGGAGCTCTCTCAACACCACCCCACCTCGCCACCTCAGGTATTCCTCAGAGTAGCCATCTGGGGCCATTATGCTTTTGGTTTATTATTCTTGGAATAATACACCTATGTTTTCGCGACGCGGGTCGACGACTCGGATCGGCCTCAAAATTTGACATTATCCGTTTCAAGAGGTCTAGATTCAAAATCCGAAATGTCCGTCCGCCGTCCGGGCCGTTTTGGGCAGTAGGAATTTTTTAAAAAATCTGAAATTTTGACAAAATACTTGGTTTACTGGTTAAAATACTGGTTAATAAAAATCCAAAAAAAGATTTTTTTTATTTAATTTTTTCATTGACAGAATTTAATTTCTGCAAAAGTATAACCTATATCAAAGAATAATAAACCCTTGTGTAAAATTTGCAGCGTTTTTGGTTTATTATTCTTGGAATAATACACCTGTTTTCGCGACGGGGGTCGACGACTCCGATCGGGCTCAAAATTTGACATTATCCGTTTCAAGAGATCTACATTCTAAATCCGAAATGTCCGTCCGCCGTACGCCGTACGCCGTCCAGGCCGTTTTGGGCAGTAGGAATTTTTTTAAAAATCTGAAATTTCGACAAATTTATTTTGACTTGGTTTACCATCTAGTTGTGCCCGCAAGGTTTTCAGTCCAATCGCCCGAACCCGTGGGGCGTTATGGGGCTATAATGGGGCTACGAGAGGGTTTTTTTGAAGGCTTTTAGCTATGGGATCGAGTTAGGTGTCGTTTTCGAAGTATTTTTGGACGTAGAATCCATTTTTTGGGGTCCCGGAACGATCCGATTTCACTGGGGCGATGTTTAGGGCATTCGTGGGGCTAAAAATGGGATTTTTGAAGGATCCCAGGATGTTGAATATTTTTCGAGTAAAAAATACAGTTTTTGAAAAAACACATTTTTGAACAAAAAATCCAAAAAAATTTTTTTTGAGATAAAAAAAAAAATTTTTTTTTAATTTTTTCATTGACAGAATTAAATTTCTGCACAAGTAACGTATATCAAAGATTTCCGATGATATCAACGTTCGCTGTTTTTTTAGTATGTGTTCGATCCTAGTTTGCAATTCTCTAAATAGGGCGGAGTTAGCGTAGCACGCTAAGAACCGCGAAATTGTTGAACTCTCCAACTATCTCAGTTTCATTTTCACAACAACAAAAAAGTGAAAAACTGAGATCCTCTCGGTGAACCACTTGGAAGTGAATTACGAAGACTCACCATCGATGTATCCCATCGACAGTGCAAAGTGAGGGCGATCCACCTCGTGACTACCAACAAACCCCCTTTTTGTCCCACACACGTTCAAACCCCCACAGCGTGAAGTATCAACGCCAAATCAGAAGCTGTGTTGAGATCATATCTCGCGATTAAGACGAAAATATTCAAAAATCGGTGTTTCAAGCTGAAATTAGCGAATAATTCCATCACCCCCCCCCCCCCCCTCAATAACGGCGATAGTAATAAAAATAAGAATACTGTAAATTAAGTCTTTCCGACGCAGGTAACTCAATGAGCGTCTCGACAATAGCAGAACTTTCGGAGGTGTTCGAGCGTATTTTCTACGCATCTGGCTTGCGGGCCGTACTCGTTGATTCGGCTGACGTCTTCTATCTGCAAAGCAAAGATCGATGAATACATAGGTGTGTCATTACAAGAATAATAAACCAAAATGAATCAAATTTAAAGGAGAAACCAGTACTGATAACTCGATATATCGTTACCTATAGTCCGTTCACTGAGAGCAGGCGTCAGGCATACTAATCCACCAATGTCGCCATATTGCCTACCTGATGGTCCGGGCCACGCCTATCTTATCCATCGCATTCCCCATTACTCGTTTCAAGTTATCAACCATCAAAGTGTTTTTTGTCAAGTTTGAAACGCAAGTGTAAGTCGATATCAAACGTCGTAATAAATCGCTCACCCTGAATTTGAACTCGTCGAGGGAGATGTCGTGCATGAGGGACATCTCAAATATGGCTTTCCCGGGGTCGGTGATGACTTTGAGTTGGTACATGACGGACGTGATGGGCGTGTCGGGCCGACACTGTCGGCGTTCATGTTGGGAACGAAACCGTCTTTGTCTTTGGTGGAATGGAACCGCCTGAGCGCCCCCGATGGTACCAACCGTGCCGACCAGGTGACCTGCTTCAGAACTGATTCCGCGCACTCGTCCGTGTTTTCCGAATTGTATCTGGAAATGGTTGTTGCCAAGTTTAGTTTTTCATACTGTTTTTTGGTTTATTATTCTTGGAATAATACACCTATGTTTTCGCGACGGGGGTCGACGACTCCGATCGGGCTCAAAATTTGACATTATCCGTTTCAAGAGGTTAACATTTTAAATCCGAAATGTCCGTCCGCCGTCCAGGCCGTTTTGGGCAGTAGGAAATTTTTAAAAAATCTGAAATTTCGACAAAATACTTGGTTTACCATCTAGTTGTGCCCGCAAGGTTCCCAGTCCGATCGCCCAAACCCGTGGGGCGCTATGGGGCTATAATGGGGCTACGGGAGGTTTTTTTTAAAGGCTTTTAGCTATGGGATCGAGTTAGGTGTCGTTTTCGAAGTATTTTTGGACGTAGAATCCATTTTTTGGGGTCCCGGAACGATCCTATTTCACTGGGGCGATCTTTAGGGCAATCGTGGGGCTAAAAATGGGATTTTTGAAGGATCCCAGGATGTTAAATATTTTTCGAGTAAAAAATACAGAATTTTTGAAAAAACACATTTTTGAACTAAAAAATCCAAAAAAAATTTATTTTTTTTGAGATTAAAAAAAAAAATTTTAAATTTTTTTATTGACAGAATTAAATTTCTGCACAAGTAACGTATATCAAAGAATAATAAACCCTTGTGTAAAATTTGCAGCGTTTTTGTTTATGATCAACAGTATCGTGGGGTGTTCCTATGTACTTGGCATCCACTGCTTGCTGTATGCTGATGATCTGAAGCTCCTCTGCCACATTGGTTCTTCATTGGATTGTGAGGATCTTCAGACGGCGATTTCTGGCTTGGAGAATTGGTTTGCTTTGAACCACCTTTTCCTGAATCCATCCAAATGCTCGGTGGTGACTTTCCATCGCCTAGAGCAGCCGATAGCCCACGACTACACCCTCTGTGGCGCACCCTTGCGAAGGTCGGACTGTCTGGTCGATCTGAGGGTTCTCTGCAATGTGACATTTGATGATGATGAATCCTTACATGCATTCTAAATTCTTCAACAATTCCTATCCTTTCTGCTGATGATACATCTTTGGTCAAATCAAATCAAAAACTTTTTTATTGCTAGGATTATCCATCCATACAATGCATTAGGATCCTTAACCATCATACCTCCTATCATACATAATTACAATTCCATACAACAATACATAATTCCATACAATGCATTAGGATCCTTAACCATCATACCTCCTATCATACATAATTACATTATTTAATAGTTAGTAGTGTTTACTGGGTTTAGTTCAATAAGGCTGACCTGTTGGAATACGTTACGTATAGTACCAAATTTAATAAGATTAACGTGGTCGATGATAAAGCGGTGGAGTTACTTGTTACTGAGTGTGAGTACAACCTCCAAAAACTAGATGTTCCCGAAACAGTTCGGCCTTATTGAACTAAACCCAGTAAACACTACTAACTATTAAATAATGACGGAGGCCAAGGAAAACCAACGTAATAATTACATTAAATAAAACAAAATAAATATCTTCTCTGGCTTTATTGACAATAACAGTTATTGTAGTAACTATACTGTATAGTTACTATACTATGTTCAGTGCAACATGTTGATCTCCTCCAACAATCTCAGTTTAAATTTTCTGGCCTTGAGTTAGGCCTCTGTAAATGAGGTGACCATTTTGGTCTCTTCAACACTCGCCCCAGATAGCAGATTATTTGCAACGTGCTCGCGACTCAATTTCCGGAACCCTAAAAATTTCAGTCGAGCACTGTAAAGTTGCGGGCACTCACAGAATACGTGAAAGGGTCTCGAGCTTTTTAAAATTACTTAAAACACATGTTTTTCCAAACTCTACGCTGAAACTGTCCCCTCGATACCAACCCCTCCACGAAAAGCTGCTTGCCATCTTCAAAGCCGCAAACAGCCGCTTCTCCATCATTGAGGAATCCGAGTTCAGGTATGGCTCAGGCTCTAGGCTATTCAGCCTGAGTTCTCGGTATAATCCACTGTATGATGAGTGAACTGCTCTCCCATAGTATTCGTAAACCATCTTCATCCTGTACGCGTGTGTGATGAGCGAAAACTTTGATGATATTTCTCGTGAATCCTGTCTTTCCCAAACGCCCTCATACCCGATGCCAACCAAAATGTCTTGAGTTGCGCCGCCCAATTATACCTCTTTCGACTATGTCTTCTTTCAATCGTGGCAACTAGCTGTTTGTAGCAAATGAGAGGGTACCTGTGTGACGGCATGCTCAGAATCATGATCCACCACTTGATTACTTTTTCCAGGATCTTCACACTGAGTCTGCTTCTTCCTGACTCTAACCTCAACATGTACCCAGGGGTGCTTCGTGGGAGCATCAACGTGCTTTTAATTATTCTAGTCTGCACCTGTTCCAGGGAGTCCATGTACCTCAGGCTCCACACCGCATTATAATATAATAATTGTTACTATATTATAGTAACAACGATTCTACTAGTGTATCCACGAGTCTTGATGTGGGGTCCCATTTTTCGCACTTACCCCTAACCATCACTTGTCTGGCTCCTCCCCAAGCTGTGAGTGCTTTGGATTTGAAATTGATGCTGGCTTTATGAAACTCTCCAGACGAGCTAAAAGGGATACCCAGGTAGACGTAGTCAGTCGATCCCTTTACTTGGACATTTCCGGCTTTATAGTTGCGGTCCACGTCCAAACCCCCGCGCTTACAGAAGCATACGACCCTTGTCTTGTCTGGGTTAATTGCTAATCCCATTGACTCCGGAAATTCAAACAGGGCTTGTAACTTGCTTTCGACATCCCTTTTTGAAGATCCCAGAAGGCAGAGGTCGTCAGCGAAGCACAGGGTTATTATCTCATGTTTTCCAACAAATGTTTATTCCGCTAAGCGTCTTAATCAACAAGTATTCTTCCATTCCAGCAAGGAACAGCGAGAAGGCGAGTGGGCTGCAGGAATCCCCCTGCAAAATTCCTCGAAACACCGGGAAGAAGTCGGTCATTCCCTCCTTAGAATTGATGGCCACTTTGGCCACTCGGTATAGGGTAATGAGCACTTCAAGAATGCTACCTCGTATGCCCATTCGTGCTAGCACATGCCAAAGTATCTGGTGTGGCAGGGGACCAATAGCGTACTGGTAGTCCACAAACGCACAATACAGCCTTCCCTTAGTCTGCTGCAATTTCAGCCCAATGATTGCGTTCAATACAAAGATATTATCTCGACAACTCCTCCCCCTCCTGAAGCCAGCATGGGATTCCGGGATTACGCCTTGCTGTTCAGCCCAGTTTATCAATCTCTCACCGATACAGTGGGTGAAGCATTTTACTATTGTATTAATGAGGGCGATGGGTCGCTGTTTTTCGATATCGTCTGTGTCCTGGGTCTTTGGGATCATTCAGAATCACTTGTCCCCACTCTTCCGGCACCTTGATACATCTTCGGTCATGAGAAGCAAATCATGTTCTACTCTCTGCGAAATCGAAGTTGCTTCTCTTGAAGCTGTCACAAATTGGTTCACAGTAAATCGACTCTCAGTAAATTGTGTCAAGACCAGCATTATGAGGTTTGGGTTGTGGGATTTTTCGAGTCTCGACAATAATCTGGCTGATGTAAAGGTGCGTCCACACTATGTTGAATCAAGCCGTTCGACATCATTCGACCTGAGTCGATCGACAAAGTCGAATAAGTGTGGACATGCCGTTCGACCTCAGCAACATGTTGAAAGTGGAATCGAACGAGTCGAATCCGATCGCTCTCGAGGCGGTCCAGAACAAAGGAAGTTGACTCGACCCGAATCAAAGTTCATAGTGTGTACGCGTCGATCGACGTTCAGTCGACGAAGCCTTTTCGCACAACTTGTTGCGCACTTAGTTTTCCTCTCGTACCCAGTGGATTTTGGTTTATTATTCTTGGAATAATAAGTACACCTATGTTTTCGCGACGGGGGTCGACGACTCCGATCGGCCTCAAAATTTGACATTATCCGTTTCAAGAGGTCTACATTCTAAATCCGAAATGTCCGTCCGCCGTACGCCGTCCGGGCCGTTTTGGGCAGTAGGAATTTTTTTTTTCAATCTGAAATTTTGACAAAATACTTGGTTTACCATCTAGTTGGGCCCGCAAGGTTTTCAGTCCGATCGCCCAAACCCGTGGGGCGCTATGGGGCTAAAATAGGGCTATAGGAGGGGTTTTCTGAAGGCTTTTAGCTATGGGATCGAGTCAGGTGTCGTTTTCGAAGTATTTTTGGACCCAGAATCCATTTTTGGGTGTCCCGGAACGATCCGATTTCACTGTAGCGATCTACAGGGCTTTCATGGGGCTAAAATGGGATTTTTGATGGATCCCAGGAGGTTAAACATTTTTCGAGTACAAAATACAGAATTTTTGATAAAACACATTTTTGAAAAAAAATCCCCCAAAAAATGTTTTTTGAAATTTAAAAATTAAAAAAAAATTAATTTTTTCATTTACAGAATCACATTTCTGTACAAGTAACCTATATCAAAGAATAATAAACCCTTGTGTAAAATTTGCAGCGTTTTCTAATTTAATTCGTCAACCTCGTCCAGCAACAAATCTTTCATGAATTCGCGAGCCCTGTAGGTACTTTTTTCTTCCCTGAAGGATGCTGGGGCGAATCCAAAACCTCCGAGGGCGTCGAGCACGTTGTTCCCCTGCTGCTACTGCGATAACTATTGCAGCACAAGCCGCTAAACCAACATCATCATCATCACTCAACATAATGGCATTGGAAATCACCGAAATCGCCATCTTGTCCTAACGCCGGATGATTCGACACTGATCGGCAATTCGACACGTACACACTACCAGAGCAGTGTGGACATCTTGTCGAATCGAACATGTCGAACCGACTTGTCGAATCGAACGTGTCGACCAGCCTGATTCGACATAGTGTGGATGCACCTTAAGATTCCTTGGTGTCTCCCATGACCCAAGGCTTGACGGGAAGTCCCATTGTACTCGCCTCGTTTCAAGCCTCAATAGCTACACCTTTTTATTGAGGCGTCTCTCTGAAAGACTGACAAAGCCTGCCTCGCAGATTATTACGCTTGTTTTCAGAGCAGAGCTGTCTATGCAATTCTCTATTGGGGACACTCCCCTGCAGCTTCCATTGTTTTTGCATCTCAGAGAAAGGCTGTACGGGTCGTGGCTGATATTTGCTATCGAGAGGACTGTAGACCAGTATTTGTTGAGCTCGGAATTTTCACTATCCGTGCTATTTATATCCTTGAATATATATTTATACCCGACCATAAATACGCCACACGCGGCAAAATCAAACTCCCCTTTCATCGCCTACTACTTCCTGGAATAGCCCCACTTGGTGGGTGCTCATATTTTTTTAACGTTCTCCCAGCAGATATCCGGCATGCTCCAGCTGGTCCGTTCAGGGCCCATATCAAGGGTTACCTTCAAGCTGGCTCCATACAGCTTTGATGAGTTCCATCGCAGACGTTGTAGATTGGTCCTGTATTAGTTGTGTTATACCTAGGTTAAGTTTATTAGATAAACATTAAAGGAAAAAACAGATGCTGTTTTTTCCTGATCTTTTGACTATTGCCCTTACATGATTATGTGTTTCTGGCAAATAAATGATTTGATTAGAGGAGAATTCCCGTAATTATACCTCTCTCGTACCTCCCTATCAAACTAATCGAAGGATCGCAAAAGAAACTGATACCCACCTACACGAAGAAAAAAAATGGCGGTATTTTGGACGAAAATGTTCGGTAATCGGTGGTCAACCGAACAATTTTTCGAAAAATTGAGAGGTAAAAACGCAAAAATGTAAGGTAAACCACCGATTACCGAACATTTTCATTCATGATCCTACCGAACACCAAAACTGTTTTACTGCTCAAAAATCGGAGATGTTACCGAACATTTTTACTTAAATTGTTCGGTAATCCCTGTGTCCCGCAATGTTTACCGCTCATTTCGTCCCGCCAACTTACCGAACATACCAAAATGTAAGGTGAATTTTAACCTTCCAACCTCAAACCTTTTCGAGTATGAGCGGTAAATTATCACCTCTCAAAGTTAAAGTGCGCGGTGAATTTTCACCTTCCATAATTAATGTGAGGTTGTAAAATTACCTCCCCTACTTCAAATGTGCAGTAAGAATCACCTCCCACAACTCGGATGTGCGGTGAATATTCACCTCTCATTTTAAATTTCGAGAAACATTGTGCGGTAAAAAATTACCTCCCACGCAATTGTGCGGCCAGTATTCACCTCCCTAATTTCAAATATCGTTCGGTAAACGTTACCTTCCACACCTAAAATGCGCGGTAACTAATCACCGAACAAATGGCAAGAAGTACCTCTCAACGTAGTTTGAGAGGTAATCGTACCCAAAAAGTGAGGTAATCCCTTGTTGGTTTGGGTGGTAAATGAACATCAATGAGTTACCTTTCATTGATGTACAGTTACCGCCCAAACCAGCGAGGGATTACCTCACTTTTTGGGTACAATTACCTCTCAAATTACGTTGAGAGGCACCTCTTCCCATTTGTGAAGTAATCAAACCACGATTCGAACGGATAGGATACCTAAGGAAGAAAAATAATTCGGTTATGAATACAAACCATGTTTATTACTACGCAGAACGATACACAACATAATATAACGTATAAAATTATAATTAACTGTAAATTAAAGGATAAAGGATACAGTGAATTAAAACTTAGGCATGATCCAACATTATTAAATCATTTAAAGTACAAATAATTTAAATTTTAAGTAGGTGCACGACACCCCACTAGATTTGTCAAGAACTAAAATTATTTATCAAGTACCTATCATTATTTTATCAAGTAGGTACAATGCTACTAACCATGGGTTCGATTTTACATTAAAAAATGGGGAAAGTCGATAAGTTATCATATTCAATGCCAAACCGGGGACAATCTGTTTCTCAACTGTTAAGGATATAATACATTATCAAATCATTTATATTATCAAATAAACACGTGTACCTACGTCTATTGACATGATCCAACGTATTCGTACACGCCTACCAACTAGATTAAACCAGAGCAGAATCTGTTCTTGTTCAATCTAGTAGGGAGATATAAATATATCTGATATAAAATTTATATCAGATTAAATTAAAATTGTATTTAATACAATTATTTTATGAAGTAGGTACAATGCCCGAGCCATGGGGTCGATTTTACTTTCTCAAGTTACGTTCTTAAGTCAGAAAGTAAATTGCTAGGGTTTTGTGGGACCCCAAAAAGAGGATTGTACGTACAAAAAGACTTAGAAAACGACACTCCACTCGACATCATACCCAAAAACATGAACCCCCCGTATAGTAGTAGCCCTTTTTTAGACCAATAGAGCTCCACAGGTTTGGGCAATCGGCCTCTTGCGAGCACAACTAGATAGTAAATTTGATAAGTAAAATATTTTTTTTTCAAAATTTCAGATTAAAAAAAAAAAATCATCCAACTGCCCAAAACGGCCCCGACGGCGTACGGCGGACGGACATTTCGGTTTTGAATCTAGACCTCTTGAAACGGATAGGTAATGTCAAATTTTGAGGCCGATCGGAGTCGTCGACCTCCATCGCTTAAACATAGGTGTATTCTTCCAAGAATCATAAACCGAAACTGACTAAAGATTGCCAAATTCGTTTTGGAAAAAACGCTGCAAATTGTCCACAAGGGTTTATTTAAAAAAATAAATAAATTTTATACTAAAAAAATACTATCAAAACGACACAATAGCCGAAAGTCTTCAAGAACCCTCCCGTAGCCCTTTATAAGCCCCACGGGATAATATAATAGACCATCCTGGGAATAATATACCCCTATGGAATCGCGATGGGGGTCGACGACTCCGATCGGCCACAAAATTTGACATTATCCGTTTCAAGAGGTCTACATTCTGAATCCGATATGTCCGTCCGCCGCCCGAGCCGTTTTGGGCAGTAGGAATTTTTTTTTTAAATCTGAAATTTTGACAAACAACTTGGCTTACCATCTAGTTGTGCCCGCAAGGTTTTCAGTCCGATCGCCCAAACCCGTGGGGCGGTAAGGGGCTAAAATGGGGCTACGGGAGGGTTTTTTTTAAGGCTCTTGGCTATGGGGTCGAGTCCAGGTGTTTTGTCTTACGACACCGTGGATAGTGAAAAAATATTGTTTTAAGGAAATGAAAAAGCGAATATAATGAAAAGTTAAAGTTGAAAATTATAGTACCTTGACGATTGAAAGTTTGGGTGATTAATGAAATAAAATGGCGAATGAAATGAAAGAAAATGTAATTCTAACTTTCGTACAATATCAGGAGAAAAGAAAAGGTCCCTAGCGAACCTAAGGGAGAGCGCTCTAATAGGTACGTAATGAAAATTTAATTTTACAATAAATGTTGAATGACGAATCAGTGACGATCTGACCTTGGTTCTGGCGGGTAGGCGACCTCGATGGTGACCGGGTTCGCGTTGATGGCGGAAATTTGGGTTGACGGCGTAATTGGAAATTTTGACAGAGACGGGCGGCGGCGAATGGTGGTGGTACTGAAGATGGGTCGGTGGGATACTGAAGACCCAGCCGCTGGTTTATTGCTGACAATTTTGACGAAATATAAAGTTTACGGAGGATTCTGATGACCTCTCGTAACACGTGTTGAAAAACGTAGAAAAATTGCGACAGCAGTTACTTGGCCAAGTGATTAATCGGTACTAATTGGGGTGGGAGATGAGCTGCCGGCTTCCGGATTCCTGGTAGGGGGTCCAGAAGGAGAGGTTGAGGTGGTGGAGGCGATGGAAGATGTTGTGATGGACCTGACCGTTGACACTCTCGCTCAACTCTCCCCTCGACCTATTGCCCTACCTAATGTAAATATTTGTTAATGAGAGGAAAACTATTTTATTTTTAATTTAATATGTAGTGGCCGAAACACCAGGTGTCGTTTTCGAATTATTTTTAGACGTAGAATCTATTTTTGGGGGTCCCGGAACGATCCAATTTTAATTTTAATTTTTTTCTCATTGACATAGAATTAAATTTTACCTAACCTAGATAAATCAAAGAACATTAAACATTTGTGTAAAATTTGCAGTGTTTTTAGGCATTTCCACTGCACAAAACGGCCAAGATTAAAAAAACAAAAATTTTGGTTTAATGTCGTAGGTACATCCTACAAAAACAGGGAGAAGCCATTAAATTGGGGAGGACATAAAGTACTTGTACTTATGTTCATAAGGAGAGAACAGTAAACAGATTGAAAATGATGGCTCATGACCGTTATTTGGATACATAGGACTTCACGACAAGATAAATGAATTTCGGAAACTTCTTTTGGCTCTGCTGAACAGTTGATATATAGTATTATTTTGCATATAATATATGCATAAATTATATGCAATATTTTGCATATTATGATGGTTTACCTTTGAGGTACAGATACGCGGTGCAAAGGTACAGGCACGTGCGACGGTTTTCTTCGATACAGCCAGGCCAACTTTGCGGTCCTGGACGGTGGCTTTTTTGCATATCAGGCCGAAGACGTAAGTCAGCAAACATAAGAGAACTCTTCGTTTCAGATGAACATCTGCAAGTGGAAATGGAGTGCTGTTAATAATTGCCGACAATTCTGTTTTGTGATTTCTGGACTTGACACACTACCAATTAAAAAACACTTTTTGAGGGACTATACCTAACTGAAGTGTGCTCTGAAGCTTACCCGATGTAGCGGTTCTTCTGATAGAAGGGTATTCCACCTCGATGATCGGACGAATTCCACAATTCTGGGACCTTATTCGTCGAGCTTGGAACTCAGGAGAGGCTCCTCCACCCCAAACCATCCGAAAAGGGTCTGCGTGAATCTGATTTAAGAAGGCATAAAAACATGAGATCAGCTTAGGGGAAAACATCAAAAATTTCATGCAATACACCAATGACGCATGGAATAATGCTTAGACGTAGGTACTTTAGATGGGAACGATATAGGGACGACAGTGCAGCGACATTGTGTCAACACCCACCAATGAAATGAGTCGATCGACGCGTAGTCCGAGGCATTTTCCCAATTTTGAAAATGTATCGAGTAGGTAACTGTAATCACAATTGATTTGCATTGATATTAGGTATCTACGAATAAGCACGCAAAATGTTCATACATGTACCTTTTCAGTAGTGTCCAGTAACTGAATTTTCTTGAATGCTTTAAACTGCTTTCAGTCTTTTACGAGAGAAACAGGAATTCCATTGTCTATGATCGAATTGGGCCTTGGGTCGAACATGCGAGAACATGAAAACACAAAATTACAAGCACTCCATTATGTTAGCATCATAAATACCTACCTCACAAGCTGAAAATCTACGAAACTGACAAAAGATAATTACCTTTTTCGGATGTTCCAAACAGTAAATTCACTAGACCGACTTATAACCGTCATCGACAATCACATCAATACTAATGGCCGCCACTCGGCCGAAAACCCCAGCAAAGCCCCAACGCAAGCGCTGCCAAGCGCCTATCTCAGGTACTACTGTACGGTAGACATTTACCGCACTTAAATTTGTGTACGGTGGAAATTTACTGCCCACGTTTTATGTTCGGTAATTATTAACCTTTCTATGAAGGGGGTAAAGTTGGGCGGTAAAACGTTGGTGATGTGAGGTAGAAATTAACCTTACGGCCTTTGGTAGGCAGTAGACATTAAATGTAAATTTTACTGCCCACGTGTTATGTTCGGTAATTACCAACGTTTCTATGAAGGAGGTAAAGTTGGGCGGTAAAACGTTGGTGATGTGCGGTAGAAATTAACCTTACCGCCTTTGGTAGGCGGTAGAAAGTTACCGACAAGGTGTTATGTTAGGTGAAAATCTGACCCAACATATTCGATAGGTAGCTTCATAGAGCGGTAAAGTATCACCTCTCCACAAAGGAAGGGAGCTTGGGCGGTAAACTGTTGACGATGTGAGGTTGAAATCTACCTTACAGCCTTTGGCAGGCGGTAGACATTTAATGTAAATTTGACTGCCCACGTGTTATGTTCGGTAATTATTAACCTCTCTATGTCGATGGAGAAGTTGGGCGGTACACGTTTACCTCACTTTTTCGCATGTGAGGTATGTTTGTACGGAACTGGCTTCATTGTGCGGTTGATAATCGAGTTGTTCGGTGAATGTAGCTCTCGGTTAGTTCGGTTAGCTCTGGCAAGGTAAGATTTTTTGAATTGTTCGGTAGCAGAGAAGAAATGTTCGGTAAGATCATCGAGTTGTAAGGTAACCAAGGGTAATTGGGCGGTAAAAATAAAATTGTTCGGTAGATTTTCACCGCTCACGCGGTTTTTTATACTATAAAATGGCCGCCAAAGCGGTTTACCGAACAAAAACCGCACTTTTTTTTCTCCGTGTACCAAAGATCTTCGAATAACTCTCACAGACATTTTTCCTAGTAATCCCTAGCAACGACGCTTTTTGACCCGTCTCCCGTTGCGAAGGAAAGCTCCTATCGCGATGAAGAAAGAGAGTTCGCGAAATCTACCATATTCTATGTTCTTCGCTGGAACTCTCGTCAATTTGCGCCTGCTCACGTCAAAATCCGTCGAGCCGTTCGGGCGTGATGAATAAGCATAATAATAGCAGCACAATGGGTCTACTGTAACAGGCCTAAGTGCGGGAAGTGGGGCGCCCCTCAGGAACCCACTTCTATACCCTCTCTGGTATTAATATAAATCTAAATCCAAATCTAAGCATAATAATAAGAAAATTTATTTGATTGGATTTGAAACAGAAGTCGCAGAACACGGATCACATAGTAGTGCAAAACAGGCACTGGCAAAAGATTGAACCCGCTGGTTGAATGACGAGGTTTAATGTTATAAACGTACCGGATGCAACCCGGATCCTCCCACCAAGCCTCACAGAAAGAGCAGGGAAGAAAATCGGAGAGCAGTAGGTAATAGGGTTGGGTAAGTTTTGAATGAGTCGACTCAATGAATCGACTCTTTCAAATGAACCGGGTGAGTCGACTCGCGGCGTTCCAAAGAGTCGACTCATTGCGAATCATGAAGTGTCTTAAAGGAGGGGGAAGAGAGTCGTCTATCCTCAATTCTGATTGGTAAGATACGAGTCGACTCATCGAGAATCATGAAGGAGGGGTGGAAGAGAGTTGGGTATCCTCAATTCTGATTGGTTCCGTGGTTTCTGTACAGGGTACCAAGGTTCAAACTCGTGCGTATTTTTGTTTTCGTTGTTGATTTCTCTAGGTATTCTCTTTTACTCTGTCCTTTCGGAAGTCGAAAGGACAGAGTAAAAGAGAATACGGGGAGTCCCTGTTTGTTGTTGTCATGAGCAACAACAAAAAATAGCATTATTTGGGATTAGGTGTGCTGATCATCTTCCACAATTTTGAAAAAAAAAGTTTTCAAAAAACAATTTTTTTTTATTGACAGAACTTATTTTCGCACAACCTATATCAAAGAATAATAAACCCTTGTGAAAATATTTTACATAATGTGCAGTGTTTTTTCTTAGCGTCTAATGCCAGAGCCAAAATGCAAAAAGAAGTTCATTTTTTGCTAGGTAATTTGGCTTTCAATACCCCAGTTATTTATTGGTTTTTCTCATAAAATTTATAAGCTCAGCTAAATGGGTAGGTACATAATAATAAACCCTCTGACCATGGAATAAGGAAGAATTTCTTCCAGCTATTTCTTCCATGCCCTCTGACCGTGAGTCGTCTCGTCAGCCGTCTCACGCATCAAAATCTCAAGAGTCGACTCAGAAAGAGTCACGATTCATAAAAGAACCGGTGATTCTTCGGGAAATCACGAGTTGACGACTCGGAAGAGCTGACGACTCAGGAAGAATCGCGATTCAAAAAAGAACCGACAATTCTTCGGGAAATGGCGGGTTAACGACTCGCAAAGAGTCGACTCATAAGTCGACTCTTTTTAACGAATTGAATCGCGAGAATCGACTCCTCGAAAAGAGTTGACTTTCCCATCCCTAGTAGGTAAAATGAGGAATGACGAGAGCGAGAGCAAGCCTTCTCTTCAAGTGGTACGGCGTGAAGTGTGTTAGGCGGTGCAAGGAATGAAGGGACCCGTAAACCAGCCGACAGATGTGAAAAACGTGATGCTCCCACGATGGGGTGTCATCAAGGTGTAGGCCGATATTCTTCACGTGGGTTGAGTATGGGACCACCATTCCATCCACAACAATTGGGGGTATCCGGTCAGACAAACGTCTAGTCCCTGAGCCAATAGAGAGTTTTTGCAGACCCTTCCACCGATCGGTAGGAGGAAATCCGTAGTACGAATCTGTAAGGAAAGGGGGAGTGCGCATGCGCGAGGACAAATCGGTAAGGAATCTGTAGCAGTAGGCGGTACGAATCCTTATTCATACGGGTTACCAAATCTGTATAGAAATCAGTATGAAAAGCAACATAACCTGACGCTTGTGTAACCCCGTGGTAACCTCAAGATGTTTTCTTGTAAACAAACGGGCTTGGATTCTGCATTGTTATTTTTTGTTCTCAGTTCGCTTTGTTCTCTTCTGTTTTATTCTGTTCTACACTCGATGGATGAATTGGAAATAATAGAGAGTTTTTGCAGACCTTTCCACGAATCCGTAGCAGGAAATCCGTATGGGCTGTCTAGGCCGACCATGACTGGAAGCTAACCACCACAACCACCCCACTACAGATTCCTTACGAATCCGTATGGAAAAATTGACTACTAAAGTGACGCGCACGTTGTTTTCACTCTCACATACCTCAAGAAAAAATGGTCGCCGTGAAGTTTTGACTTGTTGCGTTTGAGTATTTCACAAGTATTAAATACTTGTAATAAGAAATTTTCTTATTACAAGTACGAGGACTCCTACTGCCACTCGGTTTTTTGTGAAGAGGAAAATGGATGAAAATCCAAAAAAAAAAGGTCGCCGTGAAGTTTTGACTTGTTGCGTTTGAGTGTTTCACAAGTATTTCTTATTACTAGGGTTGCCTGATGAGAGAAAAGGAAAAAAAGGACATCAAGATATATAACGTATAAATTACAAAATGCACATACTATATTATAATATAATTATAAGGTAAAGGTTTTTCATCAATCAGATGGATGATGGTTTGTTACCTACCTAATCAGGTATTATAATAATAATTATAGAAAATGTAATAATATTATAGAAAATATAATAATATTATATTATAGAAAATGATGTAATTCTAATAGGAATAGAATCTACTTCAAGTTTTTAGTTTCAACATTCAACATAATATGTTGAATGTTGAAACTAAAAACTTGAAGTAGATATTATTATAATACCCGATTAGGTAGGTAACAAACCATCATCCATCTGATTGATGAAAAACCTTTACTGTGGGGACATGTAGTCAGTTCCTCTCATCCACTGAGAGTTCATCAGAGAAAAATTTTCTCTGATGGAATGAGAATATTTAATATTCTCTCGACGTTGGCATTATGGGCAGGAATGGCGAAAACAATTTGGCACAATTTGAGAAGCTGTGAGTGTTTCTCTGATTGGTCGACCAGATGGAAATATTCACACCATCTTTGACTGCAGTTCATGGCTTTAAATTTAGTGAGAAATTAGATTTAGGGAGAAATTTCTCCTTCAGTCTTTCAGTCAGAAAATCTTCGACTTCCTCCAACGAAGCTAGCACCTCCAAAACTGAGTTATGTTTGGCTTCCAATTTCTTAATCTTTTCATTGAAAGAAAACATTAATGAATGTAGAAACCACAAGTCACTTTCATTTTCTGGCTATTCAAACAGATTTTGGTTTATTATTCTTGGAATAATACACCTATGTTTTCGCGACGCGGGTCGACGACTCCGATCGGGCTCAAAATTGGACATTATCCGTTTCAAGTGGTCTACATTCAAAATCCGAAATGTCCGTCCGCCGTACGCCGTACGCCGTACGCCGTACGCCGTCCGCCGTCCGCCGTCCAGGCCGTTTTGGGCAGTAGGAATTTTTAAAAAAATCTGAAATTTTGACAAAATACTCGGTTTACCATCTAGTTGTGCCCGCAAGGTTTTCAGCCCGATCGCCCAAACCCGTGGGGCGCTCTGGGGCTAAAATGGGGCTACAGAAGGTGGTTTTTGAAGGCTTTTGGCTATGGGATCGAGTCAGGTGTCGTTTTCGAAGTATTTTTGGACGTAGAATCCATTTTTTGGGGTCCCGGAACGATCCGATTTCACTGTGGCGATCTATAGGGCTTTCATGGAGCTAAAAATGGGATTTTTGAAGGATCCCAAGAAGTTAAATATCTTTCGAGTAAAAATTAAAGAATTTTTGAAAAAACACATTTTTGAAAAAAAATCGCCTCAAAAAATTTTTTTTGAAATATAAAAATCCAAAAAAAAATTTTTTTAAATTTTTTTTATTGACAGAATTAAATTTCTGTACAAGTAACCTATATCAAAGAATAATAAACCCTTGTGTAAAATTTGCAGCGTTTTTATTAGGATAGGAGGGTTGCTCTGAGACATAAAATACGACGCCAGAGGTTCATACATTTGAAGCACACGATTTATGCAGGGAAACAACGACAACCAACGGGATTTGGAGTGGCGAAGAAGCTGCCTGTATTCGATGTCAACGCCCACGATGGACATAGGTTTAACAAGAACAAGATTTTTTCTAAGCAGGCTGTTCCAGATAGGTAGGTAGCCCAAACGATTTTCAGGTAATTTCGAGGTAATTTCAGAAAATGAGAGATTTAAAAAAAAAAAAAGAGAACATTTGCCCGAAAAATGAAAAAAGAGAGGACGCCCGGACAGGGTGTGAAAAAGAGGACATGTCCGGAAAAAAGAGGACGTCTGGCAGTCCTACTTATTACAAGTCCTACGAGGACTCCTACTGCCACTCGTTTTTTTGTGAAGAGGAAATGGGTGGAATAAAAATTTCCAATTCATCCATCGAGTGTAGAACAGAATAAAACAGAAGAGAACAAAGCGAACTGAGAACAAAAAATAACAAAGCAGAATACAAGCCCGTTTGTTTACAAGATAACATCTTGAGGTTACAACGGGGTTACACAAGCGTCAGGTTATGTTGCTTTTCATACAGATTTCTATACTGATTTGGTAACCCGTAGGAATAAGGATTCTTACCGCCTACTGCTACAGATTCCTTACCGATTTGTCCTCGCGCATGCGCACTCCCCCTTTCCTTACAGATTCGTACTACGGATTTCCTCCTACCGATCGGTGGAAGGGTCTGCAAAAACTCTCTTTTTATTCCACCCATTTCCTCTTCACAAAAAAACGTGTGGCAGTAGGAGTCCTCGTAGGACTTGTAATAAGTAGGGCTGCCAGACGTCCTCTTTTTTCCGGACATGTCCTCTTTTTCACACCCTGTCCGGGCGTCCTCTCTTTTTTATTTTTCGGGCAAATGTCCTCTTTTTTTAAAAATCTCTCATTTTCTGAAATAGACCTTTTCCAACCACTTGGCAGCGCCACCGTCGCGACGCGGCGAGTAGCCCGGATTTAACCTTCCTCGAACGGGTTATTCTCCACTGTACGTTTGTTTACCTTTTCAATCCCCATCAAGCAGGTTCCTACTCGTTGTGATAATTACAACTAACTAAGAAAATGACTCATTATGGCATGTTCCTACTCGTAGTTATTTGTTATTATCATGATAGTAACGTTGTTCGTTGAATTAGGTTACGCAAATGGCTGCCCAAGTGCCCTTCAAAAGGGTATGATTGGAGGACTCTGAGGTGCCGGGAGCTTGCCTCCCGAACCCCGATGTTTCTTCAAACTCGGTTGAAGTGGTTTTTGCTTGTGCGTGGTATAAAAACACCGGCGAAACCTAAAAAAACTGAGTTAGTTCAACTTGTGGCGCGGTGTCTTCACCAACAAGTTCAACCGTCGGCAGACTGCAGGAAGTGGGTGGAGAAGAAATGTTCATCTCGGGATTTTTGGGGGTGCCGTGAAACGAAGGAAAGTTATCTAGCAGGTTTCCGACCGATCGTCTGCAACTCTGATTCCAATAATAATTATCGAAGAAAGGATTGCTCCCGGTAGGTATCACGACATTACCGGACCAGCGGTGGGCATATGAACCACGTACACAGGACGCAAATTTTCGACACGTCTTGTGTCAAGTCTTGACGGTCCCCTCAAGACATTCTTAACGAAATAATTATTGTTATATTTTGGCCCCACAGTGATACTTTTTGGTTGTTGTTTTTCTGTTACCTTTTCAGGTAGGTAACTTTTATGACCCCAATTTTGCGTGAATTTGTAGAATATCTAGTGAAGTACCACCTTCATATTTTATTCATCAAAACATTTCTTGTGCTGTCATTTACCCCTTTCCGAGGTGGTGGGACAATAACGGCACGGTGGCCGCCCTAGCAGGTTCGTGGGACGATTTAAACCATTTTAAGAAAATTCGGGACAGAAAAGGGGCCTTTAGGGGAGGGGGGATCTTGCTGGTGGTTTTGTGATACAGGAAATGCCCCGAATTTCATCAGAATGGGATCCGGCAGATCGTTGGGACAACATCGTCGGGTGATGGTCGGTCGAGCTGTTGTCGTGCATCGACCGCCTTCGCATAGTAACAACAACTGTTTCAGTTGTCTACTATCCGAAGGCGGCAAAGTGGTCGACATGCCGACCATCGCGACGTCGATCACATGATATCGACCCAACGTACATAATATGTGTACTACCTACAGAGGTTAGTGTTGGTATTATGATCAATAATTACCTTAGGAAACGTCGATACAGGGAAAAACTTCTCAAAATCCATTTTTGCCGGCGTTTCTGCAAAGTGTTTTGAACAAATACGGAAATTTGGGCGAATGTACGAAACACGTTGGAATCTCTCATCTTCTCGGCGACAGTTCTTCATCCACTTCGCACACAAAAGGCATTTTTTGCATTGTTTGACGTGCTTATTTTCGTCTTCCTTCGACAGGAGGACTGCTTCCCGCAGTTGTAAACAAGGTTGTGGGAAGGGATAAAACCTCAAGGTGCTGTCGAATCCGGGTCTATCCATTCGCGAGTCGCTATTGCAGTTTCCGTACACGCAATGAGTCATTATGATTTAACGGAATTTAAACGGTTTTAACGTTGAAACACAGTTGAAACATCCAGTGCAGTGAGCAAACACAAGGTAAACAAAAAGGGCTTGGAGTAAAACCTGCGTATTGAAACCTTATTGAAACCTCCCGCGTCGCGCATGCGCCTCGCAGTTTTCCGCTTGGAAAAGGTCTATTACCTCGAAATTACCTGAAAATCGTTTGGGCTACCTACCTATCTGGAACAGCCTGCTTAGAAAAAATCTTGTTCTTGTTAAACCTATGTCCATCGTGGGCGTTGACATCGAATACAGGCAGCTTCTTCGCCACTCCAAATCCCTTTGGTTGTCGTTGTTTCCCTGCATAAATCGTGTGCTTCAAATGTCGTATTTTATGTCTCAGAGCAACCCTCCTATCCTAATAAAAATCTGTTTGAAAAGCCAGAAAATGAAAGTGACTTGTGGTTTCTACACTCATTAATGTTTTCTTTCAATGAAAAGATTAAAAAATTGTAAGCCAAACATAACTCAGTTTTGGAGGTGCTAGCTTCGTTGGAGGAAGTCGAAGATTTTCTGACTGAAAGACTGAAGGAGAAATTTCTCCCTAAATCTAATTTCTCACTAAATTTAAAGCCATGAACTGCAGTCAAAGATGGTGTGAATATTTCCATCTTGTCGACCAATCAGATAAACACTCACAGCTTCTCAAATTGTGCCAAATTGTTTTCGCCATTCCTGCCCATA
This sequence comes from Pilophorus perplexus, assembly GCA_955831195.1. Lineage (NCBI taxonomy): Eukaryota > Metazoa > Arthropoda > Insecta > Hemiptera > Miridae > Pilophorus > Pilophorus perplexus. Next base: position 18,609,984 of record OY037019.1, on the reverse strand, counting down.
ATGCCAACGTCGAGAGAATATTAAATATTCTCATTCCATCAGAGAAAATGTTTCTCTGATGAACTCTCAGTGGATGAGAGGAACTGACTACATGTCCCCACAGTAAAGGTTTTTCATCAATCAGATGATGATGGTTTGTTACCTACCTAATCGGGTATTATAATAATATTATAATACCCGATTCAACATATTATGTTGAATGTTGAAACTAAAAACTTGAAGTAGATTCTATTCCTATTAGAATTAGATCATTTTCTATAACTAGATGCTCCGGCTCGCTTTGCTCGCCTACGCACCCAGCTGGGGGGCTCCGCCCCCCAGACCCCCCGTGGGCCTCGCTACGCGAGGCCGGTGCCTCGCTTCGCGAGGCCGATCGCTTAAGCAGAATTGTGGGTGAATTGCCGCTTGTGGGAGTATTGCCACCTGTGGGTGTATTGCCGCCTGTGAGTGTATATTGCCGCCTGTGGGTGAATTGCCGCCCACCAGACCCTCCCTAGTGGGTGTATTGCCGCTTGTGGATGTATTGCCCACTGTGGTTGTATATTGCCGCCTGTGATTTGGGTGAATCATGGTATGAAAATGATTAGCCGAGCGAAGTAAGGCCCCCTTGTCAAAGTGCTAGTCTATTAGCTGAGCGAAGTAAGTCAAAGTGCTAGTGAAATCAATTTTCAAAAGTCTACTCTCTACCGCCCGAGCGAGGAACCGCCCCCCCCCCCCCCCCCTCCTTGCCATAGTGCTAGTGAAATCAAATCAAATTTGAAAACTCATAGGGAAAAAACCCATGGGGCGATATGGGGCTAAAAAGGCCGAGAAGATGATCAGCTGAGCGAAATAAGACGCCCCTCCTGTCAAAGTGCTAGTGAACTCAATTTTGAAAACTCCACCATCATAATAATAGAATAGAACTACCTATGTGGGTGGCTGAGCAAAGCGAGCTCCCTCTGGCCGATAACATGATCGGCAGAGCGAAGTAAGCCCCCCTCCCTCCCCTGTCAAAGTGCTAGTGAAATCAAATCAAAACTCACAGTAAAAAACCCGGTGGGGCGCTATGGGACTAAAATGCCGAGGGGGTAGAGTTAAGTGTCGTTTTCCAAGTATTTTTGGGGACGACCTATGGAGCTTTCATGGGGCTATACGAAATTAGACCCCCTGTCAACGTGCTAGTGAAATCAAATTTCCACCATCAATAATAATAGAACTACCTATGTGGGTGGCCGAGCAAAGCGAGTCCCCTGGCCGTTAAAATGATCAGCCGAGTGAAGTATGCCCCCCCCCCCTCCCAACCTGCCATAGTGCTAGTGAAATCAAATCAAAGTTGAAAATTCACAGGAAAAATATGGGGCTAAAATGGCGAGGGGGTAGAGTTAAGTGTCGTTGGAAGGGAGGGGGTTGAAGGAGGGGAAAACGGAAAAAATCCTTGAGGGCGCTCAACCTATCTCAGAACGTAGAGCATTTTTGAATTTCTCGAGATTTTCAAGAATATTATATATATTAGTGATATAGATTATTTATAAGGGTCTTGCGTGATCGCTCGTACATATAGATCCTTGTTTGGGGGGGGGGGGGGGGGGGGGGGAGTAAGGACCCCCTGTCAAAGTGCTAGTGAAATCAAATTTGAAAACTCCACCATCAATAATAGGAGAACTACCTATGTCGGTGGCCGAGCAAAGCAAGACCCCTCTGGCTAATAAAATAATCGCCCGAGCGAAGCAAGACCCCCCCTGTGATTTGAAAAGTTTGAAAAAAGCCTCCCCTGGCTGGTAAATTGATCGGCCGAGCGAGAAACCCCCCCTGGCAACGTGTCAAATTTGACAACTCACAGGAAAAAAAACCCTGGGGTGCCATCAATAGTTAGTTGCTCGCCTACGCACCCAGCTCAGTAACCCTCATAACCCTGCATCAAGGTCAACTGCTCCTTCAACATCAACCCCCCTGGCTGATAAAATGATCGGCCGAGTGAAGTATGCCCCCCCCCCCTCCCACCCTGTCATAGTGCTAGTGAAATCAAATCAAAGTTGAAAACTCACAGGAAAAATATGGGGCTAAAATGGCGAGGGGGTAGAGTTAAGTGTCGTTTTCCAAGTATTTTTGGGGAAAGTAAGGCCCCCTGTCATAGTGCTAGTGAAATCAAATTTGCAAAGCCTTCCCTTGATAATAATAGAACTACCTATGTCGGTGGCCGAGCATTGCGAGTCCCCTGGCCGTTAAAATGATCGGCCGAGTGAAGTATGCCCCACCTCCCACCCTGTCATAGTGCTAGTGAAATCAAATCATAGTTGAAAACTCACAGGAAAAATATGGGGCTAAAATTTGTAATTTATTACATATAAATATGTAGGTAGGTAGGACAATTGAATCCCCTGGCCGGTATAATGAAAACAAAGAAAAAATATGGGGCTAAAATGGCGAGGGGGTAGAGTTAGTGTCGTTTTCCAAGTATTTTTGGACGTAGAATCCCCTGGCGGATAAAATGATTCCCTGAATATTTCATCAAAATCGAATCAATAGTGGCTGAAATCCCCACTCCTTTTCTTTAGTTGAAGGAGGGGAAAACGGAAAAAATCCTTGAGGGCGCTCAACGTATCTCAGAATTAAGATCATTTATTTTATTTTATTTTTATTTTAATTTTTTATTTTTATTTTTCAAATTAAATTAAATTTTTCGATAATCGATTCTACTTTTCTCGATAATCGATTCAATTTAAATCGATTCATTTAATTTACGTCCGTCCGGGAGAGATCACGTAGACCTTGCTAGCGCCCCTTAAAGGCTGATGTCCCACCCGCTCAGAGTGAAGAGTGATGGCGGGGGGATAGAGGGTGTTGAGAGGCTGGGAGTGAAGCCGAGCCAGAATTCACCCGTCGCGATGGGTCGGTGGCGGCGGCCCAGTTTTTTCAAAACTCAACTCGCGCTCAAAATTCACTCGATTTCGAAATGAATTTGGTCGATATCAAGTATTAAAATTCGGATCTCTAGGTAGGCGTAGGACGAAACGCGGAAAAAATCCGGCTATTAACGATGGAATAAATCGAAAAAATTAATTGAGCGAATTCGCGCGCGTCATAAAATTCGCGCAACTCGCTTATCGGACGTAAAATTAGTCGAGGAATCCGAATCCGAAGAAAAAAATAGGGGTTCCCATTTGAAATAAGAAAGTTGATGTCAATTGCGCGGATTTGAGCGCATTTTAGAAAAATCTCGACCCCCCTAGATACTCTTAAACGGTCCACACAGACGATAGGAAAAATCGGCGTATTTAGTTTAGTCAGAGTAGGCGATTGACATACCCAGCCAGCCAGCCAGCCACTGACAGAGACGGTGAGGATTAGTGATATAGATATAATATAGTATGTGCATTTTGTATATTATACGTTATATATCTTGATGTCCTTTTTTTCCTTTTCTCTCATCTGGCAACCCTAGTAATAAGAAATACTTGTGAAACGCTCAAACGCAACAAGTCAAAACTTCATGGCGACCATTTTTTTTTTTTGGATTTTCATCCATTTTCCTCTTCGCAAAAAACCGAGTGGCAGTAGGAGTCCTCGTACTTGTAATAAGAAAATTTCTTATTACAAGTATTTAATACTTGTGAAATACTCAAACGCAACAAGTCAAAACTTCACGGCGACCATTTTTTCTTGGGGTATGTGAGAGTGAAAACAACGTGCGCGTCACTTTAGTAGTCAATAGAGAGTTTTTGCAGACCCTTCCACCGATCGGTAGGAGGAAATCCGTAGTACGAATCTGGAAGGAAAAGGGGAGTGCGCATGCGCGAGGACAAATCGGTAAGGAATCTGTAGCAGTAGGCGGTACGAATCCTTATTCCTACGGGTTACCAAATCAGTATAGAAATCTGTATGAAAAGCAACATAACCTGACGCTTGTGTAACCCCGTTGTAACCTCAAGATGTTTTCTTGTAAACAAACGGGCTTGGATTCTGCTTTGTTATTGTTTGTTCTCAGTTCGCTTTGTTCTCTTCTGTTTTATTCTGTTCTACACTCGATGGATGAATTGGAAATTTTTATTCCACCCATTTCCTCTTCACAAAAAAACGAGTGGCAGTAGGAGTCCTCGTAGGACTTGTAATAAGTAGGACTGCCAGACGTCCTCTTTTTTCCGGACATGTCCTCTTTTTCACACCCTGTCCGGGCGTCCTCTCTTTTTTATTTTTCGGGAAAATGTCCTCTTTTTTTAAAAATCTCTCATTTTCTGAAATTACCTCGAAATTACCTGAAAATCGTTTGGGCTACCTACCTATCTGGAACAGCCTGCTTAGAAAAAATCTTGTTCTTGTTAAACCTATGTCCATCGTGGGCGTTGACATCGAATACAGGCAGCTTCTTCGCCACTCCAAATCCCGTTGGTTGTCGTTGTTTCCCTGCATAAATCGTGTGCTTCAAATGTCGTATTTTATGTCTCAGAGCAACCCTCCTATCCTAATGAAAAATCTGCTTGAAAAGCCAGAAAATGAAAGTGACTTGTGGTTTCTACACTCATTAATGTTTTCTTTCAATGAAAAGATTAAAAAATTGTAAGCCAAACAACTCAGTTTTGGAGGTGCTAGCTTCGTTGGAGGAAGTCGAAGATTTTCTGACTGAAAGACTGAAGGAGAAATTTCTCCCTAAATCTAATTTCTCACTAAATTTAAAGCCATGAACTGCAGTCAAAGATGGTGTGAATATTTCCATCTTTTCGACCAATCAGAGAAACACTCACAGCTTCTCAAATTGTGCCAAATTGTTTTCGCCATTCCTGCCCATAATGCCAACGTCGAGAGAATATTAAATATTCTCATTCCATCAGAGAAAATTTTTCTCTGATGAACTCTCAGTGGATGAGAGGAACTGACTACATGTCCAGTCTACAGTAAAGGTTTTTCATCAAACAGATGGATGATGGTTTGTTACCTACCTAATCGGGTATTATAATAATTTTATAATATTATAATAATTTTATAATATTATAAATAATACCCGGGTAATTGATTATTATAAATAATAATCGGGTATTATAAATAATACCCGATTCAACATATTATGTTGAATGTTGAAACTAAAAACTTGAAGTAGATTCTATTCCTATTAGAATTAGATCATTTTCTATAATATAATATAGTATGTGCATTTTGTATATTAAACGTTATATATCTTGATGTCCTTTTTTTCCTTTTCTCTCATCTGGCAACCCTAGTAATGAGAAATACTTGTGAAACAATCAAACGCAACAAGTCAAAACTTCACGGCGACCATTTTTTCTTGAGGTATGTGAGAGTGAAAACAACGTGCGCGTCACTTTAGTAGTCAATAGAGAGTTTTTGCAGACCCTTCCACCGATCGGTAGGAGGAAATCCGTAGTACGAATCTGTAAGGAAAGGGGGAGTGCGCATGCGCGAGGACAAATCGGTAAGGAATCTGTAGCAGTAGGCGGTACGAATCCTTATTCCTACGGGTTACCAAATCTGTAGAGAAATCAGTATGAAAAGCAACATAACCTGACGCTTGTGTAACCCCGTTGTAACCTCAAGATGTTTTCTTGTAAACAAACGGGCTTGGATTCTGCTTTGTTATTTTTTGTTCTCAGTTCGCTTTGTTCTCTTCTGTTTTATTCTGTTCTACACTCGATGGATGAATTGAAAATTTTGATTCCACCCATTTCCTCTTCACAAAAAAAACGAGTGGCAGTAGGAGTCCTCGTAGGACTTGTAATAAGTAGGGCTGCCAGACGTCCTCTTTTTTCCGGACATGTCCTCTTTTTCACACCCTGTCCGGGCGTCCTCTCTGTTTTCATTTTTCGGGTAAATGTCCTCTTTTTTTAAAAATCTCTCATTTTCTGAAATTACCTCGAAATGACCTGAAAATCGTTTGGGCTACCTACCTATCTGGAACAGCCTGCTTAGAAAAAATCTTGTTCTTGTTAAACCTATGTCCATCGTGGGCGTTGACATCGAATACAAGTCAAAACTTCACGGCGACCATTTTTTCTTGAGGTATGTGAGAGTGAAAACAACGTGCGCGTCACTTTAGTAGTCAATTTTTCCATACGGATCCGTAAGGAATCTGTAGTGGGGTGGTTGAGGTGGTTAGCTTCCAGTCATGTTCGGCCTAGACAGCCCATACGGATTTCCTGCTACGGATTCGTGGAAAGGTCTGCAAAAACTCTCTAATTTTTCCATACGGATCAGTAAGGAATCTGTAGTGGGGTGGTTGAGGTGGTTAGCTTCCAGTCATGTTCGGCCTAGACAGCCCATACGGATTTCCTGCTACGGATTCGTGGAAAGGTCTGCAAAAACTCTCTATTTTTTCCATACGGATCCGTAAGGAATCTGTAGTGGGGTGGTTGAGGTGGTTAGCTTCCAGTCATGTTCGGCCTAGACAGCCCATATGGATTTCCTGCTACGGATTCGTGGAAAGGTCTGCAAAAACTCTCTAATCCCTAGTTGGTTCCCTGCCGCTAGGGATACACGGCGCTGGCATCACCGTGTTGTTATTGTAATCGTAGTCAGGGTTGTCAACCCTACGGATACTTCCGCAGATCTACGGATTTTTGGTCTGATCCCTGATATCGGATTTCTCATCAAAATCTTTGCACCATACTTACCAAGTTTGAACCTCGGAATAGGGTGACGGGCGAATTTAGTTTCGTGTGCTGTGATAAAAAAAAAAAAAAAAAAAAAAAAAAACAACCTAAAACTTGATTGCTGAAGAGTGAATATTTGAAAGCTGTGTGTAAGGCAATGAATATTGAAGTAGGATTAAAAAAAAAAAAAATTTACACAAGGGTTTACTATTATTTGAATTCAGGTTACTTGTGCAAAAATTAATTCTGTGTCAATGAGAAAATATTTTGAAAAAAAAGCAAAAGTAAAAAAATATTTTCATTCCTCGGAGAATGAAAAAGGAAGCGAAGCTTTATATCATTTTGCAAAAATCAGCTGCCAGTATAGTGTCCTACTAGATGCTCCGGCTCGCTTTGCTCGCCTACGCACCCAGCTGGGGGGCTCCGCCCCCCAGACCCCCCGTAGGGCCTCGCTTCGCTCGGCCGACCGCTTAATCAAACATAAGACCTCGCTCCGCTCGGCCGAGCGCTTTTTCGGACAGGGACCTTTTTCTAAAAGGTCGGCAAAAAAAATTTCCCCGCCTCCTCCACCGTTGTAAGGTCCCTGAAGCCCCACCCTGGATTCCACCCGTTCTGAGTACGTCTTTCCGACTTCCTTGACAGCGGCCGGGTTGGAAGAGCCAAACGCGCCCCATCTATATCAAATTCAATATATATATCGCGTTAGAGACTCACTCACGATTTTCACGGGGAGACTCCCCTAGCGGCGAGCGGGGGGATAAGCAACTACCTATCGAAAAATTGATTATGCATCCAAAATTACTCATTTGTCTTCCTTGCATCATTCAAAAGCCTCAAAGATCCCTGCTGTGAGATTGGATGGCTTTGGGACAATGACACCGCACTCGATATTATGTACCGAATATACCCCAAAACCTTCACCTCGGCCTCTTTTTAGCCCCAGAGAGCCCCACGGGTTTGGGCGGTTGGGCTGAAAATCTGCCGGACGCAACTAGATGGTGAACAAGTAGGTATTTTGTCAAAATTTCCGATTGAAAGAAAATAAGGAGGGACTTGATTTTTGAAATCTACGCGTCATGAAACGAATACCTAATGTCAAATTTTGAGGCCGACCCCCGTCGCGAAGACATTATTCCAAGAATAATAAACCCAAAGACATCGGTGAATTATTCCAAGAATAATGAACCCCGACTTCTGCTGATGCGCATGGATTTCATCCAGCATCTCCTTTTCGTATCCAATAATCCCCCTCACCTTACCCTTTAGGCGTCCAGGAGCGAATAGAGGAAACATGCAGAAATGTCAAAGTGCGAGGGAAATAGAGCATGGTGACTGCAGCGCCACAAACCACTAGCGGCAGGAAACCAAACTAAGGATTGGCTCAGGGGCCAGACGTTTGTTCCGGTCAGGGGCGACCATCTTCTCCTACCCACGGTGGTCAAACCACGTGTACGAGCGTATCAACTCCTACCTGTCTTCTGAGTTCGGAGATGATCAACTCCTACCCTTTGGATTTAAACCGTCGGGCGACCATCAACTCCTACCCACGGTGGTCAAACCACGTGTGCCAGCGTATCAACTCCTACCCGTCTTCCGAGTTCCTATACGTAGACAGTTGAACGGTGAAATAAGCACTTATCAATATGTTGATCCGGGGATCATCCACCTTACATTATGATTCATCAACTCCTACCCAGGTGCCAAAAATCCCATCAACTCCTACCCGTCTCCAAGTTCCCGCTAAGTATATCATCTCCTACCTGTTAGAAGTCTTCAACTGCTACCCGTGAATGATGAAAGGAATTCATTAATTCCTAACCATGGTCAATGTGTGGTATAATTTCAATGCACCTCGTCATCATAAAAATAAGTGCCTACAAAAATATCTCAAACAAAACATCAAATAATTTTTTTTTTTGTACATCACAAACACTTCGAAGTGTTTGTGATGTACAAAAAAAAAATTATTTGATGTTTATTTGTTGTGGTACCTAGTCGAAAAGTCCTGCAAACTTGGCACTGACACGAGTAGGTAACATACCTATTGAAAAGTGCTTATTTCACCGTTCACCTGTCTAGGTAAAAGTTTTTCAACCCATTAACATTTTGTTCGCGTTCGGGAGGATGGTGCACCATGGTGTAGCGACAGAACCCATTCGCACAGACGCTAGCTTGGCGTAGGTATACCTTCAAGGCATTTGGCAGTTAACGCGCGAAAAGCCGCTTCATAGGTCGACTCTTCTTTTCCGGGAAGTATGCAAAATACTAGACGAACTCAGCATATTGTAGGTATACGCCACAGATTAAACTACTACAGATTATTGTATCTCTGACGGTCAATCACAGATCCTACACAGATTAAACTACTGATATTGTATCTCTGACGGTCAAAATCCAAAGGGTAGGAATTGATATCTCGGAACTCGGAAGACGGGTAGGAGTTGATACGCTGGCATGCGTGGTTTGACCGCCGTGGGTAGGAGTTGATGGTCGCCCGTTGATCCTGTCAGTGCCAAGTTTGCAGGAATTTTCAACCACCACAACAAATTAAGTGTTTGTGATGTTTAAAAAAAAAAATTATTTGATGTTTTGTTTGAGATATTTTGTAGGTACCTACTTATTATTATGATGACGAGGTGTATTGAAATTATACCACACATTGACCATGGGCAGGAATTAATGAAATCCTTTCGTCATTCACGGGTGGCAGATGAAGACTTCTGACGGGTAGGAGATGATATAGCGGGAACTTGGAGACGGGTAGGAGTTGATGGGATTTTTGGCGCCTGGGTAGGAGTTGATGAATTCCCCCGGTCAGTTGGTAATCTGTACTAAGTACAGATTACCAACTGACCGGATACCCCCAATTGTTGCATAAGTCTTATGCATCACCATAACCTGGGTTTTTGACGGGTTGATGGCCATTACTGAGTGCCCAATTGGCCGTAGTAGTCGAAAAGTCCTGCAAGCTTGGCACTGACACGAGTAACATACCTATTGAAAAGTGCTTATTTCACCGTTCACCTGTCTACGTAAAAGTTTTTCAACCCATTAACATTTTGTTCGCGTTCGGGAGGATGGTGCACCATGGTGTAGCGACAGAACCCATTCGCACAGACGCTAGCTTGGCGTATACCTTCAAGGCATTTGGCAGTTAACGCGCGAAAAGCCGCTTCCTAGGTCGACTCTTCTTTTCCAGGAAGTATGCAAAATCCTAGAGGAACTCAGCATGTTGTATCTCTGACGGTCAAAATCCAAAGGGTAGGAGTTGATATCTCCGAACTCGGAAGACGGTTAGGAGTTGATACGCTGGCACGCGTGGTTTGACCACCGTGGGTAGGAGTTGATGTTCGCCCGCCACCTGCACCAACTCCCTATTCAGTAGGGCTGCCAGACGTCCTCTTTTTTCCGGACATGTCCTCTTTTTCACACCCTGTCCGGGCGTCCTCTAACTTTTTTCTTTTTTCGGGCAAATGTCCTCTTTTTTTTTTAAATCTCTCATTAACTGAAAGGTAAAATCGTTTGGGCTACCTACCTGTCTGGAACATTAGAAAAAATCTTGTTCTTGTTAAACTTATGCCCAGCCGCGGCCAGGACAAGTAAATTGGAAGGAAGAAGAAGTTAGTGCTTAAATTAAACTGCGATGAGTTTTTCTCAGATAGGTATTCTTAGTTCCTTTTATAAATAAGATACCTAGAGTTTTTACGCTTGTACTGAAAAGTTAAATCCCTCATGTTATGGCAATCTGCAGTTTTTCCTTCTGAGCTTTAAAATTGTACCTAACTCTAGTTTTCATCAAACAGATGGAAGATGGTTTGGTTACCAATCTAATCGGGTATTACACTATGTTGAATGTTGAAACTAAAAACTTGAAGTATCCCTATTTAGTCCAGTTCCTTTGTACTTGGAAAGGGGGTCATGCTGGAAAAAGGTGGGGTAGTTCTGATTTTTTGGTATGTTGTTAGGACCCATGCGAGTAGTCTTTGACCAAGTTATCAATTTTAAAAAACCTTGTGCTGCCTTCGGCGTTAGCGAAATACTACGATTTTTTTCGGCCATTTTTCAGATTTCGCTAAAAAAAAGTCGGTGAAGGAAGCATCTTATGACCAAAGGCACTCAATTCATTCGTAATCTAGACAATATTTGCTAAGATTTGAGACCAACCGCAGCTCTCTAAACTAAATAGTTTCCGAGATACAGATTGTTGAAAAATGGCAATTTTTTCCAAAATTATCAAATTTTACGATAGTGATTTTTTTTTTAATATCGCCTGAAATATGCATCCATAAGATATGAAAAAAGTCATAAGAAATGAACGTTTAGTTCATTTAATTAGTTTTAATTTGAGACCAACCGGAGGTCTGTAACTTTATTAGTTTCTGAGATAAGACGAATAACTGAAAACTGTCGTAAGCTGGTTTTGGGAGAAATAAAAGGAAAGCCTTTGCACTTTAAACGAACCATTTTTTTAACCCTTTTTTTCGTTTATGTGCCAAAGTAAAGACATAAAATGTAAAAAAAAAATCACTTTTTCGTAAAATTTGCACATTTTGGAAAAAATTGCCATTTTTCAACAACCTGTATCTCGGAAACTATTTACTGTAGAGAGCTGCGGTTGGTCTCAAATCTTAGCAAATATTGTCTAGTTTAAGAATAAAATTTATTCTATTTAATAGAGTGCCTTTGGTCGTAAGATGCTTCCTTCACCGACTTTTTTTTTTTTTTTTTTTTTTTTTTAGCAAAATCTGAAAAATGGCCGAAAAAATCGTAGTTTTTTCGCTAACGCCGAAGGCGGCACAAGGTTTTTTAAATTGATAACTTGGTTAGACTACCCGCATGAGTTCCTAACAACATACCAAAAAATCAGAACTACCCCACCTTTTTCCAGCACCGCTGTACGGAGGAACTGGACTAATTAGAAAAAGACCATTAAATGGTTAGGGTTGGATATTATAGAAAGTTTTTCTATAATATAATATCGTATAAGCATTTTTTATATTATACATTATATATCTTGATGTCCTCTTTTTTCTTTTCTCTCGTCCGGCAACCCTACTATTCAGTCCATGCACCGAATTCACCAATGACTTCCCCAAACCGCTGGGCAAGTAAACTTGAAAGTCATCAGCTAAGAGCTGATTGCTGCAAAGCCTGAGAACTCTCGGCAATTTATAGTCTGTCTGCAATGACGGGCGACCATCAAAACCTCCCCGAGTGGGTGAAAGGTGAGTTAGGAAGTAATCAAAACCTCCCGGTCTAGGGTCCGGCGTGCGCTCGCATACGCATCAAAACCTCCCCGGTTATTTGCCGGTTTGAATCGGGTGAACCTGCGCGCAGTTTGGCCAGTGAATTTAAAATCAGTCGTTCAGCGGTTTACGCGATCGTGAAATCGAAAGAACAGGTTGTTAAGCAAACAAAATTCGCCAAAATTCGGAATTTCACGAATCCTGATTTCGACAAGGCACTACTGTCGTGGTTTTTCAACAGCGAGCAATTTTTTTTTTTTTTTTGAAACTTTTATTGCACCAAGTAAGCACACTTATCAGCAATTTACAATTGATGTATACTAAATGACTTGCAAGAAGCTATGACACATAACACTGCTTCTATGCGACTTGTTGTATTGTGCAACTGACGCACTAGTAATTACTCACTGAGCTGATAATTACTTCACAGGGCACCCCACTCCCACAGGTCATGAGGTTTTGTTCTTTTAAGTCTTCTGAGCAGGCCTCCAACGTCGAGGAGCTGGACAACCTCGCTGTTGATGTGTCCCCGAAGCCTCTGCTGATGGGCTAATGCTTGTTTTTTGATGACTTCTTCGACAGTAGGAATTTGAAGTTCCCGGTGTAGTCTTTCGTTCCTGGTGTAACGATACGCATCTACGCATGCTCGTAGCACGTTATTTTGAAATCGCTGAATGATCAAGCGATTGCTCGGAGCGGTGCATGTATTATAGTAAGCCTCCTGACAGGACGTTGAAATTGTCTAAAGAAAGGTCACTGTAATGATTATTTGGAGAGGAACCCAATTTTTGTGAGGGAATAAAGGTTTTTCATCAATTGTACATACACACTAAGTTGTCTTGTGTACATACTTTATTTTCTCGTTCCCAAAATAGGTACATAAATCACTTGTAGGGGACTGTACACAACAAATGATTCAATCGCCAGTAGTAGACAGTATACTACAAGTGATATATCACTTTAAGTGGAAATCGTTTGTAGTGGACAAAACTGTTCGATCCTTTGAAGTCCACTATAAACGATTTCGACTGTAGTTATAAGCAATATAACACTCAACATTATTCATCATTCATCATTCCTCGGGTTTCTCTAACGGGGAGGTTTTTATACACGGGGAGATTTCGACGGTTTCCTCAACGGGGAGGTTTTGATACACGGGGAGGTTTTGATGGTTTCTTCTACGGGGAGGTTTTGATGGTTTTTCGGCCGCCTGGGGAGGTTTTGATGAATCTCCGCAATAATGACGATGGGCTCCGAACCTGCTCCCTAGCGGCTGACGAATGCCCTACGCCCAGACCTCAGGAAATCCTACAGCTTTTGTGTCTCTCTGCGTCTCTCTAATTTCGGGCTTAAATATTCCATAGACATGTATAGACAGATCCCAGACCGAAATTAGCTGCGGCAAACTGCGGCTTTCGGTGCTACACCGTAAAACGGTAATCTAGAAGAGATTTTATTTAGTAGGTAGTTTTAAATTTGTAATTTTTTTTATTTTCGATATTGTTACTGTATTAAAAATGTTTAACTTTGATAACATTTGATTTACTTATCAATACCTTTATTGCAGTTTCTAGCTCAACTACATCAAAAGTTATTGAGCTTTAAGCGCTTTTTGACGATTCTGCACCAGTGCACTGTTCGCCGTCCGGGCCGTTTTGGGCAGTAATGGGTTTGGCAACCCATGAAGAAGAAGTATTATTTTCGTTGTAGTCCTCATACTACAATGTTATAGTAATCGTTGTTATAATTTTTTTCATTAATCACTTAACAGTAGAGGAGACCGTTGTACCTTGAACACGATTTACCTTGAAACATTTGAATTAGCTCCGGCTGGTGCTGTTATCCAGCAGATCTTTCTAGGCCTAAATTCTTCTCTGAGGAGGCCTAACTTATCAGTGTAGTTTCATCAATGCACGAAAACGTTTGGTGGTCGAATTGACAAAATTTAATGTGATAAGAAAGTTAGTTTTGAGAACGTTGAGTTCAACTCATTTATCCCATGCTTTCGAAGATAAGTGTTCGATGGTTAGATGTTATGGTTCTATAATATAGAATATATAAGATAGCAATTATATAGCATATTATGCTATAATATTGCTATATTATAGAAACCAAATTTCTTACCAATTTCAATGAGAGAAATGTGAGGTTTGGGTATTTTCCGTTTTTGCAAAATGGGAGACCATGTTGTACCTTGGAACAAAAAGGATCTTGTACCTTGGAACAGATGTGTGGCTGGAAGGGTTGGTCCCTCGTGTACCTTGAAACACTTAATTTGCCATCAAACTCATCAATTTTCTGTCTGAGCTATAACCCGGAGTGATCTTCTATAGCATTTTGTTTGTTTCTATAGCATATTACCTATGTAACTTTCCAGGGTTTTTCTTCGGATGCTGATAAAATTATATTTCAGACGATGATGAACAATTATTAGGTACTTCTGTTAACGTTTTCAAGGTGTTTTTTACTGGTTACTAAGAGAAAAAACTAAAAAAAAAAAATATTATTCTTCATTTTTTCTCGAAAATACCAAGCGTTCCAAGGTACACGAGCGTTGTTGTACCTTGGAACAAAAACTTCCCTTCGGATTTGCTTCATAGCTTCGCCTATGCTTCAAGGGATTAAAATTTTGGGCATCCATCAACTCCTGCCCGCGTGTACGGAGTGGATTAAGAGAGTCTCAAGTCCCGCCCTGAGACGGTGATAAAGTGCATCAACTGCCGCCCGTATCTGAGTCCAAGTGTTATCAACTCTGGCCCGTATCTGAGTTTCCATGCACATTTTAGGGAGACATTCGCAACTACGACGCATCCCAACATTTTCCTATTCCTAAACTCATTAGTTATGTACCAGGTAGACGTATATGGCAAATTAAAGTCAATATCTGACAACTTATATGAAACGCCCTCATGCCGGACCCAACGGAAAGCACGTGCTTTTCCGTACGGTGGATAGGTAATTTGATTTTTTAAAAAGGTAGACGTGATATTGTCACCGTAAGTATGAATATATGAAGAAGGTAGCAATTAAGTTTGGGGGTCTATGGGATAACCATGAATGAGGTTTTTTTAGTATAGGTGTACCTATACCTACATGTGACGATCCTCCATATTGAAGAGATTATATTACGTAGATTTAAGAGATAGACATCTGACGATCCTGTAATTCATGGTTGTGATAATTTATTGTGATATTGATGTGAAGTGTTATTTAACAACGTCTGACTGGTTTGTTATAAATTAAATTAATGTGGAAGGACTACAGTATCTATCTGGACTAACCTCTGACGGGCGGGAGTTGAAAAACTATAGCGAGCGCTGGGCAGGAGTTGATTAAAAATAAGGGGTAGGAGTTGATATGTTTTTACGGCCCTGGGCGGGAGTTGATGAACGCCGAAAATTTTCGCACAAATAACAGTTACTGTTAGTCAGTAAGGTATTGAAACCGAAAGCCGAGCAATATTGATGAATTTCCAGGCACTATCTCCAAAAAACTGAAAAGTGTTCCAAGATACAACGGTCTCCCCTACCAATAATTGGCCGTCGCGGACGTCATCAGCCGTCCTTCTCAAGGAGGATCGGAACTTGTCTGACGATTGCGCTCATGGCTCCCCTTGCCTCGTCCCCCTGGGTTTGGAGGAGTCCGCATCGGTGACCCGGCTCCTCCCGAGGTCACCCATCCAAGTACTAACCACGCCCGACGTTGCATAACTTCGCTGATCGAGGGAAACGGTAGTTTACCCAACGCCACACCGGACGGCTACGAGGATCATAATTATCACCCCTACTCATATATAAGTCCGTCAATGTTCTAATGACCTAATAATCAATTTGGCTCTACACCGGGGTAGTCTTTGATCGCGAGGTTCCACGTCCCCCTTGGCAGTGAATTTTCGTACTAATACAAATAAAGTTTTTCCCTACAATAATTGTAGGAATTTTCCCTACAAAATTGTAGAAACGAATTTAAATTATTGAAATTCGTTTCTTCCCACTTTTCCAGGACGGGAGAAGGTAATTTTCTCTGTCTTGTCAAATTTTTATTGAGTCAGCAAAGTTTTGATTTGCACACTGAACGGATACCTCTTTGTTGGGGGATGGGGTTTCGGTCTTGTTAGTCGTAATTGAATCGACGAAAACCGTCGAACCTGAAGCCATAAGCTGGTGAATTGGCCGTGTCGATGAGAGCTGGATGGCGATGCTGGTAGAACGTGGCGTGTCCGTGAGCCGCCCGAGAATTTCCATTCGGCTGCCCGTAAGCTCTCCTGGAATCATCTGTAGGGGTCAGTTGGGAGCGCTACAGTTCCGCGCAAAGTCGAGAAATGTCGATGCACTGCATCACCCCACAACATCATTTTGGCAACTTTCGAGGAGAGGCAAAAAACCAGTTCTCAATGATTTTCTCCGCACCAAGACAACCCTTAACACACTTAAGATGCTTTTCACATCTCAAATAGCTCTGTTTACCATCTGACTAACATTTTTCCTTATGAGGCCCATTAACAAACAAAACAAGCCATCAATTGAATTGAACTAGATGCTCCGGCTCGCTTCGCTCGCCTACGCACCCAGCTGGGGGGCTCCGCCCCCCAGACCCCCCGTCGGGCCTCGCTTACGCAGACATAAGGCCTCGCTCCGCTCGGCCGAGCGCTTATTCGGACAGGGGGGGTGGGTTCAATCCCCTACTCAGACATAAGGCCTCGCTTCGCTCGGCCGAGCGCTTAAGCAGACATAAGGCCTCGCTCCGCTCGGCCAAGCGCTTATTCGGACAGTTGTTGTCTATTTTGTTAAGGAGGGCTCGCCCCCCGCCAGGGCTGTGCCTCTCCTGTTGTCCGCAAGCGGACAACCTGCCTTGGGGCCTCTTGTTCTAAGAGTACTTGTTTGCTTACGCACCACAAGTGAGGCCGAGTGTTCTAGCTCACTCTCCCAGATGACGGGCTGGTATCCCAGCTTCCTCAATGACTTATGAGGCAAGCTATCACCACGGCCAACCTCGATTCCAACTCCAAACCGAGGGGGACGGCCGGTGGCATTTCGCAACAGGTAAAACCTCGCTGCAGCATGCCTGTGGCAGCGTGGGCTCCCCCTCGCCCGAGGATTCCTGATTTAGGAAAGGTGGTCACTCCACACTATCCACTTTAAGGCCGCATCAGTGGGAGGCCCGAGTGAGCAAGGTGTCGCACTCACTCTACCGCTTTTCATACCTCCATCGCCTAGGCAATGTCCCGAACATTACGGGGGTAGGTATGAGGGAGGAGTGCCGAGTCAGCCGGGGGAACCGAGGGATCTTACCCTTGTATTACCCCGGCTTCAACCTCGGCACCCACTTATTCGGACAGGGGGGCCTCGCTTCGCTCGGCCGGGGGGGTCTGCGACCCCCCCTAGAGACACTTAAACGGTCGGGCGAGACGATAGGAAAAATCGCCATATTTTTAGGACTTACCGTTTAGTCAGAGTAGGCGATTGACATACCCACAGACACACACACAGAGACGGTGAGAATTAGTGATTTAGACTAGATGCTCCGGCTCGCTTCGCTCGCCTACGCACCCAGCTGGGGGGCTCCGCCCCCCAGACCCCCCGTCGGGCCTCGCTTCGCTCGGCCGACCGCTTACGCAGGCATAAGGCCTCGCTCCGCTCGGCCGAGCGCTTATTCGGACAGGGGGGTCTGCGACCCCCCCTAGAGACACTGAAACGATCGCCCGAGACGATAGGAAAACTCGGCGTATTTTTACGACTTACCGTTTAGTCAGAGTAGGCGATTGACATACCCACAGACAGACTGAGAATTAGTGGTATAGATAGATGAGCGCAACCTTTTGTTATTACGATATATTTAACTAAGAAACAGTAGGTATCTAGCGACCAAACTATGCCACACAACACATCAAAAATATCCACGTGATGCTCATTACGTAAACAACTGCACCCTAACGACGGATATGAGGCGTTTCTTAATTAGAATCTAATTAAGAATCTAATTAAGAATATAATCAGAAATTATATCTGATATAATTATGTAAACAACTGCACCCTAACGACCGATGCTTAAGAAAACCTTACGCCGATCAGAGGTAACGAACGGCTCAGGCTGCAAAAATCGTTTTGGAGTCGTTGGAATCAGCCTAAAAAGCTCATTCCATAGACCCTTGTACCAACGAAATCGGACAAAAACTTTCGTCCCCCTATTGAGGCCTCCTTAGTTACACATCAGCGATAAACAACTTTCGTCGTGAAGTACCTCCCGAAAACCGATGAAAGGGATGAGGGAGGAAAAATCAAGGTAGCCTATAACCACCCCACGAACTCGCTGATCACAATGAGACCACCCTCATGAAAATCTGTTGAGCCGCTCGGGCGTGATGCTCTGTACACACAAAAAAAAAAAAAACATACATGTCGAGGAGGTGAGCGCACCTTTCCATTTTTTGGAAAAAGGTTGCGCTAAAAACGTGACATTATGGCGTGTTGACCATGGTGATGCATCACAGCTGTGACGTAATGGCCTGATGACTGAATCAATTCAGCAAAATTATTACCGATGCAATATGATCGTTAGGCCCTATTACCTTGAATAATTTTCATTGGACATGAATAAAATATTAACACTTTCTGTTTTAAACTTTGAATTTATTTTTCACCCCGCAACGTCTCCCAATAATTAGAATTATTCTAAGTTGCAAACAGGCCACAACGTCATGAAGCCTCAATTTGGAACTGGTAAACAAGCCATAACGTCATTACACTATTCATCTTCCCAAAAATCCTTCAAATACGCGGGAAATTCAAGTAATCTACCCGACGAGTTTATGGAAAAATAATTCAAGTTTGACGTGAAACAAGAATAAAGCTCAAAATTCCATTTAAAACTTTGAAAAACTCAACTTTTCGCCCGAGGTTCAAGGAGCTCAGCTTCACCCTCACAGAATCCCTAGTAGTAATAGTTATAGTTCAACACATCCGTTGTAAGATCGCGATTCCAGTGGAACCAAAAACTCCAAAACGTCAAAATTGACGTTGTGGGGTGTTGCAGTGGAGCCCTCACATTGTAGTTGATCTCATGTTACAGTTCCGCGCCGGTCAATATTTTCCGATGGTACACGTACGTCATCATACTTGAGGAAATATTATCCATCAAAATAAGAAGAAATGTCAAGCCCGTCACATGAATGTCTCGACCGTCACACAATTTCAAAATCAAGTATTTGCCCATAGAAATTAGAATTCATGACTAAGTGGATCAGGGGATTTTTTCCTGAACAGAGCAATCGAGGTTATTTGGGGTAAACGTGGAAATGAGATGGCCATAACTAGTAGGATGGTTTAAGAGAGAAAATTATGGAGGGGCATTGAGAAAAATCGACAATATTCGCCTTACATTTGAAGTTCACTCTCCAACAAATTATTATGGTCGTTTGTATGATTTTTCTCATGATTCGTTTACACCGCCCAAGAATGGTGAGCATGATGAGAAATCGCTCCACCGATTGAGTTTTTTTTCATGCTGTAGGACTACTTGTGACGGTCTTGACAAAATTGACTCTCCAAGTTATGGAAAACTTGCCATATTGCTTATGCAACTTCCCAAAGTATCTTTTCATGTGCCATTCTGGAAAGTGGAGATATAATCCAAACTGAAACAACCAGGGGTTTGAGGAATTCTTCTGACAAATTTTTTTTTCATCTCCAACAGCCCGATTGTCCACTTTCGTGAGAATCACCCACGTATCCGCGTCGAGTCGTCCTCAATTCAAGTGTACCGACAGTTCCGCACGCTGTTCCAATTGTTCGCTAGGAAAGATCCGTATGACAACATGGAATGTCAGTGTGCTGCCAAATGCTTTTGAAGTGAAGTCGAAGTAGGTAGTGGAATGCCACTTTCATCTTGGTCAAGCTTGGTATCGAACATTCAAAAACTCGTATTAAGTTTATGGCGGCGCATTTCGACCAAGGGTGGGTCGAAAAAGAAATTGTATGAGAACTCATTTCGGCCCATGCGTGCCCTCTGCCTCCAACCTCGTTTCGACCCATTAGATAGTTAAAACAGGCGCCTGAAATGTTATGAATCCCCTTATGAAAGCTCCTGAAGGAGCTATGCCGTCGTTTTGATATGAACACGAAAATTGTGCACGTTGACTTTGGGAAAGCTGCACATTTAGCGGCGTTACAGGTATTTCCTTCCCTTCGAATTTTCGGTTGCCATTTTCACCTGTCTCAGGCGTGGTTTCGGTGTATTCAAACCAATAGAGTACTGCTGAAACATTAAAAAAAAACGAAGTGGGAAACTGGCTGAAAATATTTATTGGGCTAAGTTTCTTGTCGCCTTAAAATGGTATAATATTATTATACCATTTTAAGGTGACAAGAAACTTAGCCGAAAAAATAGTTTCAGCCAGTTTATATTATAACTATAGTTATATAGTTTATATTATAAGTTATAATAGTTATAATTTATAACTATAGTCTCTATAGAGACTGGAATTTGCATATTTTGCATATGTCTTTAAATTGCGTATATCTTTCTACTTTTGCGTTTTGAGGGTTTCTGAAGCGTTTGGCGTGTTTTTTAATTGAAATTTAAATAGCATATTTTGCATATTTTTGATGGTTTTGGCGATTTCTGCATATAGGGTAGGTGGGGGCAAAGCCCTGCAATTTCCGGTTTTTCGACCATTGCAACCGATTTGAAGCAGATTTCCTCTAAATTTTATGCTTGAATTTTAGGTTGGGCTATTGTCTATAACCCCTTGGAAACACAGTCATCTCCTGTCAATAGTAAAGGAGAAATTGAATATTTAAGAAAAAAAATTTTTGCAGGGCTTTGCCCCATAAAATGGGGCAAACCCCTGCAGTGCAGGGATTTGCCCCAACTAGGTAGAAATGGGTTTAAAAAAAATTCTATTGAACAAAAATGCTCAATTCAAGTTATTTCTTTATTTAAAAATTCCTTATTTCTTCATGATCGAAAAAAAAACCCTGAACGGAGGGATAAAATCAAATTAAGAGGGGACATGGCACAGTGTCCTCGCGTTCAACCACTCCAGCCAAATGCACCGATTAATCGGTCCGATTTACCACTAAACTGGATTATCAGTAGTTTAATCTGTGATTATCGGTCATCAAAACATTGGCGGACATAAGTGACTGTAACAAGAAAATTACGTTCGCGCATGCGCCGAATTGATCGCTGATTCAATCATGATGAAACTTATAGGGGACCATCTAGGACTAAATTCACACTATTCCGGAAAATTTCACAGAAATCCGATAAAAGTTGGTGCAGTCATGGCTTTGGCAAGGAATGTGGACTGACAGATGCGCGGACGGACAAACAAGGAACCAAATTTGTTCAGGAATCCCTGATCATCAAACCTGGCAATTATTGGCAATTGCTCCCCACTCTTTGGAAGTGATGTGCACCTATTTGATTGACATTAAATTATAAATGATGAAATTTTAAATTTACAATTCAACTTTAATGTCATTATTGAATCCACATGTTCCATACAATGCCAAAAAACGTGCTGGTAGTGAATGGGGCAAAGACCTGCACTTGAGGGGTGCAGGGATTTGCCCCAAACAACCTGCAGGGACTTGCCCCAAATGGCATGTTTGGAAATTACTCTTTGATAAGGTTAGGAAAAGTGAGTTAAAGAAACGGTTCTCCCCTGACATTGAAGCTCAATTACAGTACTATTCATTGATGATTAGCTGATTAATTTGGCGCAACCCTATCTCACACACTATTGACGTCAACGTTCCTGAAAATTACATACAAAAGGTGAAAAACAAACTTAACTCATTTTCTCAGCCTATTGCCCTCAGAGACGCCATTACTTTTGATGACAGACACCTGTTGCTGAACCTCAACTGCTGCCTGGTTGCCAGTTTCTCAATCACTTGTGAAGTACTGAAAAAGCCACTGCATAGCTTTGCCCCACGCAGGGCTTTGCCCCCACCTACCCTAATGGCCATGTTGTGCATATATCTGCATATTTATTCAAAATTGGAGAATTTCTCTCTTTTTAATTAATTTTTGGATTTTTTTTAGTTTGACTTAAGTGGTTAGTTTCACCATTTCGTCGCTTAAGAGGCAACACCACGTATCCAACATTTTGTCGAAAATGAGATTTCTACACTAATCGATTCGAATTTTTAAGACTCGTAGCATGGTGTAGTCAGAAGTTTCGTTAGTGACGGCAAAAGCGCTAAAAGCGCTTAGATGTGAACACCACACATAATATGTGTGGTGTAATCATATTATGATTAGGTAAAACAATACCACGTATCCAACAACAACCTTGTGTGTTTACATCAGCGCGTCGCCGTGCATTTCTCTTGGATTTTTCGTCTGAAGCAGGTGAGTTTGCCCATGAATCTTGATCAACAGTTGTTACAATAATAATAAATCAGGTGAATAATGGTTTGTGAAGAAAGTAAACGCAACGAATCACTGATATTTCACGCAGTAGGTAGGTACCAAGTTGCGATCTGGATAACCCAACAAGCTGTGAGAAAAGGGTTATTATGAGGCATTATTAAAAGTTTCATTAAAATCGTAGAAAAGGGTTATTATGAGGCATTATGAAAGGGTTATTATGAAAGGGCATTATGAAAAGGGTTATTATGGGGCATTATTAAAAGTTTCATTAAAAACGTCGTGCCTCTGTGAAACTCTTCTTTCAATAATAATTATTCACAAATGATATTTTATTTAAAAAATTAAATGATTAAAATTATTTCAAGATTTCGTGAACCTAGTGCAATGCCTTCATAAAGTATTATTATAATAATTATATTATGAATTAAAAATATTTTGAAATTTCACTAGTGCTAGGGGCTAGTGAAAGGGTTATTATGAGGCATTATGAAAAGGGTTATTATGAAAAGGGCATTAGGCATTATGAAAAGGGCATTAGGCATTATGAAAAGGGTTATTATATGAAAAAGGGTTATTATGAAAAGGGCATTGGGCATTATTATGAAAAGGGTTATTATGCATTAGGCATTATTATGAAAAGGGCATTAGGCATTATTATGAAAAAGGTTATTATGCATTAGGCATTATTATTATTATTATGGTTATTATGAAAAGGGCATTAGGCATTATGAAAAGGGTTAATATGAAAAAGGGTTATTATGAAATTTCACAAGTGCTAGGGGCTAGTGAAAGGCATTATGAAAGGGTTATTATGAGGCATTATCAGGCATTATTAAAAGTTTCATTAAAAACTTAGCGCCTCTGTGAAACTGTTCTTTCAATAATAATTATTCACAAATGTTATTTTATTTAAAAATTTAAATGATTAAAATTATTTCAAGATTTCGTGAACCTAGTGCTATGCCTTCATAAAGTATTATTATAATAATTATATTATTAATTAAAAATATTTTGAAATTGTTAACAATCATTATCATAAGGCATTATTAAAAGTTTCATTAAAAACGTAGCGCCTCGTTTTTTTCTACCGAAAATAAGAGGGGTTGATGAATGAACGTAGAGGAGCTTCGCGTGATAATATTCGTTGAGATCCCAATATCAGGTGGAATATTTACATTTGAAGAAATTTGTAAACTTTTATTTTGTAGTTCTTTAAACTAGAACGAGATTAAATAGTGCTTTTTCAGCAAATTTTGCTGAAAAAGCACTCCAAGGTATTTCAGAATTAGTGAGCCGCAACACCACGTATCTAACAATTTTTCTGTAAATTTAATTACATAGCAATGAATATTGTAACAAACTGTGTATGAATGAAAACAGAATCAGTGGAGCCAAATGGATCGACAAAAACTGCCATGAATTTGAAGAAAACGTGTTTTTTGTCTCTCCTGAAAAGTTGCCAATAATTGCCATCTAAGAAAGATATTGTCGTGAATTGACTTATCCACGATTAGTACTATGATAGGAAAGCGAAAGTATGTAATATGTCAGCCCCAGCTCAATTTACGTTACGTGAATTAAACTGAATCATCATCAAGTCCCTGCTGGGCGTTTGCCCAAAACGGCCACCACCATGTCCCCAAATTGCCGCCTCTTCCAACCATAAGGGTACCTCTGATGATGTAAGCAATTTTGTCGGTGGAGGATCCACGACTAACCAAATTGAAGGCGAACCTGTTTTAGCTAGATTGAAGGCGAACCTGTCATAGCTAAACTGCATTTTAGTCGGAGGAGTATCAACGACTAACCAAATTGAAGGCGAACCTGTCATAGCTAAACTGCATTTTAGTCGGAGGAGTATCAACGACTAACCAAATTGAGGGCAAACCTGTTTTAGCTTGATTGAAGGCGAACCTGTCTTAGCTAGACTGCATTTTAGTCGGAGGAGTATCAACGACTAACCAAATTGAGGGCAAACCTGCTTTAGCTAGATAGAAGGCGAACCTGTCTTTGTTGCCAAATTCAATAATTCCGAAGAGTGCCCGATGTGTAATTTGGAGGCCCAAGATTCAATCCTCCATTTCATGTGTCAATTCGTGGCGAACGGTTTTCATTTTTTCTTCTCAGCGATTTGTCCCATCATGAATTGGCCTCTATTTTGTAAGAAAATGTATTGCTTCTTAGTAAACTGTATTAGAACTAGGGCTTTTTTCCTTAATGAAGATTTTTTTATACTAATTATATTTAAGTGACTAATTAAGTTGTATTACTGTATACAACACTGCTATAGCAATTGTACTTTTGTTGTGACTAATTAAGTTATATCATTGTAGCGATTTAAGTTGGGTCATTTTAGTTATTGAATTACCTGTACCTATTACTGTTTGGTTTTAACTTTGTATCGCCGGAAGGCCTTCACAAATAAACGTTCTCATTCTCATTCATATTATATAGACCTCTTGAAACAGATAGGTACCTACCTAATGTCAAGTTTAGAGGCCAATCAGAGTCGTCGACCTCTGTCGCGAAAACATCGGTCTATTATTCCAAGTAAGTATAATAAACCAAAATTTGTATCGACACTTTTGGTCAACTGATCCCTAGCGTGTGCACGATGGGTCGATTGGCACTACGCGCAATTGCAGTTTTCCGTGGAGGATGAGGGTAGAATTCCGAGGCGGAATCTGACTTTGAGGTAGGATATTATCTTAAAGATCATTTGCGTGAGTCGATGACGGGTGAGACCACGACAGAAAATTCACCACAAAAGAGACAAGGACAAACAGAAAGCACTCCGATAAGATAAGAACAATTCTCATTCAACGAGAGCTCTGAGCATTCAACTGATGCTCTCACCCTGGATCAAAAACTCAAGCACCACTACGCTCCACTTTGACACTCTGCTTCGCTGCAGCATGGCATTATTTTTGAACGTGAGTAATATTGAGAATGATTTCCACATTAAAATATTGACGACCTCAGTTTCGGTTTGCGTGGAAGTGGCACCTACTATAACAGTATTAAATACAAAATTTTTGTCTGGCGCGGAATTGTAACATTGCAAAATACACTTTCGCGCACATAATTATTATTGTTGTCTGGCACTGAATTGAAACATTTCAAAATTCACTCCCGCGCGGCAGTGGTACCACCTATAGGTAGGTTTACGTAGGTAGAGTGCTTTGCGCGGAACTGGTAACACCCGTTCAATTTCATCAAGATGACTTTGCTATTTAACTTAGGATTCTTACCTTGGATAGAAAGCTTCGAATTTGGTATCCGAGGATGGGAGGGCGGTGTCGATCAATTTGTCATCGGGGTCGTAACATAGCGCCGTAGTCGCAACTACCGCAAGCAGCAATATCTGGAAATTATTGTATGACTAGATGCTCCGGCTCGCTTTGCTCGCCTACGCACCCAGCTGAGAGGGGGGGAGGGGGCAGACCCCCCAAGTGGGGTGCGTAGCATCGATGGACACGTTCATAACCCAACATCAAGGTTAACTGCTCCTTCAACATCCCCCCCCCCCCCCCCCGGCTGATAAAATGATCGTCCGAGCGAAGCAAGAACACAAAATTTGTTATTAACATTAAATTTTAATGTTAATGCTTTATTACTATTGTTACTATTATTCGCCAATCGTAGGAATTTGTTTTTTCAGTGGAAGGTTGAATAGAAATTGACTCGCCTGAGTGACAGTCAGAGAGAGAAAGAGAAAATTAATTAAATTACTTATTAAAATTATCATAATATGATAATTTTAATAAGTAATTTAATTAATTTTCTCTTTAACATATTATGTTATTACAACATATTATGTAACATTAACATATTATGTTCTCTAACATAATAATATTATGTAACATTAACATAACATATATTATGTTATGTTCTCTAACATAACATAATATTATTATGTTATTACTTTGGTTTATTATTCTTGGAATAATACACCTGTTTTCAAG
Source organism: Pilophorus perplexus (assembly GCA_955831195.1). Taxonomy (NCBI): domain Eukaryota; kingdom Metazoa; phylum Arthropoda; class Insecta; order Hemiptera; family Miridae; genus Pilophorus; species Pilophorus perplexus. The sequence continues at coordinate 18,583,812 of OY037019.1, read as the reverse complement.
ACGGAGGTCGAAGACTCCGATCGGCCTCAAAATTTGACATTATCCGTTTCAAGAGGTCTACGTTCCAAAACCGAAATGTCCGTCCGCCGTACGCCGTCCGGGCCGTTTTGGGCAGTAGGAGTTTTTTTTTTTAATCTGAAATTTTGACAAAATACTTGGTTTACCATCTAGTTGTGCCCGCAAGGTTTTCAGTCCGATCGCCCAAACCCGTGGGGCGCTATGGGGCTACGGGAGGGTCTTTTTTTAAAGGCTTTTGGCTATGGGATCGAGTTAGGTGTCGTTTTCGAGGTATTTTTTGACGAAGAATCCATTTTTTGGGGCCCCGGGACGATCCGATTTCACTGTTGCGATCTATAGGGCTTTCATGGGGCTAAAAATGGGATTTTTGAAGGATCCCAGGAGGTTAAATATTTTTCGAGTAAAAATAAAGAATTTTTGAAGAAAAAAAATCCAAAAAAAAAATTTTTTTTTGAGAAAAAATCCAAAAAATATTTTTTCCAAATTTTTTTTCTTTTGACACAATAATAATTTTTGCACAAGTAACCTATATAAAAGAATAATAAACCCTTGTGTAAAATATGCAGCGTTTTTCAGTGTGAGGACGGAGGAAATCAATGATTTATGATGAATTTAATTTAATAATTATAATGGGGTGTATATATATATATACCTCACAAAATCAGCGAGGACCTTAAGGTTGAAAAGGTTGAAAAGGTTGAAGAGGTTTCAACGCTTCAAACCCATCGAGTCCTTCATTGACCCTCAAAACTTCGTTGCCCATAAACGGCAGATAATGGACTCCATAAGCTTTAACGTAAGGTTGAAATTTAAACCCCGTCTAAAAATTACTATTATCTCCCTACTCATAATATTACTCAAAATATTACTACCGTCCGCCGTCCGGGCCGTTTTGGGTAGTAGGAATTTTTTTCAAAATCTGAAATTTTGACAAAATACTCGGTTTACCATCTAGTTGGGCCCGTAAGGTTTTCACCCCGATCGCTTTCGAAGTATTTTTGGACTTAGTATCCATTTTTAGGGGTCCCGCAACGAACCGATTTCACTGTTGCGATCTATAGGGCTTTCATGGGGCTACAAATGAGATTTTTGATGGATCCCAGGAGGTCAAATATTTTTCAAGTAAAAAAACAAAAAACAAAAATGTGTAAGTAGACCACAGGGGAAGAATGATATATGTCCACAAAAACTGATTTCGAGAAAAAGCAATATTAAAGTTAAAAACGTACCTAAAGGCAAGGGTTTGACAAAACAGAGAAAATAAAAATATGGGCAAGCGATCCAAGCTATTTTTTAATAAATGTACAAAATTTCAACAACAAATTCCCAGTTGTGTAACGAAAAAAAATCAAAATGTGAAAAACGGTCCGGACATCAACCATTTTTCCCTACAACTTGTCACCAACGAGCACCGTCGTCGCTGAAATTTCTAGAAATGGGGCTACGGGAGGGGTTATTTGAAGGTTTTCGCCTATGGGGTCGAGTTATGTGTCGTTTTCGAAGTATTTTTGGACATAGAAACCATATTTGGGGTTCCCCGAACGATCCGATTTCATCGAAGGGATCTATGGGGCTTTTTTCATGGGGCTAGAAATGGGATATGTGAAGAAACCCAAGAGATCAAATAGGTAGGGTGTAGTTTTCAGAGTAATTTCGGAAGCAAAATCCATTTTATGGAGGTCCCTCATCTGTCCAAACATTGTACAGGTTTTTTTTTAAATTTTTGAAAATACTTGAAAATTCTTACCTATTTTTTATTGACTAGTGACTATTTTCATTGCCTATTAACCTAGGTATATCAAACAATGATTAACTCTTGTGTAACGTTTGCAGCGGTTTTTCTATGTTGGATGATCCTTTCTTCTAGGGTGCTTCCGCCGTAACATTATTATAAAACTCCCTGGAAGCTGATTTCTCCAAAGAGTTCATTAGAAACAGTTACTGCAAATCTTGGTGTTTGGCTGCTTTGATAGGGTATGCTTTTAAGAGGTATTATAATAATAGGTACCTATAAGCTCGTCGTGGAAATAATAACTTCTGAATTTTGTGGGCGTGGGTTTTATGTAGAGTTTTTTTCTCGATCTTCCTTTTCCGCCCCAGCCCCAGCTGAGAACGCGTTCTGTTCGGTGATAGTAACTACTCCGCGCGCCCGGGGAAAAACGGTTGGGATCCAACAACCGTTTTTCCCCGGGCGCGCGGGATGGAACCATTCTTCCCCGGTATATCCTATACATAGGATATAATATATAATATATCCTTTACCGGGGAAGTTTTTACAAGAAGAATATTATTCTTCTTGCAAAAACTCACAGACAGCACCGTTTTTTCTCTTTAGGACTATCACCATTCGTTAGTACTTCAAATCCGCGACAGATAACGTTCTCATCTCAATTTTCGACAAAATTGGACAAACACCATTCTTCCCGTGGTCTTTCATTTAATGAAATTTTTGATGGATCCGAGGAGGTCAAATATTTTTCAAGTAAAAAAACAAAAAACAAAAAATGTGTAAGTAAAAAACTTCCGTCGCGATTACATCGGTGTATTATTCCAAAAATGATCATCCAAAACAGCGAGTTAGCGTTTACAGTGTTGTGAGGACTTGCGGGCAAACGGGGAGTACGTACTATTATAGGTACGTATTAGACCCGAACAGACGATCGACTTACCGTGACATATGGCGCAGCCATGACTGGGTGGTTCACCCTCCTGACGACCTGAGACGACCGAGGAACTGTTATAAAAGTAGAAGAGGAAGTTTCGACTTTCACTTTCGTCTCCACAAATATTCTTTCCTCCTTGGACAATGAACTCGAACTGTTCCTACTCGTAGCTGCTACCTACATTGTCCCTAAGACGTCGACCTTGTTCCTTCCCCTCTCAGATAATTGAGCTCAGAGCACGCCACGTCAACTGATCCAGGAGCAAGGCAGAAAATCTCATAACACGCATATCGGTATATTCTCAATATCCATTTAAATTACATATAGACTGAATTGCTTGGAGGTAAGTATCTAAAATATGACTCCAAAACCTGTGAAAGTTCATTAGGTATCAGATTCTTTCATAAATTGCTCACTCCCTCTACACAATAAATATCCTTCTCTGAAACATTCATCAGCCTTTTTTTTCCTGAATAAATTGTTTCAGCACGAATAAACCACTTAATAATAATTATTCTGAATAAATAATTTTTGTGTGTTTCACATTCAACCACACGTTTCAAAAATTGTGCGACAACCCGATAAGGCGGACGGACTCGTTTTGTACAGCCTGTAAACCTAATCTAGCAAATAAGAAATACAATTTTGTCTTCATCATCTTTTCATTGGCTCACAACCTTATTGCTTGTTAATCACACTGAAGGCTTCTAATCTTAACTTAGAGGACGGTATCGATTTTTGCTCGATGAATTAGTGGACGGATAATTCGATTTGAGCTTCACAAATGACCCCAATTTACAATTGCATATTTTAACGAGCTTACCAAAATTATTATTAAGTATTACCAAAATAACACAAATCAAATAATATTAAATATTATTTAAATTTTGTATAATATTATTATACATAGAGGTTGGTAACAAAAAAAACTAACGTAATTTACTATTCAGTTGTGACTTATAAGCTAATGACTAGTTTAAATGAGGTTTTCATGAAGGAAAATAATTTATAAACCTGACAAACCGTTGATAAACCTGTGTTAATTAGGCATTACATCAGGTTTATCTAAAAATTTGATAGGTACCGAAAACCTTGAGTTGCCTCAGGCTCCAAAGCTTCAAAATGGGCTCCTTGAATGACTTTTTTTATTTTTTGAGAAGTTATCCGTCAAAATCAACGAAAACGTGAACTTGTAAAAAGCGTTTGTTCATTACATGATGTATCATCCTGCTTCTTGCTACGCCACCCCCTGCTCGTAGATGCAAGTGGCTTTCACATAGGCGTTCTTAAACAGGGGGCAGTGCGATTGACTTCCATCCGGAGATGGTGAGGTGCGGCTGACCGGACATACCAAGATAATAATATTATTATTATATATTATCTTACCATATTCTGGTAAGATGCGGCCGGGATAATCCGGGAAATCAGAGATGGGCGTATTCGTATTCGCGAATACGAATACGAATATCACCCAAAGCACGCCCAACCTGCGAATACGAATACGAATATTAGTATTCGCATATAGGATTACGAATGTATTTGTATTCGAATATACGAATACGAATTTATTCGTATTCGCAACTATAAATACGAATATTCGTAGAAAAAAAATGCCAATATTCGTGTTCTCGATGCTGAAATACTCAAATTCGTTTGTACATACCTGAAAAAATAAAAATACACTCGTATACCGTCGTATTCGCAGGAAAAAAATACGAATACAGTCGTATTCGCAGGAAAAAAGTGCGAATACGTTCGTATTCGCAGGAAAAAATACGAATACATTCGTATTCGCAGGAAAAAAATGCGAATACCGTCATATTCGCTGGAAATAAGTACGAATTCGTTGATATTCGCAAAGGCAAGGGTTTGACAAAACAGAGAAAATAAAAATATGGGCAAGCGATCCAAGCTATTTTTTAATAAATGTACAAAATTTCAACAACAAATTCCCAGTTGTGTAACGAAAAAAAATCAAAATGTGAAAAACGGTCCGGACATCAACCATTTTTCCCTACAACTTGTCACCAACGAGCACCGTCGTCGCTGAAATTTCTAGAAATGGGGCTACGGGAGGGGTTATTTGAAGGTTTTCGCCTATGGGGTCGAGTTATGTGTCGTTTTCGAAGTATTTTTGGACATAGAAACCATATTTGGGGTTCCCCGAACGATCCGATTTCATCGAAGGGATCTATGGGGCTTTTTTCATGGGGCTAGAAATGGGATATGTGAAGAAACCCAAGAGATCAAATAGGTAGGGTGTAGTTTTCAGAGTAATTTCGGAAGCAAAATCCATTTTATGGAGGTCCCTCATCTGTCCAAACATTGTACAGGTTTTTTTTTAAATTTTTGAAAATACTTGAAAATTCTTACCTATTTTTTATTGACTAGTGACTATTTTCATTGCCTATTAACCTAGGTATATCAAACAATGATTAACTCTTGTGTAACGTTTGCAGCGGTTTTTCTATGTTGGATGATCCTTTCTTCTAGGGTGCTTCCGCCGTAACATTATTATAAAACTCCCTGGAAGCTGATTTCTCCAAAGAGTTCATTAGAAACAGTTACTGCAAATCTTGGTGTTTGGCTGCTTTGATAGGGTATGCTTTTAAGAGGTATTATAATAATAGGTACCTATAAGCTCGTCGTGGAAATAATAACTTCTGAATTTTGTGGGCGTGGGTTTTATGTAGAGTTTTTTTCTCGATCTTCCTTTTCCGCCCCAGCCCCAGCTGAGAACGCGTTCTGTTCGGTGATAGTAACTACTCCGCGCGCCCGGGGAAAAACGGTTGGGATCCAACAACCGTTTTTCCCCGGGCGCGCGGGATGGAACCATTCTTCCCCGGTATATCCTATACATAGGATATAATATATAATATATCCTTTACCGGGGAAGTTTTTACAAGAAGAATATTATTCTTCTTGCAAAAACTCACAGACAGCACCGTTTTTTCTCTTTAGGACTATCACCATTCGTTAGTACTTCAAATCCGCGACAGATAACGTTCTCATCTCAATTTTCGACAAAATTGGACAAACACCATTCTTCCCGTGGTCTTTCATTTAATGAAATTTTTGATGGATCCGAGGAGGTCAAATATTTTTCAAGTAAAAAAACAAAAAACAAAAAATGTGTAAGTAAAAAACTTCCGTCGCGATTACATCGGTGTATTATTCCAAAAATGATCATCCAAAACAGCGAGTTAGCGTTTACAGTGTTGTGAGGACTTGCGGGCAAACGGGGAGTACGTACTATTATAGGTACGTATTAGACCCGAACAGACGATCGACTTACCGTGACATATGGCGCAGCCATGACTGGGTGGTTCACCCTCCTGACGACCTGAGACGACCGAGGAACTGTTATAAAAGTAGAAGAGGAAGTTTCGACTTTCACTTTCGTCTCCACAAATATTCTTTCCTCCTTGGACAATGAACTCGAACTGTTCCTACTCGTAGCTGCTACCTACATTGTCCCTAAGACGTCGACCTTGTTCCTTCCCCTCTCAGATAATTGAGCTCAGAGCACGCCACGTCAACTGATCCAGGAGCAAGGCAGAAAATCTCATAACACGCATATCGGTATATTCTCAATATCCATTTAAATTACATATAGACTGAATTGCTTGGAGGTAAGTATCTAAAATATGACTCCAAAACCTGTGAAAGTTCATTAGGTATCAGATTCTTTCATAAATTGCTCACTCCCTCTACACAATAAATATCCTTCTCTGAAACATTCATCAGCCTTTTTTTTCCTGAATAAATTGTTTCAGCACGAATAAACCACTTAATAATAATTATTCTGAATAAATAATTTTTGTGTGTTTCACATTCAACCACACGTTTCAAAAATTGTGCGACAACCCGATAAGGCGGACGGACTCGTTTTGTACAGCCTGTAAACCTAATCTAGCAAATAAGAAATACAATTTTGTCTTCATCATCTTTTCATTGGCTCACAACCTTATTGCTTGTTAATCACACTGAAGGCTTCTAATCTTAACTTAGAGGACGGTATCGATTTTTGCTCGATGAATTAGTGGACGGATAATTCGATTTGAGCTTCACAAATGACCCCAATTTACAATTGCATATTTTAACGAGCTTACCAAAATTATTATTAAGTATTACCAAAATAACACAAATCAAATAATATTAAATATTATTTAAATTTTGTATAATATTATTATACATAGAGGTTGGTAACAAAAAAAACTAACGTAATTTACTATTCAGTTGTGACTTATAAGCTAATGACTAGTTTAAATGAGGTTTTCATGAAGGAAAATAATTTATAAACCTGACAAACCGTTGATAAACCTGTGTTAATTAGGCATTACATCAGGTTTATCTAAAAATTTGATAGGTACCGAAAACCTTGAGTTGCCTCAGGCTCCAAAGCTTCAAAATGGGCTCCTTGAATGACTTTTTTTATTTTTTGAGAAGTTATCCGTCAAAATCAACGAAAACGTGAACTTGTAAAAAGCGTTTGTTCATTACATGATGTATCATCCTGCTTCTTGCTACGCCACCCCCTGCTCGTAGATGCAAGTGGCTTTCACATAGGCGTTCTTAAACAGGGGGCAGTGCGATTGACTTCCATCCGGAGATGGTGAGGTGCGGCTGACCGGACATACCAAGATAATAATATTATTATTATATATTATCTTACCATATTCTGGTAAGATGCGGCCGGGATAATCCGGGAAATCAGAGATGGGCGTATTCGTATTCGCGAATACGAATACGAATATCACCCAAAGCACGCCCAACCTGCGAATACGAATACGAATATTAGTATTCGCATATAGGATTACGAATGTATTTGTATTCGAATATACGAATACGAATTTATTCGTATTCGCAACTATAAATACGAATATTCGTAGAAAAAAAATGCCAATATTCGTGTTCTCGATGCTGAAATACTCAAATTCGTTTGTACATACCTGAAAAAATAAAAATACACTCGTATACCGTCGTATTCGCAGGAAAAAAATACGAATACAGTCGTATTCGCAGGAAAAAAGTGCGAATACGTTCGTATTCGCAGGAAAAAATACGAATACATTCGTATTCGCAGGAAAAAAATGCGAATACCGTCATATTCGCTGGAAATAAGTACGAATTCGTTGATATTCGCAGGAAAAAATGAGAATTCATTGATATTCGCAGGAAAAACTGAGAATTCGTAGAAATTCGCCGAAATAAAATGGGAATTCTTTCTTACGTAAATAAGTAGGTACCTAAATGCCACATCGCTGCACTATAATGTACCTATGCACATAATATTATTATGTGCGAGTGGTGGTGCAGCTGAACGTGGGATGAGAACATGATGGCAGACTACTGTTGGACCATTCAACGAGACAAAAAATAAATGAATTTAAAATTGATGAGCATATTTTCAACATGTTCCTCGAAATTTTCTGCTTTTCGGTTGCCGAGGAAATTTTGTATTACCTACTTCAACGAAGGACTTACAAGATTGTAGCTCATTACCTTCCAACGCATCAGCAAATTCGGGATCCTTTATAAGTGCTCTAATTTGCGTTCCATCGCAAAATACAATTTTTTGAGGGTAAAAACGATTTTTACAGCTTGTATTCCCGAAACTATGCTCTGTAGCGGCTTGAAAATGGTCTCTTTCGATTCAGCGCAAAAAGTTCTGTAGGATACCGTAAGTCTAAGCGCTTAGGATGAATACTTAGATGAGCCAGAAAATGTTTTAGTTGGAAATGGGAAAAAGGGAGAGTAAAATTTCTCTTTGAAAAATCGCCAAAAATCGGCTGTTGCATTCACAGAGGTGCAGTTGGCTGCATTTGACGCAGAAATGTCCACAGCTTACTTTGTAGTTGGAGCCCTTATTTATTATGCAAACTGGAGATAGCGCCCCATATTATTATAAATTTTGTTTGACGATTTCACCCACGAGTGAGGAGTCAGTGAGAGCCTTCTCTACTGCTATTTCTGCAACAGCTCCGATCAAATTTGGGCGAGAGAAAGTATTAACTAACTGACCTTCATGTGGTCTTTTTTCAGCAAGTTCTCCCTTCTGATGGCACACCCATCCAGCTGCAGAGTGGCTCCATCTCACTCCCTTCAATGAATTTATTTCCTAATATTTCATCAAATTTGCCAAAGTGGCCGGCGACCTTCTGTGGTAATCCTCCACATTTGAATAAACAAGACTTTTATACCTTTAAATTACCACTTTATTGTGGTAATTTAAAGGTATAAAAGTCTTTTTTATTCAAATTCCTAATATTTGTTTAAATATTTTTAAATACACCTATGTAATCGCGATGGAGTCAAAAATTCTGATCGGCCTCAAAATTAGAAATTATACATACGTATACGTTTGGATGTATTGATTCCAAAAACAGAATATCCGTCCGTCGTCCGTGCGGTTTGGGGCAGTAGGATTTTTTTTAAATCTGACGTTTGACAAAATACTCAGTTTACCATTTAATTGTGCCCGCAAGGTTTTCAGCCTGATCACCCAAACCCGTGTGGCGCGATGAGGCTAAAATGGGGAGGGGGTAGAGTTAAGTGTCGTTTTCGAAGTGTTTTTGGACGTAGAATCCTTTTTTGGGGGCGATCCAGGACCTATAGGTATATATGGAGCTTTCATGGGGCTATACCTAAATGGGCTTTTTGAAGGATCCCTGGATGTCAAATAAGGTGTGGTTTTTCAAGTAAGCCGTTTTTCGAGGTCCCACAGCTTACCAAACATCTCACAGAAAAAAAAGTTGTATTTATTAATTTTATTTTTATTTATTTATTATTATTTTTTGTGTCCAATTTATTCTTAATTACACAGCATTAGTTTTTGCGCAATTAACCTATATAAACGAATAATAAACCCTTTTGAAACATTTGCCGCGTTTTTGTAGACGGTTTATTTTTTTACTGCTAAATTATTAAATAATTTTTATGAATTTACTTATATACAATTTTTATGAATTAGAAATCACGCGGAATTGAAAATCGTGCGGGATTGCGACCCCTAGTACAGTACTAGTACTGTGATGAAAAAAGATCAGGGAACAGTAACTATTCCCGGATCTATTTTCATCACAGTTCATCCACGAAAGCCGTGGAAAAAATACGAATATGGCTATCCTCTGAACTAAAACCCCTAATTCATGTTAGCCAAATCGCTACCACTTACTCATATTCATTTCTTCGTGGCATATTGAGAATTTGAGAAATTATAGCTGAATTCTCATTTTATTTCTGCGAATTTCAACGAATTCTCATTTTTTCCTGCGAATATCAACGAATTCGTATTTATTTCCAGCGAATATCAACGAATTCGTATTTATTTCCAGCAAATATCAACGAATTCGTATTTATGTCCAGCGAATATGACGGTATTCGCATTTTTTTCCTGCGAATACGAATGTATTCGTATTTTTTCCTGCGAATACAAACGTATTCGCACTTTTTTCCTGCGAATACGACTGTATTCGTATTTTTTTCCTGCGAATACGACGGTATACGAGTGTATTTTTATTTTTTCAGGTATGTACAAACGTATTTGAGTATTTCAGCATCGAGAACACGAATATTCGCATTTTTTTTTCTGCGAATATTCGTATTTATAGGTCCGAAAATACGAATATTCGTATTTTTAGTTGCGAATACGAATAAATTCGTATTCGTATATGCGAATACAAATATATTCGTAATCCTATATGCGAATACGAATATTCGTATTCGTATTCGCAGGTTGGGCGTGCTTTGGGTGATATTCGTATTCGTATTCGTGAATACGAATACGCACATCTCTGCGGGAAATCAGCCCTTTTAGCATGACCCGTGAGACACCACGAGGAGGTAGGTTGAATCTGGTTTCCCAAAAATTTTGTGTCTCGCGTCGAGACTTGTCAAAAATCGCCAAATCACATACTTACAAGAAAAAAATCGCGTCCTAGAATATGTAGGTACCTATGTAGGTATGTAAGTACCTACTTACTTCGAAAACTCGACTGGACAGCGCTTTCGAAATCGGTCGAATGCTGAGCTCTAATGTGTGACGGAAATGGTGAATCAGGCTACCTCTCCAACACGTAATCCACTATTAAATAACAAATATTAATAACAAATTTTGTTAATGGAATCAAAATGTGAATCCTTCGAAAATGATAGGTACATAATTGACTTGTCACTAACTCTATTTTAACCGAACTCGCGAGTTAACACAGCACCGAAACAACACTCGGCCATGACACCCGACTTATTAATAATATTAATAATCATATTATGAAACATAATAGGTATCGAAGAATCACCTGGCGAGTGGAGTAATAATATTATTATTACGCCACTCGCCAGGTGATTCTTCGATGCAATACCTATGAAAGTTTGGGAGTAATGGGTTTGGAGCAATGAGAAGTGAAATGTCCGTGTCGAAGCAATGTGTTTGGGCTCAGAGGTCATGATGAGTTTGGCCCAATCCCTGCCCCCAGGAACCCTAACGGGAGCAATGACTTTGGACCGATTAGCGCGCACGTCTGAAATTGCACGTCTTTGACGTTTGGTGTCGGCTAGACTGCTTAACCGGATTGGGTCGATAGGGTACTCATTCGACGCAGACGTTTGATCTCTTCAAAAAAGGCCAAAAACCAAAAAAAAAAAAAAAAAGCTGCGAATTGCACACAAGGGTTTATTATTCTTTGATATAGGTTACTTGCACAGAAATTTAGTTCTGTCAATGAAAAAAAAATTTTTTTTATTTTTATATTAAATATAAAAAAATTTTAAATTTTAAAAAAAGAGAAGATTTTTGGGGATTTTTTTTTTCGAAAATTCTTTATTTTTTACTCGAAAAATATTCAACCTCCTGGGATCCTTCAAAAATCCCATTATTAGCCCCATGGAAGCACTATAGATCGCTACAGTGAAATCGGTGAAAACGACACCTAACTCGATCCCATAGCTAAAAGCCTTTAAAAAAAAAAAAACCTCCCGTAGCCCCAATTTAGTCCCATAGTCCCATCAGATTCCACGCATTTGGGTCCACTAGGACCGATCAAAACCATTTCCAGCTTTCCACCAATTAATTCGGGTTTTCCAATGCTAATGAGCGAACAGAAACACATTTTTGGTTTATTATTCTTGGAATAATACACCTATGTTTTCGCGACGCGGGTCGACGACTCCGATCGGCCACAAAATTTGACATTATCCGTTTCAAGAGGTCTACATTCGAAATCCGAAATGTCCGTCCGCCGTCCGCCGTACGCCGTCCGCCGTCCGGGCCGTTTTGGGCAGTAGGAATTTTTTTAAAAATCTGAAATTTTGACAAAATACTTGGTTGACCATCTAGTTGTGCCCGCAAGGTTTTCAGTCCGATCGCCCAAACCCGTGGGGCGCTCTGGGGCTATAATGGGGCTACGGGAGGGGTTTTTTGAAGGCTTTTAGCTATGGGATCGAGTTAGGTGTCGTTTTCGAAGTATTTTTGGACGTAGAATCCATTTTTTGGGGTCCCGGAACGATCCGATTTCACTGGGGCGATATTTAGGGCTTTCATGGGGCTAAAAATGGGATTTTTGAAGGATCCCAGGATGTAAAATATTTTTTGAGTTAAAAATAAAGAATTTTTGAAAAAACACATTTTTGAACAAAAAACTACAAAAAAAAAATTTTTTTGAAATAAAAATCCAAAAAAAAATTTTTTTTAAATTTGTTCATTGACAGAATTTAATTTCTGCACAAGTAACCTATATCAAAGAATAATAAACCCTTGTGTAAAATTTGCAGCGTTTTTGGGTATGTAATGACTTTGGACCAATGTTCTGTTTTTTCTACGTGAGCCTGAGTTTTCCCCCGAAGGGAATAATAAAAACTATTATTTTGGATCAAGTCTGATCCACCGTGAGAACGCCACCACTCCCCCCGCACGGACCTCCCTACCCAAACCGTTCCAACTCCAGTTGATTATACCGAATCAGCTGTGCGCAGCGTTGGTGTTCACTTGAGCGTCTTAAAAAATTCAGTACCCACCATCTTTCACGTACGTGTCCTCCCGTGAAATTTTTGTTTGCAACGCGGTTTTTTAAAAGAATTGAGCAAGGGTTGCAAAATTTGCAATTGTGTAAAATTTAATTTTACACAAGGGTTCATGATTCTTTGACTAGGGGGGCCTCGCCCTACTGCCTACGCTGGCCAACCCCCGTCGTTCTGCCCTGGCTGGGCGGTCGTTGCGGTTTCGGTTTATTATTCTTGGAATAATTGGAATGGATCGGCCTCAAAATTTGACATTATCCGTTTCAAGAGGTCTACATTCAAAATCCGAAATGTCCGTACGCCGTCCGCCGTCCGGGCCGTTTTGGGCAGTTAGAATTTTTTTTAAAATCTGATATTTTGACAAAATACTCCGTTTACCATCTAGTTGTGCCCGCAAGGTTTTCAGTCCGATCGCCCAAACCCGTGGGCCGCGATGGGGCTAAAATGAGGCTATGGGAGTGTTTTGGTTTATTATTCTTGGAATAATACACCTGTTTTCGCGACGGGGGTCGACGACTCCGATCGGGCTCAAAATTTGACATTATCCGTTTCAAGAGGTCTACATTCTAAATCCAAAATGTCCGTCCGCCGTCCAGGCCGTTTTGGGCAGTAGGAATTTTTTTAAAAATCTGAAATTTTTACGAAATACTCGTTTTACCATCTAGTTAAGCCCGCAAGGTTTTCAGTCCGATCGCCCAAACCCGTGGGGCGCTATGGGGCTATAATGGGGCTACGGGAGGGGTTTTTTGAAGGCTTTTAGCTATGGGATCGTGTTAGGTGTCGTTTTCGAAGTATTTTTGGACGTAGAATCCATTTTTTGGGTTCCCGGAACGATCCGATTTCACTGGGGCGATCTTTAGGGCTTTCATGGGGCTAAAAATGGGATTTTTGAAGGATCCCAGGATGTTAAATATTTTTCGAGTAAAAAATACAGAATTTTTGAAAAAACACATTTTTGAACAAGAAAATGCAAAAAAAATTTTGAGATAAAAATCCAAAAAAAAATTTTTTTTAAATTTGTTCATTGACAGAATCAAATTTCTGCACAAGTAACGTATATCAAAGAATAATAAACCCTTGTGTAAAATTTGCAGCGTTTTTTTTAAGGCTTTTAGCTATGGGATCGAGTTAGGTGTCGTTTTCGAAGTATTTTTGGACGTAGAATCCATTTTTGGCGGTTCCGTAACGATCCGATTTCACTGCGGCGATCTACAGGGCTTTCATGGGGCTAAAAATGGGATTTTTGATGGATCCCAGGAGGTCAAATATTTTTCGAGCAAAAAATAAAGAATAAAGAATAATTCAACAATGGGGAGTTGGCATTGTTTTTTTTCTATTTTTTTTTCTGAAAGTACTCCCTGAGAATGTAGGGAAAACAGTAGTCAGCCGCCTGAAATCGTTTCCAGAAAATTCAAATAATTTAACGAAAATTACGGCGTTTGAAAAACCGGGGCCATGGAGGGAGCGTGACGTCACGTCCTCAATACAGCTGAAGAGCGTCGTCGATAGTGTTTTGTTCTTGACAGGTGAGGGGATTGTTCCGCCCAGTGTTGCTATTCCACTGCTCATCACTTAATAAAATTCAAGTGAGCCGTAAATCCTTCTGATAAGGCTTTAAACTTCAAGTATCATGTATTATAATTAAAAGTTAATTATGTTTTCCGTCGTATCAAGTTATAATTGCTATAAATTCATCTTATAAGCTGACGACACTAGCGCTCATGGTGAGAGATTCACTGGAACTGTGACGTCATGTCCTCAAACAGTGACTGGTGGGAAACGCCGGCCGATTCAAACTGTGCGTTTCGTTTTTTCGTTATATCTCCTACAATGATTTTTTTTCGTTGGTATTGGAGTCTGTGCACGTTACTTTTTAGCGATATTATTGAATGGTAGGGAAGATTTCCAAATCTAAAATCAATGCGAACTCCCCATTATTGTTGAAAAAAAATCCAAAAAAAATTTTTTTTGAAAGAAAAATCCAAATAATTTTTTTTTTCCAAAAATTGTTTCCATTGACATAAATAATTTTTGCACAAGTACGAAACCTATATTAATGAATAATAAACCCTTGTGTAAAATTTTTATAGCGTTTTATTCCAAGTGGCTAATGCATGAGCTCATTGGAGCTATCAGCAGGCCCCCACATTTAGGGGTGCCACGACAGGAGGAGACGAAAGGGAAGGGAAATGGCGAGGGGGGTGGGGGGGGATTAGCGATGCCCAGATTGGATTCACTGCTCAACCACGTCCAAAAATACTTCGAAAACGACACCTGACTCGATCCCATAGCCAAAAACCTTCAAAAAACCCTCCCGAAGTCCCATTTTAGCCCCATAGCGCCCCACGGGTATGGGCGATCGGGCTGAAAACCTTGACGGCACAGATGAAGGGAGGGTCATCCCTTGCTCGGGTTGGTTTGGTAATTGTTTGCTTGTTAATATTTTCTGTACTCGTTGTAGGGAAGTTGTAGGCCTATTTTTACCTTATTTTTTTGTTACATTAAAGCAATATAATATATTATATTGTGTAGTATTTCACTGTCCAGCGATAATTTCGCCCTGTTAGGTTACCACCTTTGAATCCGGGACCTCCTTTCCCACAAGGCAGGATTCACGGGGCCTTTGGATGGAGCCTTGGCAGGGGATGGTCTGTCTCTGAGGCTTAGGGGACACATAGAGGGGTATTCTTCCAACAAGGAGAGTCAAGGGGGCGGCACGGAGGGCAACTTAGTCTGGGCCCGCCAAGGGCGCAGCGCTTGCAGAGTACATATCAGTAAGGGGGAGCAACGCCTTTATCCACTGCCCAGCCTCCTCCACGAGGGTCTTGCATCCAGCATCAACAGCCTCCATAACAGCTTCGGTCCAGTGCAGAAACAGGCCGTAAATCTTCCTGTCGTGATCTCCCTTAGCTGCCTCGACTTCTCTTAGAATGGTACTGAGGGTGTGGCCTTCTAAGTCCCTCGAGGGTTGATGGGAGCCGCTTCCTCTGGGCCTTGTTCATGCGCTGCCAGCAACCGGGGGCCTTTTGAGTATAAGGCCTATTATAGGCTATTATAGCTATTCATATAATACTAGATGCTCCGGCTCGCTTCGCTCGCCTTAAAAATACGCGTATATACGTAAAAATATACGTAAAAATCGGCGTATTTTTACGGCTTACCGTTTAGTCAGAGTAGGCGATTGACATACCCACAGACACACAGACTGAGAATTAGTGGTATACTAGATGCTCCGGCTCGCTTTGCTCGCCTACGCACCCAGCTGGGGGGCTCCGCCCCCCAGACCCCCCGTGGGCCTCGCTTCGCGAGGCCGATCGCTTAAGCAGACATGTGGGTGAATTGCCGCTTGTGGGTGTATTGCCACCTGTGGGTGTATTGCCGCCTGTGAGTGTATATTGCCGCCTGTGGGTGAATTGCCGCCCCCCAGACCCCCCCTAGTGGGTGTATTGCCGCTTGTGGATGTATTGCCCACTGTGGTTGTATATTGCCGCCTGTGATTTGGGTGAATCATGGTACGAAAATGATTAGCCGAGCGAAGTAAGGCCCCCTTGTCAAAGTGCTAGTCTATTAGCTGAGCGAAGTAAGTCAAAGTGCTAGTGAAATCAATTTTCAAAAGTCTACCCTCTACCGCCCGAGCGAGGAACCACCCCCCCCCCCCCTTCCATAGTGCTAGTGAAATCAAATCAAAGTTGAAAACTCACAGGAAAAATATGGGGCTAAAATGGCGAGGGGGTGGAGTTAAGTGTCGTTTTCCAAGTATTTTTGGGGAAAGGGGAAGTATTTTTGGGGAAATTAAGGCCCCCCTGTCAAGTGCTAGTGAAATCAAATTTGAAAAGCCTTCCCTTGATAATAATAGAACTACATATGTCGGTGGCCGAGCAAAGCGAGTCCCCTGGCCGTTAAAATGATTGGCCGAGTAAAGTATGCCCCCCCTCCCACCATGTCATAGTGCTAGTGAAATCAAATCAAAGTTGAAAATTCACAGGAAAAATATGAGGGCGCTCAACGTATCTCAGAATTTAGATCATTTTTTTTAATTTTATTTTTATTTTAATTTTTTTATTTTTATTTTTCAAATTCAATTAAATTAAATTTTTCGATAATCTATTCAGTTTAAATCGATTCAATTTAAATCGATTCATTTAATTTAC
>OY037019.1:16842941-17116647 GCA_955831195.1 Pilophorus perplexus | reverse complement strand
TCATTTTTGAGTGTCTCAGAACCGTCCGTCGACACCGTGAGGATCTACGGGGCTCTTACCGGGCTACAAATGGGAGGCTTTCGAAGTACTTCAGCCAACAGGTCGGATGAGGTGTCGCTTTCGAAGAATTTTGGGCAAAGAATCCATTTTTGAGGGTCTGAAACCCATCCGAATACACTGTCGGGATCTAAGGGGCTACACGTGGAGCTTTTGAAGGGTTTGTAGCCACGAGATCACGTGAGTTGTTTGTGAAGTAATTTTGTACGTTAATCGATTTATGGATGTGTCAGACGTAGCAACACTGTGGGGGCTTCAAGTGATGGTTTTGTAGGGTTTTAGCCAGGAGTTCGAGTGAGCTGTCGTTTTCGTTCCATTTTTAGCGATCACAAGGTCCCATTAACACTTTCTTATGAAATTTGTTTCTCTAATTTGAAAACATGATTTTTATTGACGGATCAAATTTTTGTAGGTACAACTTTAATAAAAATTAGGATAAAAAAAATTATTTTCCAATTTTGTAATTGGAAGTTTTCAATTTTTGCTTAAAAATGCTTTTACATAATATGTAATTATGTAAATTAATAAATACATAATATGTAAAAAAAATATTATTTTTGTATTAAATTGGCTACGTTTTTATTTTGTTTTTATTATTTTTTATTTTTTAATAGCTGACCTTTTAGGCAAATCAAGACTCGAATCGTTCACTCGTGTTAGGTGTCGTTTTCCCACGTTAGACTCTTTACGATTTGCTAAGTGACGTCACTCCGTCATCACCCGGTGAGCCGGCCCTGATTTCCCTTCGTGGGCCCCCCTCGTGGACGCGAAACTCTTCCCGCGAGATTATTTCCAATGGCAAGGTCACCCCGCCCACCACCACTTTTCCTTTTAGCGTCCCATTTTATTTTTTTCGCGCAGAAGTGGCGGCTTTTTTCGCCGTTCCAAGTGGCAAACCCCGTTGCGTCAGGGAACCAGATCAGGGTCGACAACCTTGCCCGAGATTCTGTTGGGTTTTTTCTTTTAACGCGTCCAAATACTGACCTTCGCCTTCGGATTTTCCGAGTTTTTAATTCTGCATAATCCCGCTGACCCGAATTATTAAAACCGGGTTCTGCTTCTCTCACAAGCCTTCTCAAACAAGCCTTCTCTTCCTCAAAACGGGGGTTTACTCCCTCAAACATGCGTCCCCCCGTCCCCCCACCCCTCGTAACCTGCTTCCTTCAAACAAGTGACTACGCCTTTAAGGAAGCAGTTTGAATTCAAAAGAGCGCCCCTTGCTTGACAAACAAGCGTCTCCTCCCTCAAAACCAGTGTCTGCTTCCTTCAATCAAGTGACTAAGCCCTCAAAACCGGTTTCTGCTTCCTCAAAGAACCAGTTTGAATTAAAACGAGCGTCCTCTTCCTCTAAACCGGTTTTGCCATCTTCAAACGAGCCTCCACTTCCTCAAAACTAGTTTTTGCTTCCTTTGTACAACGTCTCCCCCCTCATAACCGCTTCTGGTTCCTTCTAATATGCGCCCCCACCCCCTCCTCAAAACCAGGTTCTGTTTCGTTCAAACAAGTGACTGCGCCCACAAAACCGGTTTCTGCTTCCTTCAAACAGGCGTCTCTCCCCTCAAAACCAGTGTCTGCTTCCTTCAAACAAGTGACTACGCCTTCAAAACCGGTTTCTGCTTCGTTAAGGAAGTAGTTGGAATTCAAACGAGCGTCCCCTTCCTCAAAACCAGGTTTTGCTTCCTTTGTACAACCGTCTCCCCTCTCATAACCGCTTCTGGTTCCTTCTAATATGCGCCCCCCCCCCCCCCCCCCACCCACCCTCAAAACCAGGTTCCACTTCGTTCAAACAAGTGACTATGCTCACGAAACCGGTTTCTGCTTCTTTCAAACTATCGCCTTTTCCCTCAAAACCTGTTTCTGTTTCTTCAAGCGTCCTCACTTCAAAACTGGTTTCTGCTTCCTTCAAACATGCGTCTCCTCCCTCAAAACCTGTTTCCGCTTCCTCAACACCTGAACACGGTGTACCGAGCAAGTATACTTCCAACTCCAATACCTTTTGCAATCTGTGAAAAATCCCACATTTTCTCTTCAGTTAGCCGCTATAGCGATAACAAATTTCCATTTCCCGCCGTTATTCCATTTTCTACCTTTGAAAAACCTCAACTTGGGGGGGGGGGGGGGGGGGGTGAACCTCGAGGCCGCCAGGGTCGCCAGATAGCAGATAGCTCATCGCCGCACGCTTGAAGGTGTCAGTTTTTCTTGGCACAGAGTTGATAGCTGCAGCGAAGGCCTTTTCCGCGAACTAAAAATACAACTGCAGGAAACGGGCCGGCGGAGAAACGAGCGAGTAAATTTAGACGGGTCTGCTGACCAGGTGTTTAGCTCGAAATTTGAAATAGCAAAGACTCGGAAAAGATATTAACGTTTGAATGATCCTGTTCTGACAACCCTTTTGTTAGAATTGAAGGCTCAAGATGCCAATAGGTTTTTGATACTAGAACTCCACCTGTGTTAAGACTTGAACGTGGCTTAAATGTGTACTGGGAAGTAAAATTCACTCAAAAACTAAACTTTCTATGTTTCTGATTGCCTTCGATTTTGATTGCCTTAGATACGTGGCATTGACGTACGAACTGGGCCACTGCCATCTTGAGCCAACCGAAGGCTTTCAATATCATCTCATCATCAACATTCATCAATCATTCGCCATTTCCCCACAAGTTGACATACATTTCCCCAACAGCCTCACAGACGTGAGTAATTTGTAGTTTTGGTCTGGTTTGTTGAGTTTTGCTTGCGATGTTTACTCAGCGATAAGTATTTGTTTGATGCTGTGAACTTTCAGTAGTGTCCGCAAGGTATTCAGCCCAGTTGACTTTGTAAAAGTGAGTCCTTCTTCTGTGGGTGCCATAGGCGTGAACCATTCGTTGGCGACCGATCCTTCTTCTCCTTCACAGCCCGTAGTGTCCTCTCAATCGCTCCAGTCTTCAGAGCGGCGTATTTGTGGATTCCGGTCCATCTCCGGATGTCCCGAAGCCAGTTGTTTGCGGCCAATACCACGTCTTCCCTCTATCTTCGCTTCCAGAACCAACCGCTGGAAAGCGTAACGATCTCCTCTGAAGACGTGGCTGAGGTATCCTATCTTCCGCCTTTTCACATCCTTGAAGAGCTGACGATCCTCAAGGCCGGAGCGGCGCAGATCCTCAGTGTTCCGTGCCCTCTGGACCCACGAGATCCGAAACATCCTTCGGGGGCACCACATCTCAAAAGCCTCCAGGCGATTCACAGAGCCAATCTGTCCACGTCTCAACGCCATAGAGCAGGACCGACCAAATGTAGCACCGAAGCGTACGATAGCGAATGCTGAAGCTAAGACGCTTATCACAGAAGAATGATTTCATCCGGATAAACGCCGCTCTGGCCTGCTCAATCTTGGTGCGAATTTCAACCTCGGGATTCCATTTCTCGTGAGTCCAAAGTGAGCCTACACCGTGCTAATTGGTATGGTGCGGTTTGAGCTCTTTGCCGCTGTAGTGAATCCAGTGTTCAATTCTTACCATTAGTAGGTAGCTCGGCAGATGGATAAAGTGGGTGGTCCTTGAACAGACCAACCAGCTGATGTCGGGTCATGGGGACTTTCTCGCAAACCTCCAATGACTGGCACTGGCCAACGACCCTGGCTGGGTAATGCGCTGACCTGGAGGACTCGGCGAGGTGCTTCAGGGATGCCTCGCATCTGAGCTGGCTGTCGTGGAAGGGAGGACTGTAGCAAGTATGTTTCAAACCCATCTTGTTGCCTTTGCAGAGGCCGCCTTGAGAGTTCCAGCAGCAACAAGGCCCCTGCACTGCAATAGCCGCTCTCAATAGGTCGACCCCCCCCCCCCCCCCCCCCCCCGGGTTTTCTTGAGTCACACGGTGTCTTACACCCCATCATTATGGGTGGTCGAGCAGTGGCTCCCACACGGCATAGTGTGAGCCCTTCCACCCATGACTACTTCCCCTTTGTGTAACCATCCAACTCCGCCAGTGAAAGGTGGTGTGGAAGTGCTGGAATCGAACGACATGCTGGACGAAGAATCGATTGGGCCTCAGACCTGTCCGATACTGCAAAGACGAGAGTTCGGGCACCCGGCCTAATAGTAACCCTCCCTCCTCCTCCTCCTCCTCCTCCTCATCATCATCATCCCTCGCGTCTTCCTGTAACATCAACATTTTGTCGGCCTCTTGAATGTAAGAAGGAGCGATCGGAGGCGTATTGTAAGGAGTGTGGGTGGGTCGGGGGAGAGGGGGGAGGCCATAACATCGACGCGACGTTGCCGGTTCGACTCAGCAGCCTCTTCTTGAGGATGGAGGGTGAAAAAATAAAAGGAATAAACGCGAGGAAATGATTGGGTGAATGCCGTAACCGAATGCGCTACTCGACTCCCTCCTGGGCAGACTAAATGAAGTTTTTTGAAGGAAATAATTTCCGGAAGAAATAAATAAAAGACGGATGGCAAAAAATAAAATAAAATAAAATAAAAACAAACTGCAAATTTCACACAAGGGTTCATTATTATTCTTTGATATAGAACAATTATGCAAAAATTAATTCTGTCATTAAGAAAAATGTTTTTTAAACTTGGACGAACTCGGACTATTATGGACTCATGGGCTTTCCCTGTAGATTCTAATATTAAATTTTTTTATTTTTGTTTACGCTCGTTTGACAGATTGCTCATTGCACTGGAATGTAGGCCCTTATCCCCTTACCTAGGTACTTGTCTCAGCTTGCACCTGTAAAGGTCGTCTTTCTTTCTTATTGTGAACCCCTCTTTCATACCGGACGCAGACACAGATAAGACGGGGCTTGAGAAAATTGAAATCATGGAATTCACACTTTCCAACCGATTGGCGAATTCATCAAGTATTAAATTTTGATTATTTATTAATTTATTTTTACTATTATTATTATTATTTTTTTTTTTATTATTTTTTTTTTTTTTTGCCAGTTTGCGTACTACAGAGCTACTACGTTAACAGTGCAACATTTTTACCATGGATTCTTTTCCCTCTCGTTTTCTTAATCCATTTAATGAGCCCGTATGACACGGTGCGCGAGTTTGAGATGCGCCTCGCAAAGCATTGCGCAAAAATGAAATTTGTCCGGAGTTGATGTCGTAAGTGATACAATTTATCTGCTTGCTGAAAGCGATGTCCTCACCATCTCCTTCAATAACAGGTTACTAATAGTATGGTAAAGCTAGCTCAAAAATGAGCCAAACCCGGACATACAAAAAACTAAGGTTTTGCAGTGCCAAATAATTTGGCACTGCAATTAGAACAATTATTGTTCTCTCTACTCCGAGTAGTAGAAAGTTACACCGAATCTGCCGCGCGTTTGGAAGGGGGAAAGAAGAATTTTTTATCATTTAATAATGATTAAAAGGACGTTTGGAAACCATTTGTTTTCGTCACGTCACGGGGGATTTTGAGCGCAACATGATCGCGAAAACTACAATCACATGATTGGTCTCTAAGGAAGTTTAGCGGTTGGTTACCAGTAGAGGGTTACTGTTTCTACTCGACAAGTATAGGTCGACAAACATTTTTTGGGGGAAAATGATTAACAGGACGAATCCATTTTTTCCCGTCACGTCACGTCAGTCACGGCTACATAATCGCGAAAACTATGTATAATCACATGATTGGTCTGTAAGGAAGTCTGGAGGTTGGTTACAAGTAGAGGGTTACTGTTCCTACTCGACAAGTATAGGTCGACAAACATTTTTTTGGGGGAAAAAATGGCGTAACATTAATCATTATTAAATGATCTGACTGTAGAACCATAGGTCTTTTTTTTCAGTTTTTCGCTCCTAACTCGAAAACGGCCAATCCTACCGAAAACGTCGCCGTATGGTAAAATAAAGAACACAAAATTCTCTAATACTTTGTTCGTATACATTGTACGCGAATTCTCAACCGTTTTCGAGATACAGCCCTTCAAAAATACACTATTCTCGCCAGAAAGTGCAGTTTTCACCCATTTTTCGTCTTTCGCGGCCTATATCGGTTTTGATGCGTTCTCAAATCCCTACGTAGGGATATGCGTTGACAGCAAATATAATTAGCTTTCATTTGAGCACTGGTAGAACTCTGTAGGTCAAATTGGAACCGACGAAACGGATTTAAACCAAAACAAGAAACGCCCAAGCGGACACCATTCGGTAAGCGAAAAACCACAGTTTTCAGAACGTTTTCCAGAACAGATTTTGAAGTATAAAAATATTGGAACCTACTGGGAAAGCTCGTCAGTAGCAGATGAAGTCAATTGTAGTCCGAGCTCTTGTAGGAAAAGGAAGCGAGGTAACCATGGAAAACCGGTAAAATGGACAAAAAACGTGTTTTTCCTCATAAGTCTGTGATATCTTGTGTTTGCATTGGTATCCCATGATGCCCTTTTAACTGGACGTTCCACAGGTGTATGCAAAATCCGGCAAAAAATGAAAAATATTAAAAATGCCCAAATGGGAGAAAACTCATTTTTAAGTTTTCACACTCGAGGTGAAAAATTGAAAATAAGGGTTACACCACAGAAAAATGGAAGTTTTTCTCTTTCTGAAACACTGGCGGTGTTATTTTTTTGATGGCGGAATAAGTGCGGCAGCAGCCGGCGAAGTGAACCCAAACCCGCCTATTTCGCCAACTTTGACTGCCTGTGCAGCGGCATGAACGCGACGAATCTGCAAATTTGTAGTTAATTTTTTCTCAAAAATGGATAATTTCGGAGAACATTTATTCTCTTCTACGTGGAGTGCCCCATTATATTATAATTTCATGTCTTTCAAGAAGTACTCCATGCCCCCCGAATTTTCATTTTGTCGTGATAAATCCTTTTCTTAACCAACTAACTGTCTTACTGGTTATGCCGCTTGATTCAATCGTATTGTATTTGAGAGTAAAACAAAATATTTACGTCAAACGCTAATTCGAAAATCACATTGTTTGCTCGTAGTCGACTAATGAGCGGATCGGTGACTTACGGTAATGCGGTAGTATTGACATGAAGTCTAATCGTTTAGAAAAGTAAACAAATAAAATACTACGATTGTACATAATGACCGACCGTTGGAACTGCAACAAATCTGGCGAGTCAATCAGAACAAACGTCGTATTTTCGCAGTTTTTTCGCTTATATCTCGAAAACCATCGGGTTTACCGCAAAGGTTACCCCCATACAAAAACAATCTACATTAAATTTTGAACAAATAAAGTTCCTAACAGTAGCTGTTTTCGTAAAATGAACGGTTAAGGAGATATCGAGGGGGTAAAATATGCCATTTTTCAAAATAATAAACAATTATTGGTTTTATATATTTTACCCCCTCCATATCTCCGTAACCGTTCATTTTACGAAAAGAGCTGTTAGGAACTTTTTTGTTCAAAATTTAATGTAGATTATTTTTGTATGGGGTAACCTTTGCGGTAAACCCGATGGTTTTCGAGATAATAGCGAAAAACTGCGAAAATACGAAAGTGTCAATCTGCTCGAAGAGGTGTAACTACTACGGGTTTAAGTCAATTCTGAGGTAGTTTTACCGTACGAACAGACAGACAGACAAAGCGTCAACTCCGCTCTCAAAGTGTTCGGCTCGACGCGCCCGCGAAAATCGGCGAAAGAGGCGCCGGCCGGCTCGTGACGTAACTCCCCCCCCCCCCCCACCCACCCACCCACCTCGTTCTCCCTTGACAGGCTCGTGGGTGTTACCGGGAGGACCTTGGCGGGCGGGAGGCGCTGCAGGGGGGGAGGAGGTCCTGGAGAGGGTCTGGAAGAGGTCTGGAAGGTGTTTCCCCCTTTTGGAAACGGGAACAAAAAGCAAAAGTGGGAAGCGGCCTTGACATTGAGCCCATCTGCAACTCCCCCGGGATCACTGTCCTGTCCTGTCCTGCCCGGCCCTGTCCACCGCATACAACCACATCAGTCCCCTATTTTAGGCTATGATTGGCGGGGGGGGGGGGGGGGGGCTAGATTTTGTTTCGTCAATTACCTAATCGAACGGTTTTCGATTATTTACTCGGTTTCCTTTCTAGTTGTATCGTTGCAACGTTTTCAGCCCGATCTCACGTGGGGCTAACTGATGGGGTTTTTTTGAGGTATTCAGCTAAGGGGGGGGGGGGAGGCGTTTTCGAAGGAATTTTGAACGCGGTATGATTTATATGGGGGTCTCAGACCCCTCCGCCTGCACCATGGAGATCTATGGGACTTTTAAGTGGCTGCATTTTTTTTTTTTTTTTTTTTTTTTTTTAAGCGGAGAAAAGTCGAATGGAGTGTCGCTTTCGAAGATCTTTTGGACGTGGAATATTTCAAGGTCTCAGACCCATCCGATTGTATGGTGAGGTTCTGAGATTTCTGGGGGACCACAAATGGATTTTTTTTAGGGTTTAGCGTAGAGTGGTCGAGAGGGGTGTCTTTTTCGAAGTGAGTTCAAATTGACAGCGATGGGTCTCATGCCCATCTTACAACACCGTTGGGATTGACGAGGCTTTATGGGGTTACAAGTAGGGGTTTTGAAGGTTTTAGCTCATGGGGGTCAAGTGGGATGTCGTTTTCGACGTGATTTCGGACGTAGAATCGATTTATTGCGGTCTCTGACCCATCTGACTGCACTGCGGGAAACTAAGGGTCTTCTATGTGGCTAGAAAAAGGGGTTTTGAAGGATTTAGTTAGAAGTGGTCGATTTGGGTGTTGTTTTCGACGTGATTTTAGACGTGTAATAGATTTTTGGCGGTCTGTGACCCATCAGACTACACTGTGGGGATCTATGAGGCTTCTATGGGGTCAAAAATGGGGTTTTTATGGATTTAGCGTAAAGGAGTTGAGTGGGGTGTCGTTTTAGGAAAATCTCCCTTACATCTAAAATGTAAAGGGACAAATTTTCAGGCGTGTCGTAATTTGACAAAATGTCATTTAATGTCACCCCCCCCTCCCCCCCGCAGTTTCTGCCTGTAAAAATTCTGTTTCCACTCTTTCAAAACCAGGTTTTGCTGCCTCAAAAACCGGTTTATGCTCTTCATAAATCATTTTTGCTCCCTAAAAACCTGTTTCTGCTCTCCATAAGTCATTTTTGCTCCCTAAAAACCTGTTTCTGTTCCCCATAAGTCATTTGCACTCCCTAAAAACTGGTTTCTGCGCGCTATAAAACTTTTTGCTCCCTCAAAACCGATCACTGGAAAAAAGCTCTTCTACGATAAGGTCCACGATACTCCAACAACATGATGGGATAGTAAGATGATGACTATCTTGATAGTATTTGTGTGAATTTGGTCAGATCTTCAACGTACCTATTTACCATTTCATGCTATGATGTCGGTAGATCGGTAAGAACTATCACTTAAACATTATTCCCCCCGCTTATCATCTGCGTATTTTTGTTTATTTACGCATTTTTCTTAGGTGCTTTATTAAGCATTAATCAAAACGCCGTTAAATAGCCCCGCGATCGATGTTATTGGCCGCGTAGAACTCGGATTTGGAAGAGGAATTTATTTACTCGCCGTGACCTTCAAACTGCGGTAGTGGGGGTTGCCAAGGGAGGTGAAAAAAGGGTCGATTTCAGAGCCAGCCGGCCCCAACCGAACGTCAGGTCGATATCGCTGTTGCCCCCAAGACCTACTTTTTAGGGACTATGAAATACCTCACGAATGCCGCAATTGGTAGCGTTCAGCTTCCAGATGGTCTGAAACATGAAGACAAAATTTTGCGTGAAATCGCCAATAAAGAGAATAATAAATAAGTGATGCGAAAGAAAACCGTCCTAATTTGTTAATTTTCATTTTTCCTGACCACCAGTTTGAACTTGAAAACGTTGGTGCGGTGATGTGGAAGTTCTTGAAGGGGGCAAGCGGAGTCGTAACGGTTCATGCACGTCGGTCCTCCATCAACCGGATCAAGATGTGGAAATCCTGCCAGGCTGGCTAACAGGTGCTCAGTTCACACGTAGTCAGAAGGCGCCGTCAAAACCTCACCAAAAAAACGAAAAATGTGATTAGAAAGGGTGGCCAGCCTGGGGAACTTGATTGTATCTGGAAAATTTAAGGGGGAAGAAAAAAAAAACTGTGATAAAATCAGGGTTTATTCACGTTAATAATGCTCCTTCATTGAGAAGGTCTAGAACCCCCCCCCCCCCCCCCATTCTAATACGAAGCGGGCGAAACGAGTGTTTTTCGAATCCAGACACATCGAAATGGATCAGGACTTGACGAGTGTCAGCTCCCTCAAAAACCAGTTTCTGCCCGTAAAAATCCGGTTTCTGCTCTCCACAAATTGGAATCTACTCCCTCAAAACCGGTTTCTGCTTCCCTCAAACGAGAGTCTGCCCCCTCAAAACCGGTTTCTGCTCCTTCGAAGAAGCGTTTCCACCCTCAAAACCGGTTTGTGCTCCCTCTAACAAGCCTATCTTCTCTCAAAACTGGTTTCTGCTCTCTGAAGGGGTCTGAGGCCTGATGGGATACGAGCGGGGGTTGGCTGGCTTTAGCCAGCAGGGGATGGCCCCCTAGTATGTATACTATGGGGCCATCCCCTGCCAGCTATATATTTATATAGTATACTATATTTGGCAAAGACAAAAAAAAAAAGGAAGGAATTGTGGGTGAAACCAATTTTCCCTGTGACAGCCTTTGATTTGCCATTTTTCACATAAATTTCTTATACCTTAAGGGTTCAACATTTAGTGATGTACCTCATGAACTTAAAAACCCTTAAACACGGGCCTTAAAAATACAGGCTACCTACCTTACTTTTTCGATTTGCTGGCGTACCTACTGGAATCATGATACAATTTTTCCATTTAGCTTCGTCAACCCAAAAAGTTGTATTGCTTCTGGAAAATGCTTCGTCAACCCAAACAATTGTATAGCAACTGCTATACAATTGCATAAAACTCAGCAATTTTTAATTTTGACAGGTTTGAAGAATGAAAATACTAAAAATTCTTCAAAATTAGTAATTTTTTTTTTGCAAAGATTAATGAGTAAAGTCATTCTTCAATAACGTCGCGAATACATATCTATAAAAAAATCAAAAATAAAGTCAGTTTAAATAATTTATCAAAAAATAAAAGTTTGAAGTATAATTTAAGAATTTACAAGAAAGTTTTTGAAATTAACAAGCGATAAATTAAATTCTTTTATCTGTTGATTAAAAGTCAATTTTTACTAATTCTGTGAATTTGTCATGTTTTGAGATTATTGAAACGAAATAGTTACAAATAGTTACTCTGTGCGACTAAAAAGTGAATCCATACCCCCCTACGGGGGGGTTCGACTGTTTTTGGCTATGGAGTTAGCTGTCGTTATCGAATTATTTTTGAACGTAGAATCCATTTTTGGGAGTCCCAGAACGATCCGATTCTACCGTAGGGATCTTATGGGGCAAAAAATTGGACTTTTGAAGGACGTCAGAAGGTCGAATGAGGAAACTTGGTACAAGAAATTGTTTTCTTTTTCTTTGAAAATAATTTTTTATTGGCAGAATTAATCTTTGCATTTTTTTCTATATCAAAGAATGATAAACCTTTGTGTAAAATTTGCAGCGTTTCTTTTAAAGGGGCGTAGGTCCTTTTCAAGAAACCAGGATTTCGAAAAGCGAAATGTATTTATACACTTTTGATCGTCGAAAAGCGAGTAGAAGGAGTCTGTGGCCAGGTGGGGGGTCGGGGGTTGGCTGGCTAGAGCTAGCTAATGGCCTTGTGTGACATACATAGAGGAACAGAAGTACACCTTCCACAGGGACCTCATCTAACGACGGGAACCTTCAGAGTTAATCGTGATTCCTCCAAAGGAAGCTCCTTCTTCCCAACCCGAAAAAGGCAATTCGAAAAAAAGGGCCCCAGTAATTTTAGTGTAATGATCCCACTAATTGACGGTGTAGGCCCTCACTGTACGGCTTCGTGACCGGATATTAAGGAATGTGTTAGCCTCTCAGAAGCTACTGGACTGTTGAAGTAGATAAGAAGACCTGGGAGAAATATTCTGTGATCGTTAAGTCGATAACAACCTCAGCCACCTGACTTATTTTTCTTAACTACCTTCATTGCCATCTTTGAGAAGTCAATTCGGTTAAGTGTGTGTGCTCCATTTCTATGCTGCAGCACGACTTGAACAATTTGATCTAATCGTTGCAGCTTTACTTTAAACGGTCGATTTAGAGGGACAATTAGTGAATTTTCATTTCATAGAGAAATCTGTGACTCTCCTCAGTGTGGATCATGGAAAGGATATTTGAAAGGGTGATGGAGGCCAAAGCTTTCGTAAAGGTTCTCAAATGGTATTCATATAATGTAGTTCAAGATCAAACCGGTTGCCTTGCAAATTCGCCGGTCGGAATCTCATTTTAAACGCCGCGGCTGTAATGTATTCTAAGATGCGATCGAAGGTGGACGCACGATGCCCAACCGCCGCAATCGACACGTGTTTTCCTCCAATTGCGATTGAGATTCGGTTCGATGGATGTACGAGACGTTCTCCCAAAGACGGTGGTGGGGATATTGAGTTTTAGTCAAAAGTCGGAATTCACTTACTGGGCCAACGTTTCGATAAATTTATTTATCACTAGTCTCTCTGGCTCGCTTCGCTCGCTCCCCTAGTGGGGTGTATTGCCGCCTGTGGGGTGTATTGCCGCCTGTGGGGTGCGTAGCATCGATGGACACGTTCAAACCCCTACTCAGACATAAGGCCTCGCTCCGCTCGGCCGAGCGCTTATTCGGACAGGGGGGTCTCGCCTCGCTCGGCCGGGGGGGGGGGGGGGGGGGGTCCGCGGCCCCCCCCCCCCTATTCGTAGCAGAGACGATAGAAAAAATCGGCGTATTTTTAGGGCTTACCGTTTAGGAAATTATTATTTTTAATTCAATTCAACTTTTTTTAATTCAATTCAACTTTTTTTAAATAATCGATTCAATTTAAATCGATTCATTTAATTTACATCCATTTCCGTCAGGGAGAGATGTCGTAGACCTAGCGAGCGCCCCTTATGCCCGATTTCACCAAGTGTAGCTTAAAGTTCGTTTTAGCTAAATCTCGGATTTAACGTTAAGTCCGACTTAGGCAAGATTCCGTTTCACCATCAGACTGAAGGTGGCGCTTACCTAAGCCTCGGTTAGCTTTGGAACAGGTTGCCCCAGACTCGTGTTCCCGCGGAAAACTCGGTAATCAGTGACAAAAAAGTGATAAGGCCGTGATAAATCGTCACGTTAGTGGCAACATCTGTGTCTCATGTTTCTCAGCTTTTAAGGAGAGCCTAAAAACTGATTTCTGAATCCCTGGACCGACTTTCATCGCAAGTCAGAAGCTTAGGACAAGGAGGTCCCCATGGGGATATAGCTATATCATTGCAATGATTGATTTCAACGTAAAAAACGCTGCAAATTTTACACAAGGGTTTATTATTCTTTGATATAGGTTACTTGTACAGAAATTTAAATCTGTCAATGAAAAAAATTTAAAAATTGTTTATTTTTATATTACCTACAAAAAAAAATTTTTTTTTTGGGGGGTATTTTTTCAAAAATTCTTTATTTTTTACTCGAAAATATTTAACCTCCTGGGATCCTTCAATAATCCCATTTTTAGCCCCATGAAAGCCCTGTATATCACCACAGTGAAATCGGATCGTTCCGGGACCCCCAAAATTGGATTCTACGTCTGAAAATACTTCGAAAACGACACCTAACTCGATCCTATAGCTAAAAGCCTTCGAAAAACCCCTCCCGTAGCCCCATTATTGCCCCATAGCGCCCCACGGGTTTGCGCGATCGGACTGAAAATCTTGCGGGCACAACTAGATGGAAACCAAGTATTTTGTCAAAATTTCAGATTTTTAAAAAAATTCCTACTGCCCAAAACGGCCTGGACGGCGGACGGACATTTCGGATTTAGAATCTAGACCTCTTGAGAAGGATAATTTCAAATTTTGAGACCGATCCGAGTCGTAGACCTCCGTCGCGAAAACATAGGTGTATTATTCCAAGAATAATAAACCAAAAATCGAAAAATAAATAATAATGAAAATTCAGCTGAGATAGCCGGCGTTGGTGTTTGCAACGTTGAGTAAGCGGGTGTAGCACGCAAAGTTTATTCTGAGATACCTAGCGTGTGTTGTAGTTTACTATAATATAGTAATAATATTATTATGAGATAGCCGGTGTAAGTTTTCAATGAAAATCCAGAATAATTATAATTATTAAACTATTATCGTACAGAAATATATAATTTGGTCAGGAATAATCGATATTATTTTTCGAAAAATCTAAGTACCTAATGCGCTGTCTTAATTCGTGTGAAATCTCAAAAAGAAGTGGGAGAAGAACACGGATTATTCTTATTTCAAAAATTATTGAATGCGAATTTTTGTGAATAAGTTCGCATTCAAAGGAAAAGGTTGATAAATTGAGAAAATTAACTTTTTTCAGGTAATTTAATTTATTATTCAAAAGATAGGAAGGCAAAGGCACTTAAATTACAAATGAATCTCCTGAATATGAAGTTTCTGCATATTTCAGTCGATAAATGGATAAATCGATAAATGGACTAGTCATTAAAAAAATTGGACTAGGGTATATTATCTTATTGAGGACTCTTCTCAAATTTTTCCAACAGTTGACGAAAAGAGAAACATAATTCGATCTGTTTGAAGACTCCCGGCCGCCTTTGCAACTGAATAATCATCTCAATTTCCTCGTCGTCATCCTCGAATGTAATTCTTCGGTATGCCATTCCCAAACACGCAGTACGAACGAAATAATTAACACTCTGGTCGAAAAAGCGAAAATCACACCGTTCGAGGGAAAATGATAATGAATAAATCCAACTATCATAATATGATAGATGATATTGGATATTATCCGATATCAACGAAATGGGCACTGCTGTTGTTGGTGAAAATTGTAACAACAACTACAACACACGCGTAAATCTCAGATTTAACGCTTAAGACGTGGATGAGTAGGGACTAAAATCTGAGGCTTAACCTCACCCCGTAAACCGAGGATTGAGACTAAGCGGGAGTGGTGAAACGCATCTTTTTCTTATTCTTCGGCTTACCGGTAAGCCGAACCTTAAGCCGAGGTGGTGAAATCCACCATTAAAGGCTGATGTCCCACCCGCTCAGAGTGAAGAATGATGGCGGGGGGGGGGGGGGGGTAGAGGCAGTTGGAGTGAAGCCGAGCCAAATTCACGTGGGGTCAACTGCTCCTTCAACATCAACCCCCTGGACCCTCCGTTTTCTAAGATCCCTGGCCCCGCGCGAATTAAAACGATCCAATTGTCTTCTCACCGTGAAATCGCCCCCTCCCCCTCGTTTTTTTTTAAATCCGACTTCGGAATCGGATTGGCCATATTTTGGCGCGCATTTGGCTCGCGGATACCATACCCAAAAAATGGCTCCTTACTGGGTATTTTTGAACCCGAAAAAACGTGGGACAAACGCGGGAAAGGCGATTTTTCGACGAATTTCCGGCGAATTTCCCGGGCGAATTTCCGAATTACGATTTGACCGACGTCTTCCTCCAGGTCTGATCTATACGGCTGGTATTTTTTCGTAATTTTTTCGACCCCTTAAACGGGCTTTGGCGCGAGTTGAAAGTGGAAAACGTAGGACAAACGGGAGAAAGACGATTTTTCGACGAATTTTCGACGAATTTCCCGGGCGAATTTCGGATTTACGATTTGACCGACGTCTTCCTCCAGTTCTGATCATTTTTTCGACCCCCTAAACGGCCAGCGAGCGGAAAGTGAAAAAACTCACTCGGGAACGCTTTATCCCGTACCAACAAACCACACGGCCGTCTACCACACGGCCGTCTACCACACGTCGGCCAACACAATTTTATATTATTGTATGATATGATGATTATCGGGTTCGAAAAACAGCGTAACACCAGAGGATGTCAGTCATTTGGCAAACAACAAAAAAGCAATAAATGATTCTTACTTACGAGGTGAGTGGTTGGTGTGAAGGGGGGGGGGGGGGAGGTGTTTTTCGTATTTTCGCTCCTAACTCGAAAACGGTAGGTCCTACAGAAAAATCATCTACATGAAAAATACAGCTCGCCATATCTGCTACAAAAGTGTCCCCATTCATTTTTTGCGTACCTATAATAGTTTAGAAGATATTCAAACTTGAAAGTGGGTAACATTTCAAAAACCCGCTTTTTCGCACGTTCCTCGTTCACAGCGCCTAAACGAAACATTCTAGCGGTATGGACACTATTATACAATCAAAACTACATTAAACCTCTTACAATTTGAGCACAATTACTGCTCTGTAGGTCAAATAGGAACTGAGAAAACGAATTTTAACCAAAATCAATCGTAATCGGAAAACCACGTTTTTCAGAACGTTTTCGGCTGTAGCTCCGAGACTATTCGCCGGATTCCAAATTTCTTTTTTTCTCGTGAAAGCTAATTAAATTTCCCATCGCAGCTGTTCCATGTGAGATTTTGATGTGAGCTTTGATAAGGGAGGGGCAGGCGTGGCAAAAAACTGACAAATTTTTGCAAAAACGCGTTCTTGCGAATAACAACAGCACTTTTGTTGTCCCAACAGAAATTTAATGTACCGTCCCTTATACGATATCTAATCAGCTTTCACCAGAAAAAAAAAGAGAATGAAGATCGGATTAACCATTCCCGAGTTATGGGCAAAAGTGTTCGAAAAACACGGTTTTGCCAAAATTTGTCATTTGTTTGCCACGCCTGCCCCTCCCTTATCAAAGCTCAAATCAAAATCTCACATGGAATAGCTGCAATGGGAAATTTAATCACCTTTCACGAGAAAAAAAGAAATTTGGAATCCGACTAATAGTCTCTGAACTAGAGCCGAAAACGTTCTGAAAAACGTTATTTTTCGTAATTTTAAAAACGATAATTTTTCTGTAGGAGCTACTGTTTCGAGTTAGGAGCGAAAATACGAAAAAAAACTTACCTTCTCGTAGGGTCTGGGACTTTTAGTATTTTAATCCCCCCATGGGTGAAGCACGTTCTCCACACATCGGTGAAGAAATCGCTTCTCCACATTTCCACCTAGATCATTTATTGCTTAGACTATTATCTAAGTTGTGTTGCTACCTAGACTACCTAACTAGTTTTTAAGAGCTTTTTAGCGCAACCTTTTTCCAAAAAATGGAAAGGTGCGCTCATTTTGTTGTTTGCCGAATGTCTGATATCCTCTGGTGTTATGCTGTTTTTTAGCCCAGATGATGATAAATGAATTTATCGAAACGTTGGCCCAGTAAGTGAATTCCGACTTTTGACTAAAACTCAATATCCCCACCGCCGGTGTTTTAGCCGTCCAGTCAAGAATCAAAACCCGAGTTCTCCCAAAGCACCGTGAGACCTCTGAGGGCAGATCTTGATGTAGGGCATGAAAATGATGGCGTCCTGGCAGGGGTAATACTGATTTGCATACAATGCCGAGGAGGGCGGCATTAGTTCCGCTGCACTCCCGACTCCAAAATGGGTGCAACGACTGATGTACATCACTCACTAGATATATCAACAGAATGAAGAGTTCAGAAGTTCTTGGAAAACTTAACGGAAAGCCACAAAATACAAGCTTTTTTCGGTTCTGTTAACAAAATGTAAAAAAAAAATAAAAAATACTTATACAAACTTTTCTAAATAAAATGTGCCGTTAACGAGGAACTCGGTCTTTTTTAAAGTTAATTTTCTTATGCACACTCATTTACAGTAGATAGTTACTGAGGCGGACACAAACTCATTAAGGGGTTCGAATATATTACTCGTTGACGTTTTATTTTACGGCTTTTCAAGTTTAACGCGTTTTTAAATCGTGGAAAATCCGTGATTTACGGCTTGTTATGAACGACTTCCATTATACTTGGTGACAATAGGTAAGGGGGAGATCAAGCAATAGGAGTGTATTATTCTGCTTTAAAAAAATCATCAGCAGAATTCAATTTCGACCGAACTAGTTTGTGCACCTTAAAAACTGGTGTCTGCTCCCTCAAAACTGGTTTCTACCAAGCCTCATCACCCATAAAAACGGTATTTGCTTTCTTCAAACTAGCCTCTGGTCCCTCAAAACCGGTTTCTGCTTCCTCTAACAAGCATCTGCCCCCTCAAAACCGGTTTATTCTCCTTCAAACAAGCGTCTTCTCCCTCAAAACCAGTTTCTGCTTCCTCTAACAAGCACCTGCCCCCTCAAAACTGGTTTTAAAACTGGTGTCTGCTCCTTCAAACGAGCCTCTAGTCCCTCGCAACCGGTTTCGGCTCCCTCTGACAATCCTCTCCTTCCTCAAATCCGGTTTCTGCACGCTTATGTGTGTGTTTTTGATAGGACATTTCCCTTTTCATTCAGTCTAATGTCCAAAACGTTTTGAATTGAATGGTCGAACACGAATCGGATCATTCTGGACCCCCAAAAATGGATTGTACGTCTAAAAATACTTCGAAAGCGATACATAACTCGACTCTATAGCCGAAACCCCACCCGTAGTCCCTTTTTAGCCCCATAGCGCCCCACGGGTTTGGGCGATCGGGCTGAAAATCTTGCGGGCACAACTAGATGGTAAACTGAGTATTTTTTCAGGATTTCTGATTTTTTGAAAAATTCCTACTGCCCAAAATGGCTCGGACGGCAGACAGTCATGCGTTTTTGGAATCATAACGTCTTGAAACGTTACCTACGTCAAATCTTGAGGCCGATCAGAATTTTCGACCTCTTTCGCGATTACATAGGTGTATTATTACAAGAACTAGCACTTTGAGGCGGGGGCCTCACTTCGTTCGGCCGACCACTTTCTTGGCCAGGAGGGAGCTCGCTTCGCTCTCCCATTTGAATAGTAGGTCAAGTGATGGGGTAGGATACAGAAGAAATGCCAACTCAATTGGACTCGAAACGATGAAGATAGGAAACGTTGCGCGCAAATGCGCGCATCAGAAATTGCGCTCAATGTGCTTATCGGACGTAAAATTGGCCGTGGAATCCAAATTCGAGAAGAAAATGAGGGGTTAACATTAAAAATAAGAAAGTTGAGCGCAAATGCCAAATCTCAACCCTACCTGTAGGAGGGGACAGAGAGACCGAAACGGTAGGAAAAATCGCCGTATTTTTATCATTTACCATTTAGGAGGAGTAGGCTTGTGACACACATACATACAACAAACAACAAAGGCATTTATGTCAACAACGTCTGTACGTCTTACAGTCGCGTTCTGAATTGGTGGTTTAGATAATAAACCAAAAAGCTACTGTTGCCCCAAAGATCCTCAAGGACTTGAGGTCTGGGACTCCCTTTTAAATGGATTCTCTGTCCCGAAATTCTTTGATAACGAATTTAATTTATTATTATTTTCAAGGGTTATTTAAAGTTAATTGATAGTTTTAAATGAATTTTGTCACTTAGACTCTTCGGTCCCACAAGGGTTGAATCATTAGTTTTCCTACGAATTCGAATTTCAAATTTTGGTTATTTTCCCGGTTTTTATTTACGTATTTATATATTTATATTTTTTAATTTTTATTGTTTTTTTTTCTTAATAAATTTAGTATTTACTGTATATCATTTTTTTATTTTTTATTTTTTTATTTTATTGAAATTCGAATTTTGCAGTCGAATTTAGTACAATATCGATACATTTTTGTAATTTGTGGAATTGGAGAATATTTTCGGAAAACTAATGCGTTACTTGGTTTGTTTGTTTCAGCTGTGAGGGCAGATAGGATGCGAGGAGGGAGGAACAAATTCGGCCCAATGTACAAACGGGATCGGGCGAGAAAACTGCAAATGATGAGGCAAAGACAAATGGCGGCGCAAACTCTGCGCGGAAGTAATTACGGCATTAACGACAACGTCCAACTGAACTACCCGCCGGGCTCGAATTTCGTTCACATCAAACAGGAAATCCAAATACCTCAAGTGAGCAGCTTGACGTCGAGCCCGGACAGTTCGCCCTCCCCCATCGCCGTCGCTTTGGGACAAGTGAGCCAAACCTCCAACAACAACAACCTTTTGGTCCCTCAACAGCCGAACACGTCGCCGGCTTTGCAAATCGCCGAGCAGAGAATTCACGCCGTCCAGCCCTTCAACGACTCCAAACTATGGACGTCGACGTCCCCACCGCCTCCTAAGAACTTCCAATTTGAAGGATCGTCGTCGTCGACGACGCCCAAAATGCCCCCGATGATTCGGGATTTCGTCCAAGCCATTGACGACCCCGAATGGCAAAATTCCCTGTTTAGCCTGTTACAAAACCAAACGTATAACCAGTGCGAAGTGGACTTGTTCGAACTAATGTGTAAAGTGTTGGATCAAAATCTCTTTTCTCAAGTCGACTGGGCGAGGAATTCTGTCTTCTTCAAGGACCTCAAGGTAAATGTTCGTTCATTTTTATTACTCTTTTCACTAATCCACTTTCCCAAGAAAAGGCCATTTTCAGAATATGATTTGGGTGGTGCCAAAGTCAATCGTGTCAGGTGGAATTGTGCCTGAACGGGCTGAGCGTGGGTTGGCTGGCGGTGGGCGCCTAGTTTACTATATTGGAGCTCCAGCCCGAGGAGGAGGATGACCGAGGATGCTCGTCTTTGTTCTAGGGCACATCTAGCGGTCGGAAAAATCCGAAATTGGTCTTAAAAAATTCAAATCGGCGAGCACCATACAATAAAAGCCTGAAACCATTCAAAAAAAAATGCTCCACGTGGCGCATCTAAGCTCCAAAAGTGGTGAAAAAGCGGATTTTCAACTTTTTCTTTTTAAAGAAATAACAACAAAAAATTAGTTTTGGCTAGAAGACGACGAGAAAAATCTGAAACAACCAAAAAACTGCTCTATGTTGCATATCAGTTGCTCTGCTCAACAGAAACGCTCGTTTTGGCGCAAAAAACAAAACAAAGTGAAAAGGCGGGTTTTAAAAATTTTACCTACTTTCATATCTCCTAAACTATTATAGATACGCGAAAAATGAATAGGGACACTTTTGCAGCAAATATGGCGAGCTTCATTTTTCGTATAGATGATTTTTCTGTAGGACCTACCGTTTTCGAGTTAGGAGAGGAAATACGAAAAAAACTGACTTTCTTCCCCCCCCCCCCCCTCCTTCACGTAGGGTTTGGGACTTTCTGTCTGTTCAATGAACATTGTTCATCCCCCCACGGGTCTAAACACATCGGTGAAGAAATCCCTTCTGTGCTCAACATTAAATTTTCCAGCTACACCCATTTTTGAGCGTTCGTTGCCTAGAACAGTTGGCCAAAACGTTCTGCATTTTTTAAGAGAAGTTGTCAATAAAACCCATTCCTCCACAAATGGCTACAATTTCGTCATCCTAATATCCTAGTATACCTCAACGTCGTATATTTACTGCTCATTCAGATCTCAAATACGTGCACCATCTGAACTTTTCTGAAAATGGCCGTTTCTAGGTTATTTTAACATTTTATTGTGCTCGATGTTCGATTTTGTGGAAATGTCTTGAGAATCAACCGATCTCTTAAATTGATCTGTTCGTGAGTGAACTGATCCCATCGAAGAGTTTTCTGGGGTGCATCGATGTGATTCGACGTGGATGTGACGGCGCGTGTAGTGAGATAGGACTGAAAGCGAAACTGTCTAACTGGGCCAAGTTCAGTTGACGTCAGCCAACGCCGATAACTCCCCCCTTTGGCTTCATGGCCGACGGCGTTCCCCTCCATCAAGACTGTCCCCCTCCTCCGGGATTCGAACCTGTTGCCCATCGCCTCATTCCACGTGGATCTTGCGCGGGGGGAGGGGGGGGGGGGGGGGTCCGGCTTGCGATGTGAGCGGGCGGCTTCGATTACGGGAGCTGAGAAGATTCAATACTTGAGATTTTGTCTGTTCTTGACACGCTGCAGTCTGCAAGGACCTGATATGGGATTCATAACCTGTAAAAGTGTCAAACTTTACTCCAGAATTTGGATACTTTTTCGAAAAAAAAGTCAATTTTCGTGATTTAATCACGAAATTTAGTCAACTGGTTTTCCCAGGTATACAATATATAATATATATTACAATATATACAATATATTATATTGTATACCATAGTAGTATGGTATACAATATTGTATGACCTGTAGAACGTGTCATTCATTTTAATTTTTCTTCGTGTTTTTTAAGTTTTTATTTTGATGAAGTTTGAGGTACCTATGTCACCTCCCAGTTGGCTAACATTTCACCACCAAGAAAAATCCAGAGAAAAAACTTGTAATGCCATCGTGAGGTAATCTTAGGCACTCCAGATGAAAAGATTGCAACAAATATGTAAAAATTTGCATTTTATATGTAAAGGCCGGTTTATAAATGCGAAAGTTGAAACTTTTTTCTCAAAAACTCATAATCGCAGCTTTAGCTAAAGCTTTATTAGACGTTCAAAATTGTGTGGCGGCTTCAGGAAAGGTAGATAAGCATTTGGCACCTGAACTACGTACCAAAACTGATGTTTAGCAGAAGTTATACCCCGATTCAGGCACCAAATGTCCACTCCGTCGACGTCCCTTTCCTTTGTACCCAGAGGAAAGACTTCTGCAGAACCTCAATTTTTGAATGAAAAAATCGCGACATCCAGTGCGGTAGGAATTGACAACACTATTAACGGCATGAGCATGTATTAAATGTAATTTTGCGAAAACAATAATGAAAAATTTGGGCGGAAAGTCTGTCCCTGCTTTTTTTCCACTCCGGGGACAGTTAAAGATCATGGAGAAAAAATATTCAAAATGCCGTTCTGTGTTCTTCATGAAAGGTGAAAGTGGAAGAGGAATATGTAACCTCTTCATTTGGTTATAAAAGCAACCGGAAAATAAAGCTGGTTAGTTAGTGTTACTACATGTGTGTTCAGTTGCATGATTCGTCGAGTTCACTGTTCAACTCCGTCTCACCTCAAGTTTTGGAACTATGTTCATTTAAATGATCATTTCGTCTTGCGTGTTGTTTAGCTGGAGGTTATGAGGTATTGAAGCTTTGAAAACCATTTTTCAATTAGAAGGTGTGTTTATTGGGTAAAAACAAAAATTTGTCCACTCCAGAGACCGTCAACTCCAGGGAAATTAATACATGTGAAATTTGTAAAAATTGCTTAAAAAACTCGACCACTAATCTTCCTGTGTTTGTTGATGAGTGTCCAACACACCTACATACTTTACTTCCCTTTTTTTTTTATATTATTTGAAAATAATTTTTTTCTTCGTTTACCACTTTTTCCTGAGAATGACCCTCATTCCAAATCTTTCAAACTTGTTGGAATGTACGTGAGTTATTAGTAGGCCTACTATATTATAGTTTTTCTCCCCAAAAAGCTACCCCATTCGTATCTTAAATATTTGAACACCGTCTTTGGAGGGAGGAAAACGACCTTGATGTAAAATTGGACGTAAGATTCGTGTTCTACGGTCCAAAATACCCCTAAAACAACATTTATTGCCACTCCTCTCTTAGAAGCGAGTTTTCGCCACCTAAATTGTCGTTTCATCGCACTGTGGGCCGGGCTCCCAGCTTTTTCTTCACATTCCGTCCCATCCTGGACTCTTCTCAAACACACCAAACCCCCGAATCAATCGTGAAATATCGTTAAAATTAAATTTTTGGGTGAGAAAAAGGGTGCGTCTAACTCTACCCCACCTTTTTATACTGGAGTAAAAATACCTACACGGGGTTTGGAGTAAAGTTTCCACCACATTTTATTTTGAAGATGAAGCAATGAAAACTTTATCTTTTCCATCATTTAAAATTTCGCTTCATTTTGCTCACAAGAAAATGGAGTATACGATAGAATTGGTGCTTACCTCGTTAACCCCGGGCCAAACAGATCGATGGAATTTCGGCCGACTCGGGAGGACCATCTGAGCACGTGAAACTAAATAAGGTTATAACAAGGTTTCAAGTTGAGGTCGCCACGAAAACTTCATCGCCTGATTCGCAAGGGCACACAGTATAAGGTTGGCTCAACCGGAATAGTCTTACCACAATAATCTTCTCAGCGCTGAGTTCTGAAAGTTTTAGGGTTAAGTTACTCCTGGGGTGCCAAAGTTTGACACATCTGCGGTATATGAAAATAATTAACTTTTTTCTCTTCTAACAAAATAGGAAAAATAATTTTGAAATAAAGATGATTAAAGTCTAAAAACTTGAAAATTGTGTTGGCACAAATAGTCATTAAACGAGCAGCAATATGACATATTGTGTAGGGATATGAAGCTAAAATGCTGGCTTTCTAAACAAGAATTGTAACCGAAATTACCGATGAAGAGTGCAAGTCACCATTTCGAAGAGATTTCTTTTATTTTGAAGTCATTCAAGAAGATCTGGGGGTGAATTCAATACAGATGAAAATTTGAAAAATTTGTTGGGGGATTCACTGTTGTCTACAATCCTGTTTCCGCTCACTAAACCAGTTTCTGGTTATTGGAATCGAGATCCTGCTCCCTGAAAACCGGTTTCTGCTTCCCTCAAACAAGCCTCTCCTCCCGCAAAAACCGGTTTCTGCTCCTTATAACAAGCCTCACGTCCCTCAAAACCAGTTTCTGCTCCCTAAAACTAGTTCATGCTCACTAAAATGCAGCTCAAGCTCTCTGAAATCCTGCTTCTGCTCACTAAACGAGTTTCAGTTCACTAAACCAGTTTCTCCTTCCCGGAATTCTCTTTCTGCTCTCAAAAAACCGGTTATGGCTCATTAAATCCAGTTTCTACTCACTGAAAACCGGTTTTGGCTTGTTAAAATCCCGTTCTCGTTCCCTTAAAATTTGATTTCTGCTCATTCAAATCCTTCCTCATAAAAAACCAGTTTCTGCCTCTCGATGTTGCATAATAATGAGTCTGATAGCTCTAAGAGAAAGCATTTAGGAGGATGTTGAAGAGATGCTGCTCGCTTGCACAATGAGACAAGAGATAAGCTCCACCCACGTTGTCCCCCCACTCCCTCACTGCGCCCGTCGGAGCTCCCCTGCCGACCTACCTCAGGTGAAGCCAGACATGAGGTCGAGAGAGACGTCAGTGGGCGCAGTGAGGGAGTGGGGAGACAAAGTGGGCGGAGATTATCTCATTCTGCAAGCGTTTTCATAGAGCAATCGATTAGGGTACTTGGAAAAGGTTTAATATTGTTGGGACAAGCTCCCAGAAAAATCTTTAAATCGGCCAAGATCGAAAACAGCATATTTCACCAAAACCTTAATTTGTATATCATCATCCCCCCAGGAAGTCTACGGTTTGGCGCTATTTCTCCCGCTATCCCCCCCAAATTGACGGGGACTTCGAACGCGTTGGCACAGTCTTATTTCGGACTCCTCAACTAGCCAAAACTTGACGGCTAAATTTAGTCGCCGATTTAGGAGATGGACGTGGCCGAGGGGCCTACCGAGGATGAAACTAAACGTAAACAACCCGTGTTGACGTTCGAAGTTCTCCCGACGGGTTTTGTGGTTGTTTCCTAAAACAAGCTGACATAGTGGCTCGACGTTGAGAGTTTACTCAAAATTGTGATGGCCAGAAAAAAAATCGACAGGGTTGCGAAAGAAAATACATAAATAGCCTCAGAAATACTTTTTTGTTTAAATTCGTAACGTTCCAGTTTGCCAGCGTCCATTTTTAGTCCAGTCAAATTAGGAAAAATAGAAATAGGTTTTGTTGTAGTTCTGGAATGTTCCTCTTATTTAGCATTTTGGGCTGCTGAACACGAATCTGAGATTTGCGACAAAAACGTTTTCTTGCAAAAAAACGTCAAAATTGTGGGAGTTGACACAGTTTTTTGTACATAACTCCCAAACTACAACATTTATGTGAAAAACCTCCCTGTACAAAATGAAAGAACATTAAATTTCCTGCATTTTCTGTATGAGACGATTTTTTGTGTACAAATAACCGTTTAGCCGTCAGAGCGTCCGTTAAAAACCCGAAATTCAAAAAACCACAAAATCAAGCATTTTCGCGTTTGTTCAAATCATTTAATTAAAAAATGATCTTGATAATAGATTACAGATGTACAATGGGATATTTCCAAACATGATGAGTGATTCATCGTGGTTTATTTGCAGAATTAGTCGCAAACCTCAGATTCGTGTTCAGAAGCCCCAAAACGGAAATTTCCAGAACTACAACAAAACTTTTTCTATTTGAACAGTTTAGGGCTAATTTGACTGGACTATTTGGGTTATGACATTTTAAATGTTGATAATTTGGAACGTTAAATGTATTCGTTTTTCTGCCTTTTGTGTTAGGAAGCGAAATTTTTGCGTGTGGTTTTTTTATCGGCAGGACACGCGAATCCAACGTGGGCTCAACAAGTCCTCCAAGGCCACCCAGTCTTCACTCCATTGACTGAAGTTCCACCAACGTGATAGTTGACGATTTTGGAGGCATTTTTTTTGCCTCAGTTCGGTTTTAAAATTGCTCCTCAAAGATCCTCAACCGGTTTCGCGTCCCCCCCACCGATTTAGGTAAACTTTTGAAGGATTTTGACGATTACAGAGCTAAATAACGTTTGCGCCAAGTCCACGTTTGCCAACTCTCTTATCTGCTCAATATTTCGGCGTAGTATTTTTCGTTCCCCTTTTTTTCTTTTACTTTCTCAGTTTTCGCGTTGGGGCGCTGAAAGAGAACGGGATTCAGGGAAGCGGTATTTCAGTGAGCCAGGACGTTGTCCTTGAACGGGTCCAGTCGCTGTGAGGGGTGGGGGGACGGGGCTGTCTTGTTTTATTTGGTTCTTTATTCTCCACGCAGAAGGGATTCCGCATTGCTTCTGGAAGCGTAGCGGCCCCTTAAATGGAATACGGAGAGAATCCCTGCAATGGGAAAAATAAGACGTGTTTGCACAGAACGTAGATTAAAATTACATCCGAATTAAAAAGTTCTCATTTCACTGTCTCTTGCGATTTAACATTTAACGAGCTACTTTATAAATAAGAGGAAGTTCTAGAGGAAGTTTACTGAAGGCAGGAACTGCAATATAGTCATCAAGATCCACAAACCTCATTTCGGACCTTGAAAAAAATATTGCAATTTGGCATTAGATGTCTTCTGTACACTCAATGTACCAAAATCAATCTGTTTTGGTTTTTAATGGAGTTTGACGGACGTGTTGCTTGAGCCTTCTTGAGGGCGTACTTAGTGCAAGTCTTGTGGATGACAGACGTTCCTCCTATCGTGCCAGGAGTATCTCATTAGATTCGCCCCATTCAATTTCGATCCTTCGTCCCGCCAAGCCAGTTATTTCCATTGAAAATGACGCGAATTTGTCTTGAGAGTCAGGGAGAGAATTCGGTTACAACACGTGTTACCCCACACGTGATGAACCCATTTGGATGATGCGACAAAATTTAATAAATAAATTATTGTTCTACCCATGGGTAGAACTGGTGACCTCACTTGTTGTACCTTAGGCCACTAGTTCAGCGTCCTCACTTGTCTTACCGCTAGGCCACTAGTTCGGCGTCCTCACTTGTCTTACCGTTAGGCCACTAATTTGGCGTACTCATCTGTGGTACCTTAGGCCACCAGTTCAGCGTCCTCACCAGTCATACGTTAGGCCACTAGTTGAGCATCCTCACCTGTCGTAGGTTTAGCCACTAGATCGGCATCGTCAGTTGTCTCAACATCAGGCTCTAGTTCGGCGTCGGAGAGTTACTTTTCCAACATAAACGATGAGTTTCAATCCCAAGGTACACGAAACATGCTAATAGAGCATCTGAGGGTCCCTGGCGAGGCCCAAAGGGCCGAGTTTTTTGTGAATTATTCATGCATAATTCAAGACTTGTTTTTGTTTAACTAACTACATTTGACTGTTGCTTGGTAGGGAAACTGGTAACGTGTCGCAGGAAAAACTCGGAGATTGGCCGGGATTGGAACCCGGGGAAGGCTATAGTGGTAGTAAGACCAGGTCGATCAAGATGGTCATTACGTGATTGGCAGCTCTCAAGTTCGCGGGCGGGGCAGCCCCTTCCTTGAACCTCGTCGCTAGAAGGTTCCCGAGGTGCAATCCCGGGAGTTACGAGAGGATCCCGAGGGTCTGGGTCGAGTCGGGGAGAGCCTGAAGGGGCCAAGTGCAGG
Source organism: Pilophorus perplexus (assembly GCA_955831195.1). NCBI lineage: Eukaryota > Metazoa > Arthropoda > Insecta > Hemiptera > Miridae > Pilophorus > Pilophorus perplexus. The sequence goes on along the minus strand of OY037019.1, from coordinate 17,088,604 downwards.
ATCCCGCGGGATAGCTTGAACTTGGAGCGGGGGCCACCGGTTGCGTCACGTCTTTGCGCTATCAACGCCGCCGCAGATGTCGACGGTGACGCATCTCTTTGTTCTTTGCCCCGTCAACGTGCAAAAAAGTCGATTTGCGTGTTTCCACTCGCCTTATCAACTGGATGACGCCATGTCGTTATTTCGTGGAGAGGAAAGACTTATTTACGTTCTTCGTGTTTTATGAAACTCAGATTAGCTTCTTTCGGGCCAAATTTATGGCTGATAAATGTTCCTGCTTTTCGCACTCACAGTAAAGACCCCATTGGGCCACTTTTTACATTTTCTTCATTATCAGAGCCCCTAAAGCTTCAAAAGTATTGCTTTTAAGGAAATCCGGGAAACAAGTTGACTACAATGATTATGTATTGTACTAAAGATATTATCTCCTTACGTTCAAAATAAACTATTCAAAAGGGTGAAAGCTTCTTTCACCCTTTTGAATAATTCATTATTAAATTTACTTTAGATTTCGTTCTTAGGCGACGTTCTATCTGATTGAACATCGCCTACGAACGAAATTTAAAAAAAAAAAAGGTTTTTGTAGTAAATTTGCTTAGGGAATTACTTTGTCTAATCTTTTCCTCCGAATATATTAGGTATGTTGGTCCAAACACTAACTCTTCCAGCTGCGACCCTTAGCTTGCGTTTATGCCGTTTCCTTAGGTTTATAAAATGGCCCATTTTGACAAAAAAAAAAATACAAAAATTATCATTGATAAAAAAAGAGCCACTGACAAGAAAACATTGACAAAAATCGCCGAAGCATTGTCAAAAAAAAGCCACAAAAAATTGACAAAAAATAAAGCACTTACCCCAACCTCATTTTACTTTTACCATGTAAAATTTGTCTGGTTCCATTATTTTCGAAATAATATGCATCAAACCAAAACCACTTTTTTATTAAAGAAAATAAATAATAAAAAATGATTAAATAAATAAATTTTATGTATTCATTAATTTATTTTATTAATTTATTTTTATTTTCAATGTTTGTTACATCGTGGTACAACATATTGTGGCTGGGAAAATACTTCACTCCCCTTAAATTTACTCAATACGTGCTTTTGGTGTATTATTATTTGGTTTATTATTATTATTACCATCTAGTTGTGCCCGCAAGGTTTTCAGCCCGATCGCCCAAACCCGTGGGGCTTGTGGGGCTAAAATTGGGCTACGGGAGGGGTTTGTCAAGGGTTTCGGCTATGGGGTCGAGTTAGGTGTCGTTCTTGGAGTACTTTCGCGGGGGTCCCAGAACGATCCGATTTCACCGTGGGGATCTATAGGGCTTTCATGGGGGGGGGGGGGGTGGTCAAATAAGTTGTCGTTTTCCGAGTAATTTTGGACGCAAAATCCGTTTCTTCGCGGTCCCACATCTGTCCTAACATTGTACAGAATAAAAATTGATATTTTTTTCCCAAAAATATTCTCTTAATGACAAAATTAATTTTTTCACAATAGGTAATTAATTTTTTTTATAATTTGGGTAAAAATCGATTTTATTAACCATTTTTATTGGTGCAATCAGTTGTGAGCTCTCGATTGAAAACCGATTGTGAAAATCGATTGTTGGCTACCGATTTTGAATTATTTAAATACGAACGACCGACGCGCCTGCAATGAAACACCAAAATGCTGTAACAAGCTGATCCTGCCATGTTGCAGTTTTAATTGTGAAGCCCAAATTGGATTGAATTTAACAAAAGTTGTCTTTGTGTTTAAGTCATCGTAAAACCCTAAGTTTTACCAAAAAAGCATCGAGAAGAGTAGAAAAAAAAGCCGAACACCAGCTATGTCTTCTGAGAGGCCTCCGAGGGCCTTGGCACCGATATACCCTTAGCCAACCGTAGCAAGTAAAGGGGTGGGAGGCTAAACAGGCCAAGGCTTCTATTCCCCCAGTATTGTTCCACAAGCCTCCTCCCCCCCCCCCCCCCCCCTAACGCGGGGGGCTTTCAAGCCCAAGTGAGGCTGCTCCCCATCACAACGTTACGAGTTTTCCATTTCCTCGGGTCGTTAAAAAAAAAAAACTTATCCTGTTTACCCCCACCAGCCTCCTTCTACCCCTCTTATCGCCCCGATCTTCCATCTTCTCGCTGAGTTTCCTCCGACCTTGAGGAGACCTCCCCGCTTGGACCTTTTTTTTATCTTTTCTTCCCCCTTACCACGCTATTAAGGATATGTCCTAAGACACGATGAGGAGGAGGGGGGGGGGGGGGGGTTGATGTATCATCTGAGCTCACAAGGACAACGAGGACAACGTCCGGGGAAAAGCCTCAGAGGCCTACCAGGAGACTTTATGTTCTGAGAGAAAGAAAAAGTGGGAAACACTTTTTTTCGTTGAACAATCGAATGGGTAAACACTGTTTACCCATCGAAAAAAGAAAGAAAAATTGACTATTCTGGCTGTTTACTAAACAGCCAGAATAGTCAATTTTTCTCAGATACGCCCCTCAAAGCACTATTTACTTAGTGGAAAGCTTAGCGTCTACATTCGAGTGAGTCCGCTGACCAGAGGCCTCATGTAAAGTTTGGTGCATAACGTAAACTCTTTAAGGTCGTTGCCATAGTTGGGTTTAGTTACCTAAAAATTTAGTTCAATTGTCCAGTGAATAGAAGCTCAAAAATGGGGGCCACTTTACACAAATCCTGTTAGTCCTGCTTTTGGTTCAGCCCGTGGGGCGCTATGGGGCTAAAATCGGGCTCCAGGAGGGGTTATTTGAAGGCTTTTAGCTATAGGATCGAGTTAGGAAATATTTATTCTTGTTTCTTCTTCTTCTATGTATTCGTGTCGTAGGTCGAAAATTCTAATCGACCTCACAATTTGGCACAATCCGCAAAACCGCACAAACGGCAAAAACCCCAAATAAGTGGATTAATTGACTAAAACATCGTACCTATAGTAAAGGCGCGACTCGTGAGGGAGGCAGCGCCGCAACTGCACCCCCTCGATGCAGAAGGGCGAGAGGGGGGGCTACGTATTACCTACCTAATTAGTTACCTACCTAAAAATGAATCAGGCTCGAAAATCTACATAAGTTCTTGTAGACCTTACATAGTTCGCGGAACGTCTGAAAAGCCTGTGTTGATAGTACAATGATAACGGGAGCACTGCCCTTCTTGAGACGATTTTTTTGCATGGACCTTATGGAACAACGAACTAAGTGTGAAGCCAGAAATGTCGAAATGTGGGGCAGTTCTGGGCACTGCGCACACCCTTCCTTCTCACCGTTCACCAGATGTTAAATCACCTCCACAATCAGTGTTGGCAGTCTTCGTTCATGGGCAGGGAATTTTCGTTTGTAATGAGGGACTTATTCAGGATCTAATCTGTCCCAAATCATGGAAAAAATAGGGGCTTACTTTTGAAATATTTTGAAAACTTTTTGGTGTTGCTATATTACTTTGTACGGTATGAAATCATAAAATTTCGATCGACCAAGGTTTCTGATTTTTTCAGTTTTCCCACAAAGGTATTTTTTTACCAGAAGCTTCAGCAGTTGAGGGGATGGCATCCGGGGTTTAGTGTGCTTCCATGTTTTCTGGGAAGTGTTTTCTGAACTCGGTGATCTGCGTTTGTCTCATTTATAAGTTTTTTATTCGTTCGTTTCATTCGATCGTTTCATTGTTCATTTCATAAAGCGTTTGTTGGATAACTCTATTGATTTCATCTTGAGGGAGTTTTCCCGTTTAGGCGTGAGTGATAAGTGTGACATTCGCGACATGGGACGGCCAACCTCACCTTTACCAGGTTTGCAGCGTGTACCCAGGAAATGAAAGGAAACTGGTAATAGTTAATTGGAATTTTTAAACAAACAAATAAATAAATAAATAATGAACTATAGCAAATCTTGATAGTAGGTACTTTTTATCTGTGTTGGGTGCAATAATCTATATATATAAAAAATAATCAGTATTTTGTTGGTGATCGCATAACTTGAGAACGGCTGGACCGATTTGGCTAATTTTTTTTTTATAATGTTCGCAAAAGCTTAAGGAAGGTTTTGATGTGCTACAACGTGGGTCTGAAACCCATCGATCATACGATGCATGTATGGGATGTGTGGGATGTATGGGATGTGTGGGATGTATGGGACGGTGTATGGGATGTATGGGATGATGTATGGGATGATGTATGGGATGTGTGGGATGTATGGGATGATGTATGGGATGTGTGGGATGTATGGGATGATGTGTGGGATGTATGGGATGATGTATGGGATGTGCGGGATGTATGGGATGTATGGGATGTGTGGGATGTATGGGATGGTGTATGGGATGATGTATGGGATGTGTGGGATGTATGGGACGGTGTATGGGATGTGTGGGCTGCATATAATTGGTGATAGACGGGAATTTGATATTTTGTAAGTGGTATGTAAGTTTCACGTTCTCGAGTTATGCGATCAGTTAACTCCTGATTATTATTGTTGTGTGGTTGCTACCTACGAACAGAATGATGATGTGATTGGAAAAACCCCTAACTTCGTATTGATGTATTGGATGTGCGGGATGTCTGGGATGTATGGGATGGTGTGTGAGATGTATGGGATGTGTGGAATGTATGGGATGATGTGTGGGATGTCTGGGATGATGTATGGGATGTGCGGGATGTATGGGATGTATGGGATGGCACACATGTATGGGCTAGCATGTGTGTCAGTTTGTTGTTTTGCAGCTTAACCGTAGAGTGCAGCGAAGCGCGCTGGGTCAGCTAGTATTTTCATAAAATATTATCACGAATCCGTGACTGCACCCCCTTGTTCTGCCATCACCAGTCGCGCCTGACCTATACCCCTGGTTTTTGAGGGGGACGGTTGACCGGGGGGGGGGGGGGGGGGGGGGGGGGCTGAACTGTTACCTACCCTGAACAGGTAAAGTTCTGATAGGTATGACTGGTACCTGAAATAAGTATGAGAGGTAGATCCCTGATAAGTATGATAGATACCTGAAGCAAAATTTGCTATTTAATATGATCGGTTCCTGAAATAGGTATCCTGAAATCAGGATAGACAGCTGATATGATTAGTCAGTGACAGGATTGAACAGAAGTTGGAAAAGAAGTTGCTCATTTTTTACGCTTGATTTTGGCTAAACGGCTGAACCGATTCTAATGTTTACGGAGGTCATTCGACGCAGCACTTTATGATCTTCAACTTTGTAATGTAATCGTTTTCTCTATTAAACTTAGTCTTCGAGTTATTGGTGAAAAACTGGAAAAAGTCCGAAAAAATCGACGTTGTTTGGCCGCCATCAGTTTTCCCGGCAAACATTTTGCTATTATTTTTGATATTTAAAAAATAAATTATAAAATTGTATAAAAAATTATGAAAAAAGCTTATACGCCAATGCCCCCTTTTCAAGCCTAAAGCGTATAAATAAACTAAGTATATATAAACTTGTAATAAATAGAAGGATTTTTTTGTTTTTATCAAAACGCGCTCCATTTGTCTACGTTTTCTTTGACATAAATCTTCGGAAAATGGGCGTTTTTCCGTCTTTTCAAGCTTGTGTAATCGCTATAAAAGCGTTTGTTTCACCAATAAAACCATGGAATGTACTAGTTTACTCCTACAAACATTAGTAACTAATGTACAACTTTTGTACATTCAAATTTAAAAATGTTGGTTTTTGACACCTTCATACCGCTGTGCGCTGTCCGAACCGTTTTAGGCAGGTGGTATTGTTTTAAAAATCTTAACATTTTGACGAAATACTCGGTTTACCATCTAGTTGTGCCCGCAAGGTTCTCAGCCCGATCGCTAAAACCCGAAGGGCTCAAAAGGGGCTTTTGTTGGGTTTCCGGTATGATATCGAGTGGTGTGTCGTTTTCGAAGTATTTTTGGTCGTAGATCCCATCTTAGGTAGTACAGATCTTCACCGAGAAGATCTGTGGGGTACAAAAGGGGCTTTTACAAGATGCCAGGAAGTCGAATGAGGTGTCGTTTTCCGAATAAATCATTTTTTGGGGTCTCTCGTCCGTCCACAAGAAAAAACAAACTTTTTTAAATTATTGAATTGAAATTTGGGTTTTTATTGTTGGAATATATTTTTTCTGTACTGACTGGACATATGTGGCACACCTCGAAAAATGGATTATGCGTCCAAAATTTCTAGGAAAATGACACCTTATTTGACCTCCTGGGGATCCTTCAGAAATCCCATTTGTAGGCCCATAGATCCCCACAGAGAAATCGGATTGTTCTAGGACCCCAAAAAATTGATTCTAGTCCAAAAATTCTTCGAAAGCGACACCTAACTAGATCCCATAGCCAAAAGCCTTAAAAAAAACCCTCCCGTAGCTCCATTTTACCCCCATAGCGACCCACGGGTTTGGGCGATCGGGCTGTAAACCTTGCGGGCACAACTAGATGGTAAACCGACTATTTTTTCAAACTTTTAGTTAAAAAAAAATTTCTACTCCACAAAATGGCACGGACGGCGTACAAATGCATATAGGTAGGTGCAAATGCCTAGTAGGTAAAATTATGTACTGAACGGAAAAAAGTGGACATTTCGACATTGTTCTTGTAAGAACAAGATCGTGAAAACATTTCTGAAAATGAAGCAAATTCCCCCAGCCGGCGAACCGCCCTGAACCTTAGCGAACCATTTTTCACTCATCCAACCAATGCGAATAAAACCACCAAACATGGTCAATATTGGAGAACATTTGCTTTTCATGACTTGGAATACCCCCCCCCCCCCCCCCCCCATATATCACAGGTACATCCTTGGAAAAATTGCAAATCGCCACTCGGTGAAAGTGGAACGCACTTAAAAAAAAAAAAAACCAACAAGTCTTTTAAAGTGTCAGCGCGTTGACAGTGTTTGGGAACAAACTTACCGACAAATACAACCGTGCAATAAATTTCAGGTGACAAAAAGTGAAATCTACCTGGCGACAGGTAAAGTTCCGTAGGGTTTTTGTTCATCCCCTTTCTACAAAGTGCGGTCCCTCCCTCGAACACAATCGAAAGGGAAATTAGGTCAAAATCGCACAAACGGAATCATTCGAACGTGTCGAATTTGTTTACATTTGTGGCGTTGCGGATTGAGCGACGACGGCAAATAAAATATGAAATGCCGTGAATTTTAAATTGGCATAACGAGATAAGTGGAAGGGGGACGTCTCGGCTCAATGGAATTCCTTAATGGGAAGATTGACCTGTACAATAAACCTCGTTCTCTGCCAGTTGTAAAAAAAACCGCTGCAAATTTTACCCAAGGGTTTATTATTCTTTGATACGTTAATTGTGCAAAAATTAATTCCGTGTCTTTAGGAAAATATTTTGGAATAAAAAAAAGATCGTACCTACGATGTTTGAACCGATGTGGGACCTCGAAAAGTGGAGTATGCGCCCCAAATTACTCGGAAAACTTTGTATTCCCACGAAAGCCCCGCAAATCCCTGCAGTGAAATCGGATCGTTCGGGGACCTCCAAAAATTGGTTCTTCGTTCAAAATTACTTCGAAAACGACTCCTTACATGACTCCGAAGCCGAACCCCTTAAAAAAACCCCGTGGCCCAATTTTCCTTCGAAAAGACACTAACCTGTGGCTTTTGGGTTAGGTGCAACCTCAATAACTGTCACATTCGCCCTTCTGCTGGTACGAGATCTACATTCGCCCGATACATTTTCCTCTATCCATTTGATTGGTCAGATCGTGCCAATCTCTTCAAATTCGAACTTCCCGCGAAACATTTTTCAAGATTCTTACTTAACCTCAAAACCGATTTTTCCACATACGCCTTTCTTTGGACTGTCGCGATATGAACTTGAACCTGCATTGTAAACTTATTCCTTATTTAGGTAAGTATATGATTTTGAGCTGAAAAAGACATGTTAACAAGCAGAAAACGAAGAGATGGGGTTCAGCAAAAAAAAAAAAAAAAAAAAACCCCGCTGCTAGATTCCCCATGGTTGACTTGAATAGGCCTGAGTTTCTTACCACTAGCCTCCACATTTATCGCACCTAATACAGAGTTTCGTTCTCGTTCTCCCAATTCGAGCCATCAAACTAAACATAGACGAATTTGTTACTGTGATCTCTTGGCAAACTTTTTTCTTTCTTTTTCGTAGTCCCCAATGTGAAAAGGCGGAGAGGCAGTCGCGGCTTTGTCTTGGGAGTCTGGCGGGATAGAAGGAAGAACCTTGGGAGTATTCGCCAGCCACCACACACCAAGGTCCTTCCTCTTCTGGCTCCACCTCCTCCGTCTCGACGCTCAAACCGTTTCTTTATACCGTTTGCCACTCTTCAAAAAGATGCGGAATCGGCGGAGGGGAATTTAGAGAATTTTTCGCTTCGTTGGGGGTTCGGCGCCAAATAAAATTCCCTCGCGTGGATCATTTTCTCTCGTTTTGGGGCGGTGGGAATTTTTTTTTAAATCTGAAATTTTGACAAAATACTCGATTTACAATCTACTTGTGCCCGCAAGGTTTTCAGCCCGATCGCCAAAACCCGAGGGCCGCTATGGGGCTAAAATGGGGCTACGGGAGGTGTTATTTTAAGGCCTATGGGCTCGATTTAGGTGTCGTTTTTCGAAGTATTTTTGGACGTAAAATCCATTTTGTGGGGTCCCGGAACGATCCGATTTCACTATGGGGATCTATAGGGCTTTCATGGGGCTACAACTGGGATTTTTGAAGGATTCCAGGAGTTCAAATATTTTCCAAGTAAAAAACAATTTCGAAAAAAAATTATTTTTTTTTAAATTTCTTTACACAGAATTAATTTTTTCACAAGTAACCTAAATCAAAGAATAATAAATTCTTGTGTTAACTTCGCAGCTTTTTTTTTTTTGTTTTTGTTTATTGCGGTGGACCCAGTTTCATCCTACAGACGTTTAAAAAACCTGTATTCCACGTTTTGGCAATGTTGATAAAAACCTCCATTTTTCGATCTCGGTTTTTGACCGATGTATTAGGTTATGGTGCTCATTAGATGTAGAATTTAATGCTCTTTAAGTTTGTAAAAAGTTACTTTTTCGTTAGGAAGCACCGTATAGATATTACCAAAGAAAAAGTAAAGCAAGTGCCAAAATTTCGAGGTTTTTTCCCGAGTACACATAAGCAAGTATCAAAAGTAAAATTTACAACCACCTTTTGTACGATTGAAACCCTCTTTGTGTCTCTATGCGGCTCGTTCTGTAAAATCTTTGTAGTATAATTTGAAGGGTACGACCTGGATCTATTGGCATCAAAAGCTATTTTGAAGATACTCGTGTAAGTTGCCAAACGGTAAAAAGAGCCTTCCGGCGGGATCGAGAGAAGTTTCAAGGCCTCGGAAAAGCTTGGGTGGGCTAAGGGTGAGTTATGGGACTACCCTTCGAAGCCCCATATTAACGGGGTGGGCTTTCCAGGGTAAATAGGCCACTAGGTCAGGACTCGGGATCAATATCGGGGGCCCAGGGGGTGTTTTCCCGGAGTCCTTACCCGCCTCAATTTCGCCCTACATGCCCTACAACTTGGCGTTCCAGCCCTTTCCCAACTCTTACTGGGTTTTCCGCCCTTTCGCCGACATCCCGGTTGGTTTTGTTTGAGGATTTGTTCGATTTTTTTTTTTCTTCCGATATTTTTTCGATATCGATCTCCACTAGGAACGCTTATTGACCCTGAATCTCTCACAAACTGTGGGAAAACTATTGCGTCACTCTGAAAAAGTGAGAATCCCATAAAACCATGTAAAGATGATTTGTTCCGTGTTGTAAGAAAAAGAAAAAGTGAGCCGAAGGGAAAGTGGACGAAGGCATTAGGGCCCTTTGGATTTACGTAATCTCAAAACGAACTAAAGGGCGGAGCCAACACAAAAGGTTATGACTGGGCTATGAGAAATGACACGTGTAGATGCAACCTTTTACTTTACTTGCTCGTAACAGCTCTGATTTATGGCCTGTCTTTGGAAACCGCCTTGGGAGGTAGTTCGTCTGCTACAGAAGCATTTTAAAAGTGTAAAAATTGTAAAAGCCTGATGTATGTCAAGTTTGCGCACGTTCAGAGCGTGGAGAGAGAGTGCTTCCAAGCAATAGTGCGTCCAAAGCCATCCGCTTCATCTCGCTCAGCATCTGGCAAAGTGAGACGCCGCTCTTTCCCCTTATGGCAAAGTCGATGGTACGGGAGTTACTCCTCCGCTCACTTAGCAAGGAGTCTGAGCCGCCCCGTAATTGCGGACCAACGTCCCTGCTGAGGAGTATCTGGACGTCTCCAGTGAGAATACTCCCGAAGGCCGGATCGGTCGGGCAATAACTGAGCCGTCTCAAGTGAAGTCGTTGTGTTGGCTGCCATCACTGAGACTCTGCGTCGAGTTCAGCGATGCTCTCTCCATAAGCACCCCCAGTGGATATGCCGACTCGGTGCAATGGTGGGAGCAACTCGCTCACTCTGCCGATCTGTAAGATGTGGTGCTTGATCACCAGGCCATTAGGAAATGAGAGACGTCTTCAGGTATGTGGCATGAGGACATTGCTGCCAAAAGCCCTAATCATAGCTGCTACCGCTTCAGCTCCTGCTCCGTGGGAGTCTGGCGTGTTGCAGGTTATGGGAATCTAGCATTATTTGACATTAGATGAAACGATTCTTGTCTGACAAGTGGCGCAGACATCTGTCGACTGTCAAAGATTGGCTCAGGGCTCGACTGGCGTCGATGTGCATCTGAGACGCTCGTCAGAGAGACTCCTGGAATTCGAAGGCGGAGCGTCCAAGACCTATGCTTCATTCTTAGGCTCCCAGAAAGAAGTGTTGATGTTATCAAATACTCTGAACAGATCCTTCACTCCCAGCAAAGCCCCCAGACACATTCACCGCGTCTCTGCTTTCTGGAGAACTGTTTGGGATTCCCCGTTTAACACTCAAAACAAATTCTAAGTCTTCAAACTCCAGTAACTCAATCATCCGGTACACCATCTGCTTGGGTTCAGTTCCAATATCCTTCCCATGCTTTCCATTCTTCGTTTGCTTCATATTTTGTTTCTGATTTCAGGTGGACGACCAAATGAAACTCCTCCAACACTCGTGGTCGGACATGCTCGTTCTGGACCACATGCACCAAAGGATGCACAACAATCTGCCGGACGAAACGACGCTGCCGAACGGGCAAAAATTCGACCTCCTCTCCCTGGGCCTCCTCGGGGTGCCCAGCCTTTCGGACATGTTCACAGACATCACCGCAAAACTGCAAGATCTCAAGTTTGATTTGTCCGACTACATCTGCACCAAGTTCCTCCTCCTCCTCAATCCAGGTGAGAACACCAATGAGATGGGCGCAAAGTTGCGCCCACATGCGAAGGACATTTTGGGTTGCACTCTTAGGTTTTTTACTAAATTTTTCAGTGGGACTCACCGTCAAGCTCAATTTGGGAATCCCACCGGTTCTAGGTGAAGATTGTTGGAATATTCAGGGATGACATGTCGACAGGCTGTGATTTTCGCCCTCTCAGAGGACCCCCAACGTGGTTGTTTGGACCACTTCCTCAACCATGTTTATTGCAGAAGATGCCACCACCCGACTAAAACAAAGAAAACCCCGAAGAGGCCAAAACAAACAAAAACCTAGCTTTTCACGTGGAAAGCCCTGATCCCAAAACTGCCAAACCAGCTGAACAGCTTCCAAAACGCTGCTTTCGAAAAACCTATAAAAATTGCTGAAATGATCAAAACCAACCAAACCCTTATTGCGCTAAATGATGGCCAAAACAAGCAATACCAATTTTAACCAGAAAACTCCTGAAGATGCCAATATGTACTACTTAAAACCTACTAAACCAAGAAAAATGAAAAAAACAGAAGCTAATAAACCCAATGAAACTGAGAACACAACCTAACCGATCTAAACTAAAGGAAGGTTAACACTGACCAAAACCTTAAAATTGTAAATTGGTCAAAATAGCCAAACAGCGTAAATCCTCGAAAGACATAAAATGTCAAAAAGACAATCCCCCAAAAATGGCCGAAACCATTTAACCGACCAAAACTGCAACAACACATCAAAAGTCCAGAAACTGCCTAAATAGCCTAAACATAAACAGGAAATCCCTGAAGATGCCAAAGAGGAGAGTTACTAGAGAGAAGTGCCGAACTACCTGAACCAATCCAACTCTGCCAACCCTCTGAAATGGCCAAACGGTCAAACTGCAAAAAAATGTCAACGTTGCCCAAAACTGATAAAATCACAACAAAAAAACTCTGAAACAACCGAAACAAAACACTGAAACAGTCAGACCCGAAAAACCGAAATAAACGGCTGAAACAACCGACTAAAACTGAACTTAAGCCAACATTCCACAATACCTCAAAATCCAGAAACTGCGTTAACAGGCAAAACCGACCTTAACCAGAAAACCTCTGAAGAGGCCAAGAGAGTTACTTACTAAAAAGAAGAGAAACAAAACTGCTGTAAGAACGGAACAAACCAACGTTGCCATGAAACCACTGAAATGGTGAAACGGTCCTCACAAGTCAGAAAATTTTGGGTTGATTTTTGATAGTTTTATTTTTCCTTGTTTTACTTCAAGTGTACCCTTGCATGCGAAATGTTCAAGTGTGTGGCCGTTCGGTAAAACTTGGGCGTTTGGTTTGATTATCGCTGTTTTTGTTTTTCTGATTTGTTTGATTTCGTTGTTTGTTCTCGGTGCACCGCGAACCCCATCAGACGTCAGGGGTTTGATGAACCGGAAGCATGTTCAAGAAGGCCACGACACGGTGCAACAGGCGCTTCACGACTACTGCGTCACTCAATGTCCTCAAGTACAGGTGAGTTGCCGAGTTTTACTGGAATGTGGTGGGTATGATGAATGAGATGTCTTCCTAATGGAATAGTCTGATCCTTCAAAACCGGTTTCTGCAGCGCTCAAACGAGAGTCTGCTCCCTCAAAACCGGGTTCTTTTGCTCTCAAGCAAGTATTTGCTCCCTTTAAACCATCTACTGCTGCCCTCACACAAGAGTCTGCTCCCTCAAAAGGTTTCGGTTTCTGCTGGTACTCATCTCCCCTGGGTCTACTGAGTGTTTTAACTCCTTCAGTAATCAACTCCCCCGGAAGGCAAAATAAATGGTACGATCTGCGCGTATTCTCCATTCTATCGACCCAACGCAGTCCTGGCTGTCCACAAATTCTTCTTAAGGAGGAGGAATTCCTCTTGGTTAGCTGGCAGCACTCTCGTTCGGCATCCTCTGGACATGTCCTGGCTACCGGACGTTTACGACTTCTGCCTCGATGACTGTGTCTGGGTTTCCATACGGCAAGCAGGGAGTGGCCTCAAATTTCCCTAACATACTCTCTGCGTGTCGTAAGAGGCGACTGAAAGGGATACTTTTCCTCTGCCTTGAAGAAAGCGGGACTTTATGTAGCCGGATTGGAAACGATAAGAAGTCTCAGGTCAGTACGAGCTGCGACAACAGCTCCTGCCCTGAAGCAGAGGGAAGCTTGGCTTGCAGCTCGGAGAAGGACCGCCTTCAGCAGGACTGGCCCCCCAGGCTGAAAGTAGAGCGTGGCTTACTACTCCACCCCCTGAAAAAACTTACGAAATGAAGATGGAGCCAGCAACCTAAAAACTGGTATCGCATAGATTGCATAGATAAGAGCTCCTTTGTGCCCGGAGGAGATGACTGTGGACTTTGCTCTACCTACGGAATCAACAAGCGGAGTTGACTACTCAGAGTTGACTACACGGAGTTGACTGGGTCAAAAATGGAGACGGGCACCGGCGCTGGGGTATAAGGGGCTATTCAGCTTCACTAGGGGCAGAGAGAGCTTGGGACGGGGGGCCCATTGGAACCCAAGTCCGTATACTCTCAGACAGTCAAGTGTCGATCAAGGCACTCACAGCTCCTACCATGTCGTCAAGAGTGGTACAATACTGCATGCAAATACTCAACATCCTGGCAAAACGCAACCCTGTAGTGGGTGCCAGGGCATAGAGGTATACCAGGCAACGAATACGCCGACGCGCTGGCCAGAAAGGGCTCTCAGGCCCCCTTCACTGCCACAGAGCCAGTAGTTAGCCTACCACAAACCTCCTTCAGAGGCGCCATCAACAGGTGGATGTTATTACAAACCGCCAAAAGATGGCAACTCCTTGATGCTCACAGCCAGCAACGAAACACAACACCAAGAACGCTGATGAGCTACTCAAGCTAACGAGAACTAAGAAGGCTGGTAGGTTGCCCCCCTGAGATTTCACTTGAACTGCATAGGGGTAACTATCATCAGCCTTATGCAAGCACCTAGTCAAGTATCTAAAAACCCTTATCAGGGGAATAGACATCCTGGACTAGAACCAGGGTGTTCATGCAAAGCCTATGGGCTTCCGTGCTCGAACCCCTCGAACCCCCTTCCTGAGCAATCCCACAAACAATAATTTTTTCATAAAACAGAATTTCGAAGTCTCAATACTCTTCTACTAACCAGTCGTTTCGGTTTCAGGACAAATTCAACAAACTTCTCGGGATCCTGCCCGAGATCCACCACTTGGCCAGTCGAGGCGAAGAACACCTTTACATGAAACACTGCAGCGGGAGCGCCCCGACGCAAACCCTCCTCATGGAAATGCTCCACGCCAAGCGGAAGTAACGGCTCGCCTGGTTGGCCGGGACCGCTGTGACGTCATCGAGTCGGCGCCCCGGGATTGGATGAAGTGATCACTTCGCGCACACCCCTGCGGGCGCACCCAAGTGCACCTCATTGTGACGAGATCGAGTGCAATATTTTTGTTTTTGAAAAAAAAAGAAGTTCACCACGTTGAACGGAAAAGGGGGAAAAATCATTGTGTTCATATTATAAGTGGAAAAAAAAACAAATTGTGGAAAAAGCAGTTACCTGTGTGCCCTTGTCACACAAAACCAATGGCTCACAACATACTAACTGTACCTACGGTTTTTAAGGACTTACTTTTTTCCTTTGTACATTTTCTTTCGAATTTTGTTTCTTTCATTTTTAATCGTGATTTTTGTGAATGGCGGCTTAGGTGGACTGTGTAGGATCTTGTAAAAATATTTTTTAGAGCTCATAGCGTGTACAGGAATTAAGAAAAAGGGAATTTATGATGCCTTCTTTGAAAAGTACAAAGCACCTTTGAAATGTAAACTATTTAATAGGTGTACTTTAGAACCAACTGGAATCAATTTAGTCTCACAGGCACAAACTCTTTTGTTTCACCCTTTGTAGGTACTTTGGGGGGGAAAAGATCGAAAATTGGGCGAAGCATCGTTTTCAACCTATTCCAAATTGGGGACGTGTCCCACACCAAAAGGCCCAAATTTTCCGTACGAAATGATTCCTATTGTAGTCTTATTTTTGTCTTTTCAACATTAATTTTATTGGTTTTTGCATTTATTTATTTATTTTTTTTTTTTTATTGTGGAGAACTAGTCATGTAGATGGTTAGACGTTTAAAAATAACATCTTTGAATTTAACCAAAAGTATCTGTTTTAGGGTATTTTAGTTTTCCTGAAAAAAGTTACACTAAGCAATGTACGTGACTTCATTTTCTTGTCGGTAGGAAGTTTCCAAATATCTTTTTGTATATCTAATATCTTTAGTTTCTGTTTTTATTTGACTTTGAGCGTTTCTTGAGGGGGTTTGCTTTCCTCGGTCATTTGAAAGAGGGTGCGCTGAGCGAGCTCATTTGCGCCTGAACGGATCCTGCTTAATGACCAACATGGGCGCTCTTAAGCCAAGAAGGTGGGAACGGTGATTTAAAATTCAAAAGTACTACCTAAACAACAAAAGCACAAAATATTTGCGCCAGGCGCAAATGGCGCTCGTTGAGAATTTTGGATGGGCGCTACAGAGCGGATCGTGAATCTGCTAAAAAAAAAACAAAAAAAAACGGGGGGTTCCCGTCAGGCACAAGTTGTGCGCAACGCGCGCACATTTGTTGAGAGCTACGTGGAACACGGGGTTTGTTTGTCGGCATTTGCGCCTGAACCCCCCCCCCCCCCCCCCGACCACCTCCGGGCGCTCATAATTTAAACTGAGTGACCTTGTTTCGCTCTACCTTCAACTGGCTACTGTGTGATGTTGAATTCAAATCTAAAATCATAACCGAAACAAGCGTGAAACTGAATCGTCACCTTTTCCTCCCCCACAGAAAACAACGAAGGTACAAACCATTGCGCACATTTGTGCCAGGCGCTTCGTTTCAGACTTAAATCTGGGATCCGAATCTCTAAGAAATGGAGGTTCCACCCCCCCAAAATGAAAATGCTGGGTGCAAGTGCGCCCATTTGCGCGCCCTTGCGCCCAATCTCGCCCTGCCCAGTACCGTTAAATTGGTATATTTAGAAGCCTTCTATCGATAAAACAATGCACGTCCGTACCTTATGAACTAATATTTTCGCAACGTGCGCAATCTCTAGTTGTCCATAACAGGGGTTAGTGTTCGAATTTTGTGATTTTTAACTCATTAGTTTAGTTTTAAGGCTCACCCTCACGTTGAATCCCAATATGAAGAAATCGAAAGGTGTAAATTAACCAACTGGGATTCGATTTCTGAAAAACCCCGTCAACCAAAACCTGGAAGTCCAACTTGAATTTAACTAGATGAAACATGCTTCGCCCAATCTGTTAACTGTAAACCGTTATTTATTTTTTGGGGACATCGCCCTCTTTTGGTTAAGTTTTCTTCTCTAGTGGTTTAGCTTTTCGGTTTAAAGTATTTCATTGTAATTTTTTTTAGGTTATACATTCCAGTACTTCAAAAAAAAGAAAAGTCGCTTTTTTCTGAGTGGGATTCAATGGGCATGATTTACAATTTCCCTCCTAGAGGAATTTTTATTTTAATTTATGTGAGGCGAAGATCACATCGCGGAAATCACGTTTTTCGGGAGAAAACAAAATTTATACCAACTTTATTTTTTTGTGCATTTAAATTCTCGAATCGGTCAATTTCCCTGCAGAATAAAATCAGGTACATTCCAAAAAGGCTAAAAAAAATTGTACAGTTTTTCTTCCATCGGAGCCGAAAATCGTTTTTTTGTCGCCGCTGCTGTGCAGTAGGAAAAATGCACTTGTTTCATAGTCTTTCTTTTCGAAAACTAACGTTTTAGTTTGATCGTTAACTTTTTCTGGGTGCAAATGGTGTTGGGAAAAGGATTTTTTCTTAGCTTTGTTTCGTTTAATTTTTCTCCGTTAGGTTTTAAAATTTTAGTTATATTTGGCCGTTAAGGTCTTCGAACAATTTTATAATTAATGTGTAAAAAATTAATATAACATTGTAAATGTTTTAAGTACGTTTAAAAGCAACGTTACATAAGGGATTTGTCAAACATTGTTGCTTTTTGAATGTTTGAGTCGTCGCGTGTTTGAGCGTGTGAAAGTTCTCGCCTCTAAGGGATTAGATTAGGAATTGGGGGAATTCGGGGTTACTTCTGGTTTTTTCATTTTTTGCACAATCGAAAGTGATTTGGGTTTTGGAATTCGGTGCTATGACGGGGGAAAAAAAAAAGACGTGGGACAAAAATGAACGAATGTCGATATAGATTGGTAAGAAACGAAGACGAAAGTGCCCTTGGTGGAATTTGGCTGTTTTATGAATCGAATGTTGTTGACGTTTCATGTTGGTGTTGAAAATGGTTTCTTCAAGTACAGCGGGGGTGTTCATAACCTGTTATTTTCTGTGTAAAATCATTCACATTCATTGTGACTTTAAATTTGGAAAATATCTTAAATGACGTTTAATTGTTTCTACTATTTCATTTAAAATTGAAATTTACCATACTTTACCAAGAACTTGAAGCATTGAGTTTAGGGATGGCCATCTGAGGTTTTTGACAGTTATCGAAACCAAAATTGACCACCATTTTTGCAATCGATACTATCGATAGTTTGATGATGTTGGTTATCGAGCGCTTGGCGCAATGAGTTTAGGGATGGCCATCAGCAGCCAATATCGATCGGTTTTTAACAGTTATCGATACCAAAATCGACCATCATTTTTGCAATTGATACCTAATATCGATAGTTTGAGAATTTTAGTAGCAAAATTCAACCTTCAGTCACATTTGTCTATGTTCCATAATAAAATTCGTTTAATACTGCATCAAAAAATGGTATTGGAAGTCTATTCATAGATTTGCTCTTCTATTTCCATTTGTAACGGTCCTGGTGG
Organism: Pilophorus perplexus; assembly: GCA_955831195.1. Classification (NCBI taxonomy): domain Eukaryota; kingdom Metazoa; phylum Arthropoda; class Insecta; order Hemiptera; family Miridae; genus Pilophorus; species Pilophorus perplexus. The sequence continues at coordinate 17,070,463 of OY037019.1, read as the reverse complement.
ATGCCGTGAATGACACTATAGGTGAAACGTTCATTTTCATGACATTTGTAGAAAACCCAATCAATTCACTGACGTTTGGATTTCACTTTCATTGACATACTCGCAAAAGAACGTCGAAAACCATACAAATCGATGACCATCCCTAATTGACTCCGTGCGGCCATTTTGTCAACCTGGCGGATCCGTCGCGAACTAATTCAAACGAAAATCCCCCCCTCCCCCCCCACCGTTCGCTCTTGAAGAAACAATTGTGAAATCTGTAACGTTTAATTGTACTTGTTACCTCTTCTGTTTGATTGTAAAATTGTCGGCCTGCATCACAAAAACGGGCCTCTCTTATGTTATCACCTTAAGTACCTCCCGTTTCTCAATTTCTACTCTTCCCATCACTCAGTTACCTTTAAGTTTACTGTCTAAATGTTATTTTTTAAAAAACCAAAAATATAAAAAAAAATTAAAAAAACGGTTCGACGATTAGTTTCAGTTGACAATTTTTTTTTCTTTCCCAGATTTACGTCCAAGTCGGGCGAATCCGACTGTACTAAGCAAACATAAAAATCCTCGTACACAGCATATATTTTCATTTATAAATGTGTGTAAATAAGTAAAACTTGAAAAAAAGAGTAACGCTATATTTTTCTGTAGTTAAGAATGAAAAAACGATTTTAGAAATGTTATAATTTCTTACGATTATTGGCCTTTTTCATTGTAAAGTGTACATAAAACTCCTGTTGTTCTTGAATTTAACACAGCCACATTTAGACTAAATTTGTTTTTTTGGTTTTTCGTGCAATGTGTAACTCTGTGAGAACGAGTTTGAAAAAAATACTATTATTCTTAGCGTTTAGGCGTTAACTTTATTTATGTGGTAAAATTATAGGAAAAAAAGTACATTTTTTGTCCATTTTTTCAGACACTGCCAGGGCTTTTAAAATAATGATCTGTCACCGTTTTTTCATCTTAAAAAAACTTTAAAAATTACAAAAAAAAAGGAAGTTTTGTGAAAATTACATTGTGATGAACTTGAGAGGAATGGTATTTTGGTACGGAAAAATCTTAGGTATATTTTTAAAAAATTAAGGATTGCCGTGTTAAACATTATTTAGTGGTGATACCAACTGTGTATTGTGATCGATTTTAAAGAGAGTTTATTTTTAAAAAATATGAAGAAAAAAAATCCATAGTTTCAAATAATCCCGGTCAATACATTATTTGTTATTACTGTTAAGAAGTTACATTATATAGTTTTTTGAATAGTTTACGAAGTTGAATTTTTTCTCTGCGTCTACATCACATTTTTTTCTGCATGGTGATGCAAAATTGTAGGTGAAATTTCGATTGAACCCAAACCCGTTGTAAGGAACGAATTCGAATTTGTGAAAAAATTTAAAAAAAAAGTCAATAGGGGTATTCAAGGTTTGACAAAACGAGATTAAAATTCAAGAGGAGATTTTTTAAGGGTTGATTGTAGGGGGGATATTGTAAAATCTATGAATCGACCGTATAATCGATTAGTAGACCGTAAAATCGATTAATTGACCCTCTTGTTGACGGACGATGGTTGAGGTGCGGCTGGCTTAGTTAATTGACGTTTTCAATAGTGGTGAGGTGAAAGTTCTGCCCCATGAAAGTTCAGCCCTTACGACAATGTTGTGATCCAAAGTACTCAATAGGAGTAGGCCTACTTTATCTTTTTGCCTTTCGATCGGTTGTGTCATGACCAAATTTGGACAAAAAAGAATAAATTAGACGAAAACAGAGATGTGTTTGCCTCCTAGTGTGCCGCAGTCGTCCTGAAGCGTCTATGGCGCATCTTTTAGCCTGCCGTTGCATATACGTTTACTAGATGATTTTCCATCTTGAGTAATCATCAACATTTCTCGTGCGAATGCAATCTCAGCTATTGCCTGGCAGAGTATGACCTCAAGATCATCTTGGATATCTCTGAATTCTTATACTAGCTTTATTTCAGATGTTACTGGGGTGACGTTGGATTTTCATTTTAATTGTTTATTTTATTTATTATTTGTTTCTTTTTTTGGGTTGCCTTTTCTGCGGCTTGACGACGTCCTCGATTGTTTTACAAATAATTTCATGTTCAAAATAGCTTATTTTTACATTTTTTCTCAAGTTTTGTTGTGGGGCAGAACATTTTTGACGACTTATTTTATCTTGATTTCTTCTTTATTGTTTATATTTTATTATTATTATCATTTTTTTACGATTTTTGACGAGTCTTGGTGCGATACAAACAAAAGAAAAACAAATTGTGGGCCGGATTCAGCCTACTCCCTTGTGGCGTACCCTGTGTCATGCCGAAAGGCTGATTTCCCGGATTATCCCTTCAAACCGGCGGGCCGCAACTCACCATAATATGGTTAATAGATATTATCTGGACGTGCCTCACCATCATTAAATAGGATTGGGCCTCATCTCAAAATCGTCGTTGCCAACTCTATAATCGATCAATCAATCTTATTAACATTTATTAATCGAACGTAAAATCGATTAATCAACCCTTAACGAAAAATTTTGATAAAAATAAATAAAATAGCAGAATTATAAAATTAATTTAAAAAAAAAAAAATCCTTCAGCTGAATTGATTTTTTTCTCGTTCCCATTTACAAGCTCTATGGAATCGAATTTGTTGTTTTATGATCATGTTTCAATACTAACATCATTCATTATCTTCCCACTTGAACCCTGAATACCCTCGTGAAATTAGGAATTGAGATTATTTGTCGATGGAAAGCAAACCAAATGACACTGAAAGTGACGTCAAAATGATGTTCGTAATTGAAAAAAACATTTCCGACAGAATTTCACAAGTGCATTTAGATCTTCGAGTTGACTTTCAATGTTTTTCCATCGACAAAATGATCCTCCCATTTCTAATTACATCTCACAGAAATTTCGTCGTTTCCGTCAATGTTAAATTCTTCAAAGCACAATAGTTATTGCGGTATGAAATTGCTTCTTATGTCTTGGAAAAGATGCCGTCTGATTACCATTTTGCTATTTCCAAGACAAAAAAAAAAGACGTTCTGCAGAAAGGGGTGACAAAATTGCCGCCCGATGCAAAACTTTATTTTCTGTTATTTACCATTTTTAATCGCGTACCTATTAAGGAACGGAAAAATTGTTACCTCAATTTTTGTAATAATTAACTTTGTAATTTTACCATTTTAACAAAGTCAGCATTACCATGTTTATATGTTATTGGCTACCGTTGCATACTATTCTGTAAATAGCAGAGATTATAGGCGTCGTTTATGGAGATGCTAATTTTTTTTTCTTTGTTTCTGGAGGAAAGATTTGCAAGGTACCCTTTCCCGTCAGACGAAAAGTTGCTGTAAATAGTTCGGCGTTAAGCCTCCCCCTTTCTGATGGGATTTCGATGTAACAATGTTTAAGAAAATAAAAAATTGAAAAAAAACTTGAATAACTGTTCGGTTTTTGTTTATGTTTTTTCCTCTGAAATTGAGAAAAAATCTATCATTATGGGGAAAAATGATAATGACATAGTGTAACTCAGTCCTTCTCCCAGTTAACAAATATTTGTGAATCAGTTGTAGGTATAAATAAAACCAAAATATTTTATCGGTTTTTTTTATTGACGTTACCCCCCGCCGTCTTTGTGGGATGATGGGATATTTTAGAAATAGCAACTGTGCATCATGAAGGAAAAATACACTGCATGAACTGTGCAATGGGATCTTCGACAGTCCAGAACAGAAAGACTGCCAGCCACTCAGCGCGATGCAGTTGACGGATTGGGGTGACTGGTCTTCCCTGTCGGCAATATGAACGTTTCGAATTTCTATCTGACTTGGCAATGTCTATACATTTTCATAAAACGTGGAGAAAACTAGCGGTCTGACAACCCTTGGTTGGCTTAAACGTTGGAAGTTAGTTGTTGGTAAGGAATTGTAAACCCCGCAGGCATTGACCGTAAATTGAGAGCCGTCTTTTGAACGAATTACCTAACTGTTTTATCCTATCTGTGATCTGTGTGAACTGTTTTATTATCATAATGTAAAAAATGAGGAGAAGAAGGGTTGCGCGGGTTTGAACGCGTCGAAAATTGCGCTTATCAGAGGTAAATTGGTCGGAATCCAAATCTGACACAAAAATTAAGGGTTCCCATTTAAATTAAGAAAGTAGGGCGCAAATGCGCATATTTGCGCGCTTCTTGGTGGGGTGGGGGGGGGGATGTGAACCCCCCTAGCGGTAGGTGAACGGGATCCCGAGACGATAGAAATCGCTTCAACATTTACACAAAGGTTTTTTTCTTTGATATAGGTTACTTGTGCGAAAATTAATTCTATGTCAATGAAAAAAATGTTGGGAAAAAAAGATTTTTATTGTTTTTTTTTTTTTTGTTTTTTTTTTGTTTTTTTCAACATTTTAATTTTAATTTAATTTTTTTAGTTTACATGGAAAATATTTGACCTGGTATCCTTTAAAAATCCCATTAAATCCTACAAATGTTGTAGCCCCATGAAAGCCCTAGGTATTGATCCCCACAGTGAAATCGGATCGTTCCGGGACCCCAAAAATGGATTCTACGTCCAAAATTACTTCAAAAACGACATCTAATTCGACCCCATGGCCAAAATCCTTCAAAAAACGCCTCCCGTAGCCACATTTTAGCACCACGGACTTGGGCGATCGGGCTGAAACCCTTGCGGGCACAACCTAGATGGTAAACCAAGTATTTTGTCAAAATTTCAGATTTTTAAAAAAATTCCTACTGCCCAAAACGGCCCAGATGGCGGACGGATATTTCGTTTTTGGAATCTAGAAGTTTTGCCCCACTGTGCGTCGCACAGTGGTCGGAAACAGCTGATTTTGTGCAAAAACCTTAAAAGGTTTGAAATTGGCCTCTACTCTAATGGTCCTTTACGTTTTTGGTGTGCTGAGACCGAATCTAAAGACGAAGGAACCTGACTCTTCAAGTGTGTAAGGAAAACTGAAAACCCGAGCAATCTCACCATTTGGTTTACAGAGATTATTTAGATTTTTGCTCTGAACAGTTCAAAGAGAACTGTTAGGTACTTCTGTACAAACAAAACGCCTAAAAACTAGGCCATTATCAAACAGGAGCCAACAGATTCTATTGTGAATCTCCAACGTAGATTTCGGCCGTGGGCGGCGATGAAACTCAAGGTGTTGAATGAGTTTGGTTAGGGAGAGGGTTAGGGTTTCCAAACTCATTGGATTAGACCTCTGCACCATCGGCAAACAACCACTTTGTCAAGGTGTTGACTCTTGGGTCCTTGTATTTTGACCTGATAACGTTCCCGAAGCGGAGCTCAGTGGAGCTTTTTTTTTTTTTGGTGGTCCACAATAAATACTAAGAACATTTTCATTGACCTTCTATTTACCTTTTTTTTTTTTGTCAACCTTGATAGAAACAACAAATAACTGAAATATTCTCGCTATTTTGGTTATTAGCCTATACCTTCATGGACCGATAAATATTGCATGGAACTGAATAATTTCTGTTATGAAGAGGGCACAGCATCTAAATAATATCACGAATTCAAAACCTTAAGCATTGATGAAACGATTATGATTCCTAGACTTCATCGTTGGTTCTACGTTTTCCAACGAATTTTTTTAAAGGCAAAATCGTTTGAGAACTCCCATTCTTGGGTATCTGAGAGTGATCTTTAATGCCCAGAACACCGATTTGACGACTTTCATTATGGCTGTTTTTTTTTTTTTTTTTGTTTTTTTTTTAACGCTTCCGACCCCTGTGCCTCGTACTTTACCCGCCGCCCCTCACCCAAAACCAGTAGTAGTAATCTCAAAACTCAGTAGTTTAATCTGTGCCCAAAACCGCCTGTCGGACGGTTTTTCGCCGTGGACAACTCCCAAGGCACCTAAAATAGCCGAAACACCAACTTTGTTACTGATAATGGAGGTGGCGGCAAACATTAATTTATATGTTCCGGCCTCTGCCAGTGTACAATGTTGACGTTGGGGGTTTGAAGATTTTACGCCTCATCGTCCGTCGTCTTCAGTAAACACTAAAACTAATAATCGTAAAGAAAACCAGTACAGCTGTTCGTAATTACTTCAGCGGTGGATGCCGGATGTCTTCATTGATGTGCCTCCAGTAGACTCGCATGACAACGATTTGCTATGGAAGAAGGTAAATCAATCCTGTGTTATTCTGAGAGAAAGCTCAACACCCTTTGGAGAGTGTAGATTGTTGATTATTGAGGGATTGCTCAGGAAGGGGTTTCAGGGTGCCCCCAGTATGGAAACCTGCTGGCTTGTTGTGCTCTGCCTGAGCACCATAGTTGTAGTCCAAAACGTCTATTCGCCTGGTGAGGGCCAAAATGACAAATATTTTGACATTCGGGTTTTACAAGAGATTCTAAATTTTGACGCAGGCTCTTCTCGGTCAGATTTTGGTAGTGCATTAAAAATTTTTATTCCCCACCACGATGAAGAAGTTCTGCTGACGTCCAAACGTGAGTGAGGCAACGAAAGCTGACTGACACTTCGTGTGTCGTGGGTGTGAGAGGCTGAGGGGAACGAGCTGATGTTTTTCCGCACAAAGGTAAGGCATGCGAGGATGTGCAGGCCTGGTACTATTAGTATTCCCAGCTTCTGAAAAGCATCTCTGCAGTCCTCCCGATTGCTTAGGCCCTTGATTGCTCTGACAGCTCTCCTTTGACTGCTGAATACAAGGGCGCTGTGTGGCGAGTGGCCCCAGCAAAGGATGCAATATCCAGCCCTACTTTGAAAAACTGAATAGTACCTAGGCAGCAAGAACGGCAGTCTTAGGAAGCTTGTCGTAAAAGGAATGAAACGCTACTTAAGGATGCGGCCAGCTGTTCACAGTGGGGCCTCCAACTCAGTTTCGGATCCAGTACAACACCAAACATTTTTACGGACTGAGGGTTACCAACACTCACTGCCAGCGATAAGCCCCTTAATCCAAAATACATCACCTCCGTTTTTGAATCATTTACAGCGAGACGGTTTTTATGGAACCAATAGCAACGACAGTACTATCTGCATTTTCTACCAGGGAGGCAACGACGAATCAGATGAAAGGACCGTTGAGTCATCGCAAACATAACAATCCTTTTATTTGCATATTGAGGAAGTTCATTTGAAAATATCAGGAAGAGAGTGAGTGGCTCCTAGAACGCTACCTTGAACTACGGATAAGTCTCCGATTTGTAGGCGACACTTTCTTCAAAGATATCGAGCCCAGCCCAGCATTCCTGCAACCGATCTCTGCATTCATTTTCAACAGGCCCTACTGAGTGTTTCCAGACCAACCGCACTTTAGCGCACGGTGTTTCTTGTCTTTGAAAAGTAAAAAGATGGTATTTTTTTCAACAACAAGTTGAAACCTACTGGAAAAACTGCAAATTTTATACAAGGGTATATTATTCTTTACTTTACACTACTTTACGTTACTTGAGCGAAAATTAATTCTGTCAGTAAAAAAATTAAAAAAATTTTTTTTTTACTCTATAAAAGTTTGACCTCCTGGGATCCTCAAAAATCCCATTTGTAGCCCCATACATTCCCACGGTGAAATCGGATCGTTCCGGGACCCCCAAAAATGGATCCTACCATCCAAAAATACTTCGAAAACGACACCTAGATCGATCCCACAGCCAAAAGCCTTCAAAACCCCCTCCCGTAGCCCCATAGCGCCGCTCGGGCTGAAAACCTTGCGGGCACAACTAGATGGTAAACCGAGTGTTTTGTCAATATTTCAGAGTTATAAAATAATTCCGACTGCCCAAAACGGCTCGGACGGCGGACGGACATTTCCGTTTTGGAATCTAGACCTCTTGAAACGGATAATTTTGAGGACCGATCGGAGTCGTCCACCTCCCTCGCGATAGGTGTATAATTCCAAGATAAGAATAATAAACCAAAATGCCAGGTACAGGCAACCCGTTGATGCTTTATTGTGACCATTATTCTTCGAGGGAGCAGAGAACATCCAAGGGACCAGATGCAGGCAAGGGGTTCAAGCTTGCCTATCCAAGAGAAGGCCAAAAATACGAAAGCATTCAGTACCTAGGTAAAGTAATTTTGTTTTTGAGCGTGTTCTTAAAATTTAATATGATTTTGCCATTTCATCTGGTTTGGAAAATTCCTTCTTTCTCCGCTTATATGTGTCTGGCCTCCGAGATTCAAATCTCGGATTATCACGTAATATTAGTTCAAATAAATAAATAAATATCAAAGATTTCCAACCATTTCCATATTAGTCCCTGCCGCTGAAAAAGTAAGTTCCTACTTTTTCAATTTTTTATTATTCATAGGTATTATTTAAACAATAAGGGCGGTTAAGCTCAACATATTATACGTACATACAATACGTTGAGCATTTAATTGTGAAATAAATAAATAAATTGAATCGAATTGGGTGTTTAAGCTCGCCAAGTGACGTAATTTTATTTTGGGTGCCCAATAATCACGCCAGAATTTTTTCGATTGTCTACGACAAGGTTTAAATTTTGAAAGTGGACGACCCCAGTTTGAACGTTTTCGTGAGAATGACCCCTATTAATTTTCAGCTATATTATAGTAGTTACCTTTTGAAATGAAACCGAATATTCATCCACATTTTTCGAGAGGATAGGGTACTTCCATGGAGAATATCTATTCCTCCATGGGGTACTTCAAAACGATCCCGTTTTTGTGAAGCAACTACCCCCCTAAACGACGAAATGGTCCTTAGTACCTGTTGGAATCTCCTCACTTGAGCTCCTGACTTGTTCCATGCACATAAAAAACTAAGATGCTGTTCAATGGTTTTATTAATTTTAATTTTACAACTAAAACATCTCATGTACATTGTTCGCATTTTGATCCACAATCAAAATTTCGTAGTTGGTGACCAATCCGGTAGCATAAATTAATTTGTAAATTTACATTCGGTGCGCTCTTTTGCACGTTTTCTGTCGTACTTGAGCTTCGCCCAAATCCCCAAACACATCGAAATCAATTTAACGTCTTTCACGATCTGCGAATTGGCGAAGTCGTACTCGTTCTTGATGATGCGACGGGCGACGACGAAATTCTTCTGTTGAATTTGACTTAAGGCCATGTACAGCCGACACCTCGAGAGTAAATTGGGGTCGCCGAGGCGGGAAGCGAATTTGAACTGTTGGGTGGAAATTTTACCTGCGATGACGGCGCAGTCGGTCATCGAGTCCCCCAAAGCTGAAAATGCTCCTCCCAGAGTGGAAAACCAGGCCAAAGCGTGATCCAATTCCTGCCTTTCCAAAGCCGTTTTTTCAAACATTTTGTTCCCTTTGTAGTCCAACATCGGTCGTTTCGGTTCGGCGACGTGCACGTTGATTAGGAATTTGTCCATTTTTCGGGCGTTTACGAGATAATTCAAAAAAATCGCGACGGTTTCCGGGTCGTCCAAAGCGGCGATGAAACGTGAACACAATTCGCCGTCCACTTCGACGTTAATGATCTCTTTCGGGCCAATATTTACATTTTCCTCGTCATCTCTCCTCGGCATGAAGACGTTTTCGGGATCCTTTCCCGGGATGATGATCCTGAAGTGTACTTGCGCCATTTTGAGTCATCTGCAGGTTATTCCCATTTGAAAATTGCATCCCAAACCACTTCTTTCATTCCAACACCAGATTCACACTTAGCTAACAATTAATAGGAAAATGAATCAAAATAGGGTCGCAACTTGTTATTAGAAGACGTGCTTTTTAGGGTGACGTTAATGTGATTGGGTAACCTCCGGGGAGGGTTTTTTCTCAAATATTGTCTTGGCGTATGCATATCGTTTTTCAGATTTTGGTTTATTATTCTTGGAATAATAATTATTCCACCTATTTAATCGCGAACCTATTTAATCGTGAATTATTCACCTATTTAATCGCGACGGAAGTAGACAATTCTGATCGGCCTCAAAATTTGACATTATGCGTTTCAAGATTTGTCGATTCCAAAAATAAAATGCCCGTCCGCCGTACGAGCCGTTTTGGGCAGTAGAAAATTTCTAACATTTAATGTTTTTAAAAATCTGACATTTTTTACAAAATACTCTTTTTACAATCCAGTTCAGCTTGCAAGGTTTTCAGCTCGATCGCCCAAACCCGTGGGGCTACGGGAGGGGTTTTCGAAGGTTTTCGACTATGGGATCGAGTGAGGTGTCGTTTTCGAAGTATTTTTGGACTTAGAATACATTTTTGGAGGCCCCTGATCAATCCGATATCTCCGAGGGGAACTATGGGGCTACAAATGGAGCTTTTGAAGGATGTCAGAAGGTAGACTGATGTGTCGTTTTTCGAAAATTTTAAATGCATAATCCAGTTTTAGGTATCCCCACATCTGTCCAAACTTTGTACCGGATTTTTTTTAAATTTTAATTTTAATAGAATTAATTTAATTTTTGGAGTATTTTTTCTATATGAAAGAATCACAAACCTTGTGTAAAATTCGCTGTTTTTTCCAAATTTAGTTTTAATGAATCAGAATCAGACCTGAATTTACGAGGCGGCCGGATTAGCCGTGTGGTTCTGTTCTGGGCGTTAGCCACTCCAGCGCGCATTCTGTTGAGGCCACGGGTTCGAATCCCGTTGAAGACCATGGAAATTTTGGGAATAAAAGTGCAGCTGGGTTGAAGTGAATTATTAATAACTTAGCGCCCCGTCATGTCAGGCCCAAGAGGTGATCTTGACGTAAAACTCACTTTACCCTTTTCCCTGAATGTACGTTCAACTACCTCAGGTCACTCTGGGCTGTAGATGAGCTCTTAGTTGCTTGAAACCGGTCCCCATGCTGCAATTGTTTACCAATATAAACAATTTCGTATTCAAACCAGCAGAGGAGTCGTTCTCTCTCCCTAACCACCTCATTGGATTAGACCTCTGCACCATCGGCAAAAAACCACTTTGTCATGAAGAAAACTTTGGATTTGCCCTGGAAAACAATAATTTTTGCGGTCGGGGCAAAGGTTTGCACTTTCAATGTTGCATTGCTCCAAAACCGGTACTCGTTGCGGACCGCAACTTGCGGTGCTCCAAAACCGGCCCAAGACTTCTCTAAAAATAAAAAATAAAAATAAAAATAAATAATTTATGTGGTACTTGAAGGCGTGAAATTTTCAATTTTCTCTAGAGTGTCGTTGAGAACCTTTGCCCCAACTCGCTCATAAACGTGGCAAATATTTGTACTTCAAAATATTTATATTCTTAATCTCTTCACTGAAGAGCCTTCACAGATCTGTGATCTGTCCATCTATCCATATAGATCTAGTCCTAGTCCTAGAAGTTGTTCATAGTCCAGGTAAAGAATATAAAGAATCACTTACAACACCATTAAATTTTGTTGTCTTCTATTGAGTTATTCAATAGAATATAAAGAATAATAATTATTCAAGTAACTCATATAAACAAGGAAAGCAAAAACTGTCTTCACTTGGCTTCTTAGAAGAATTTGATAGAATATGAAAAACAATGTTGAGTACTTGAGAGAAACCTTTGCTCCAAGATTATTGCAAGCCCCATTGACACCATTATTGTGAACCGTTACTCCAGTATTGCGAACCTTTGCCCCAAGATTATTGCGCTTCTTTACTCCATTTTGAATAGATTGTTCTACTTGTTGATTAGACAACATGCCATGGCCGGTGTTTTGCTTCAATCAACACCAAAACTGCCATCTCATTATTGGGGGCCATACACCTGCCGTTTTTTTCGGCGCACTTGGTTGGAGTGTCAGGTTTCCGCAAAAAAACCGCGGCGCGTCGACAAAAACCGGCAGGTGTATGGCCTGCTATTAAAGCCCCAGTCGATCCTGCTGCCTTTAGATTTGGTTGGGTTATTGGCTTTGGGGTAGACAAGTGCGCTGCGTACCGGTTTTCCCTCAAAACCTTCTCTAAAAATTTTCAAATGGACATTCGAACGTTTGCCTCCACCTACCCTACATTCTGACTCTAGTTCGCCTTTCCCAACTCCATTGGCCACCAGAGGTTGTTGAAAGTACAGCAGCAGAATAGCGTCTTATTTTTTTGTCAGGGCTAACTGCATCACACTCATACTGGGGTGTGCTGCTCTATCCAATATGTCAGAGGTTCTGTCGAGGATCATTCACCATCACGTTGGCCCCCATTGGCAACTACAGGCGGTAGCTTCTGCTGGACAGGTGACAGTCTCCTGCCATTCAGTTCATGTATGTAACTTTCCAAGGTGGTGGAAACTCTCTTCTGGCAAGTGCTCGGTTGCAGATGCGAAGGAATTTCTCCAAGTACGTATTGGTTGCCTGCTTCACCGTGGCCATGTCAACTCCATCTGGCCCTAGAGCTGTAAATGCCCGCAGGACCTTCATGGTTCAGGCTGGGATGACCTTCTCCCTTCCGGAGTAGTACACGGCTAGTCCCGTGGTCTGGCTATGGATCCTCAGTGGGGAATGATTCCAGCTATATTGGCCAGGCTTTCTGTTCTTCTTCCATCAGATAAACTCTGCTCACTTGCTTATTCACAACCTGCCTCTATGCTCCTCCTCCCTTTCCTTATGGCAAATCAGAGATTAATGTTATTTTCTCCTTAAAGTATGTATCTCTGAACCATCTGGCAAGACCACCGCGTTGCCAGTTCACTTCATCGCCCCACCAGGACTTGTACTATTACTCCTGGTCTACTACTATGCTCCTTCCTACGTTGTCATCTATCATCCGTTTGATTTGATCTGTTTGACCTGTTTTATCTATCGCTTCCCTCTTATTTTCTGATCCCCAGTTTACGATAATTTCGTCGTGCCCAGTGACGAATACGCTGCAGAGATTCGCGTGCCGGCGAAGAAGAAGAAGGGAAAAGTCAAAAGATACCAATGCGGAACTTGCGAGCTCATGTGCTCATCGCCAAGCGTTCTGGAGACTCACATGAGGACCCACACCGGCGAAAAGCCCTACAAATGTCAACTCTGCGATTACAGGTGAGCCAACTTACGCGAGCATGGTCGTAACTTCGTTTCTGGAAACTTAACAAGCTGGAGTATAATAAATTATTATTATTAATAATCATTCGGCTTATTCCACACACCCTGTTGGACTCCAATATGTTGTCAAAATAACACGGTTCTGTTTCAGATGTGCTCAATCTCACGCTGTCAAGGCACACATGCGAGTACACACCGGTGAGCGCCCATTCGCTTGTACCTTTTGCGACTACAGGCAAGTACAAGTCAATGACAGACTCTTCTAAACTGGTTCCCTCCTGGATGAGATATCCTTGTCCGATGTTTTTGATGGATGACGTTCAACATCGATGGACAGTGATGCTACCTACAAAGTCGTTGAAATTAATGTTACCTACCAGTCAAATTTATTCTTTTCGAGTAGAAGCACGTCTTTGGGTCCTCTCGTTCTCGCTTCATAAGGGTGGTGGTTTTCATATCGTCAAAACAAGACACTTAGTGTCGAAGGGGTCGTCTGGATGAAGTGATCACCACCATTCTTGAATGAAGATGAGTTTTCGTTCCAAACGATTGCATGAACCGTCCTTCTTAATACCGTACAAAGCGAAATTTGACCACTCTACATTGGCATTCTATTGTCTGTGTATGTGCTCCAGTGTTTGGGTCCAAGAAATTTTAAGAATGGTGGACGTAACCTTGGGTGCCTAGGGTGCTTTAGGCTATCTGTACTTCCGTCCCCACGCCACCCATTTTATATTTTAATATAATTTACGTTTTTGATTGTTAAACAGAGGGTATTTAAGGGAACACTAAAAGAATTATGGAAAAAATTACCTAAATTTTCGCCGTATAGTTGGCTTCATCAGAGGGGTACAGAATGATGTGGTTGATGGCGGTCACTTGAAGATAATATAATTTAGATAATATCTATTATATTATAATCTACATATTATGTAGATAATTTGTCGGGATTTTTAAACATGTAAGCACCTGGTAGGTATCGGCCTCGACGGGTAGATATCGAGCTCCCGTTAGGTAACATACAAGGGGAGTACCGTATTTAGTGATATTTTCGACTCAGCGTTGAAAAATACTAGGAATAGTACGACAGAATCCTATCTGGTTGTGCCCGGAAGTTTTTCAGCCCAATCGTACAAACCCGTGGCGCGAAAAGGGGGCTACGGCAGAGATCTTGCGAAGGGTTTCGGCTATGGGGTCGAGTTAGGTGACGTTTTCGAAGTTTTTTTGGACGTAGACTCCATTTTTGGGGCGTCCTAGAACGATCAGATTTCACCGTGTGGGACTATAGCCACAAAAAAGGATTTTTGATGAATCCCTGGAGGTCAAATAAGGTGTCGTTTTCCAATTAATTTTGGACGCATAATCAACTCTTTGAAATACCACAGCTGCCGGATCATACAGATTAACTTATCACATTTGGTTGAAAATATAGTAGACCTACTCTATTTTCAACCAAATGTGATAAGAGGTTTGTTCCAGGTCTGACTGCGACTGTCGACAGAAGTTGGACAGCTGTCGACAGAATCCGACCGCACATACTCGAGCTATCGGTTTCCGTCCAACTTACGATCGACCTGGAACAGCAGTTTCTAAACTGCGCATGTCTCCGGCGATTTCTGTTTACATTCCGTCAAACCTGGAACAAACCTAAGTTAATTATTCCTGTAATACACCTACCCTCATAAATACCTACCTGGAATCTGCCTTTACATACTATTTATACTGGGAGTGAGCTATTTCAATTTTTCAAAGATATTGAATTCAGCACCCGAAAAACAGTGGTATAATAGGTATTAGTCAATTAATGCACTCATTAGGGGTTTTTGCCGTTTTTAGAGGTTTTCAGACCGGTGTGCGACGTAATCGATTCTAAGCATACAGTAGAGATTCCACTTGAATCCAGTAAAACTTCCCTGTGATGGGCCGTTGCTTCTTTTGACACCTTCCCTTCTCAGTGACTTGGAATCTATTAGTTACCTACATTGGGGAGGAATACTGATCAAATCAAATTAAAATCAATTAATCGTTTTTCTGCTTCCGAGTTTTCCAAACGTAGCGTCTTTGTTTTCACTTTCGGGATCGAAAACATTTTTGTCCTCCAAAATTTCCACTTGAATTTTGCGTTTCAGAACCTCCTGAGCCAACTTGATTCCGAGTCTGCCTGTCCGTCCGCAATTCCTTGTTACAACCATAAATTTCACAATTTTGATCCGATTTTGGTCGAATTTTGAGGAATTGTGCGAGTACGGCCACTTGAGGTCTCATATTAATTATGGTTGAATCAGCGGTACGCTCTGAGTATGCGCTAATTTAATTTTCTTGTTACAGTCCGTCACTTTTGTGACGATCAAATAATCCAATTTGGTTATATGTCGGGGTACTCTTTGAGGGCGACGAAGCTATGTGCCGTGGCAGTGTATTTTTTAATCGCCTTTATAGCATCACTGTTAATAAAAATGTTTGTTTTCACAGAGCTTCTCATTCCTCTATGCTCAAGACGCATATGAGAAGGCACACGGGGGAGAAGCCGTACGAGTGCGAATTTTGTGACTACAAGACCAGAACAACAACCTCGCTGCGGCAGCACATGAACAAACACACCAACGAGAAACCCTACAAATGTCCTCAATGTGATACCAGGTATGACACAATCCTGACGACACCTTATTAAGTAAGGGAATCCGACTCCTTATGCTCTAATCAGCTCACATCATCAGCCTCACAATCTACTCGACTTTGTAGGTTCAGCTCTTACGTTGGGATGAGGTATCACAAGATGTCGCATTCCAAAGTCCTGCCGTACAAGTGTACCTCGTGCCAGTACCAAACTGTGAGCAAGCAGAGGCTCGTCAACCACACGCGGGTACATACGGGAGAAAAACCCTTCAAATGCCCTTACTGCGATCATCGAACGCGGCTCAAAAATTCTTTGAAGGTGAGTTTTAGTTATCTGTACTGCTGATTCGGACGATATCTGTACGTCACAAGCGGGCTTTGATGTATGCTGAAGACGTTGTCATGCTGGCTGAGTCAGCGACGGATTGCAGGTCTGCATGGAGAAGGTAAAGTTGGATAAATCTATGATGAAGATTTTCCGCTCAGTGCCGGTTATGTCTTGGCCCTGAATAGTCGTCCAGTGGAGGTGGTTGAGTTTATTTATTGATTAGTTAAAAAATACATCCATTGGGTGGGCGTCAATAACAGTGAAATTACGTGGAGGAAACTTAATGAAATTATGTCTAATGCTTTTGGCTGGATGTGAACTCACAGTTAGATTAAAGCAAGGGAGTATTATTGAAATGTTTGGAACGGATGCTTGAACGCACGTGTTAGTGAGAAGACGTTACTTGAAATGAGTTGAAACGGATGCTGAACTTGGGAGGATCAATTTATGTTTGAATGAGAATTAGGAATATAAATTGCACAGATTTAATACGGATTTGTGAACTCTCAAGGAAGATCCGTTTAGATTAAATTTAGACTTTATTTATGAAATTGAGTTGGTAAGGATGCTTGATGGAATTAGGAACCCAAGTTGGGGATACTTACGTGTTGATGTAAAAAAAAAAAGGCTAAGTCCTGCAAAGTGGAGTAGGAGTGAATAACAAAGCACTATTCTATGTCCATGAACTTCCTTCTCCAACGAAATTTTAGCCTAGTACAACTCACATAGGACATTCTAGATTGGAAAGACCTGCAAGTCCCGCGTAATGAACTTGGGACAGAGTATTCCTTCCGAGCCTTCTAGAAGTAGTGGTAGAAGCTTTAGGTTTGTTCCAGGTCTGACGGCGTCTGTCGACAAAGTTGACAGATGTCGGCAGCTGTCCCAATGCCTTCTGAATCGCAGCTGAGTTCTGTCCAGCAGCGCACTCGCTTACCTGGAACGCCAAACCGTCAACAAACTGTTGTAGCGTTACTTCACGGTGATTCACGTGACTGTAAATTTCATACAGTGTCGTTTTCGAAGTATTTTAGTCGCAGAATCCAATCTTGGGGGTCCCGGAGGCATCTGATTTGAGGATCTAAATTTGCAGTCCCGTGAAAGCCCCATAGATCATCATCTGGAAGAGATGAGTGGACGCTCATCTCTTCTAGATGACAACATGACACGCCGAGCACCAAAATAAAGTGAGAGAGTTATGAGAGAGGTTTCAACTGGGTAGGGTTATCAAAGTCGACAGCTCCCAACCGAACTCATTCGAGCTGTCGGTTCCTGTCTGACTGCAGTTGAACTGCTTTCAACCTACCTGTCGACCTGGAACAGCCGGCGTCGGCGACTTTTCGCCGACCAAGCGACCTGTTACAGCAGTTATCTCAACTGCGCATGTCTCCGTGGATTTCTGTTAACAGTCCGTCAAACCTGGAACAAACCTTTTGCGTTCACTGTAAGTCGAAAAGAATGTCAGTCCACTAATGGCATTCTATATTTCACGACCTCCTGAGCAAACTTGGTTCTGTCTGTCCGTTTGGATTTCCTTGTTATAGCCTTAACTTCCTCAATTGATCCAATTTCATTCAAATATTCGGGGATCATGCGGGGTAGGGTTCCATACGAATAACATCATGATTGAACCAGTGGTACGCTCTAAGCGCTAATGTGAAATTCTTCAAAGTGGCGGAGCTGGAACAGTTTTGATTCTAATTCGCTACATTTTTCACGGGATATGCGGTCAAAGCCCCCTAAGGTACCACATGGATCACCGGCAGACTCAGTGCATGCGCTGACGTGATTCACTAAATTTCGTTGTTACAGTCATAACTCTGTACAGAATCCGTATTTTTTTCTCAGGGGCACATCAGAATGCACACCGGCGAGCGGCCGTACGCGTGTCGGTTCTGCGACTACAAAGCAGCCGTCCAGACTGTTTTGGTCGTGCACGAGCGCCTCCACACCGGCGAGAAGCCCTACGCGTGCCAGATGTGCAATAAAAACTTCATCAGCAACAACTCCCTAAAGGTAATTGAAATTTTTACCAGTTTACGACAATTCAAAACCAGGGTTGATTTGGAGCGATTTTGGTTTATTATTCTTGGAATAATACACCAATGTAACCGCAACGGTTGTCGAAAATTCTGATCGGAGTCAAAATTTGACGCCCGAGCCGTTTTGGGCAGTGGGAATGTTTAAAAAAATTATAAAATGTTGACAAAGTACTCGGTGTACCATCTTATTGTGTCCGCAAGGTTTTCAACCCGATCGCCTAAACCCGTGGGGCTAAAAAAGGGGCTACGGGAGGGTTTTTTATGAAGTAAAATTTTTAGGCCGATCAGAATCTTCGACCTCCACCGCGAATACATAGGTGTATTATTCCAAGAATAAACCTAAATCGCTCCATATCAAAAGTTCACTGTTCAAAAGGTTGACTTGTCAACACGTAAACGTATTGGAAATGTAATCGAGACATCCTGTCATCGTTGGGAGCACTTGTGAGTTGAAAAGTGCATCATGTTCGTTTCTAATTGTTCGTTGTTTTAGGATCACATGAAAGAACACTCGGTCGAGAAGCAAAAACCGTTCCCGTGCTTCTTGTGCGACGACCGGTTTGAAAGGCCGGACGAATGGATGGAACATTTGACCTCGCACGGATCTGGCGGTGGAATGAAGAAGTACACCTGCGACAAGTGCAACTACTCGACTTACCGCAAGGGCAACCTCGCCATCCACAAGTCCTTCAAACACGAGACCGACAGGCCCTGGGACTGCATGTTCTGCAACGTCAGGTTCTCCAAAAAGGCCAACATGAGGCGCCACATTCGCAGTGCGCACGCCAACTTGGTCGGCGACTCGAGCCGGCAGCGGGCTCTGATGAAGGCGGCCAAACCCTCCAAAGCGCCCGTCAAAACTGAAACGGAAAAGGCTGTCGAGTCTGTTTCTGAGGACAACCAGGGAAGAGTAAATTTCATCGTGGAGGACGTTGATGGAGAGTACATTGTGCAGCAGGTAAATACAAGGGGTTGTGGATGACGTCATGCTTATGTAGCTCGTACTCTAACGACGAAACGACCGAAAACGAAACAAGGGAATTTAACCCTGAATTTTCTTTTTGGACGTCGTCAGCCGTCCTCTCAAGGAGGATCGTGATTTGTGAGCCGCTGGGTAGGAGAGCTGCAAGCCTGTCCGAGCAGATTTAATTGCGTTAAGCCTATGGCAGGTTTCCTCTCACTTAATTGCGTCAAGCCCATGGCAGGTCGGGGACTATCCATAACACTCCTAGCTTGGTGGACTTTCACTTTTCACTCTAAGGTTGATTGCCACTGTACTCCCAGCGCTGCCTTAGAATCCCTCAGGGCCACTTTCACCAACTCACTTACCGGACGTTTAAGGATAACGGGCAGAGTTATCGAGAGTTTAGAGCGATTTGCCTTTCACGTCGGTGGACTTACCCGTCCGGTACATCAAACCCTCGGTATCTCACGCGTTAAGGTTAACTGGTCGAGGTCCCGCCGATCAACGAGCTAACGGGACGGTAAGTCCTATTTTTTAATGGCCGCCGCGGATGCAGATGGCAAAAGACATGATGTTTGTGGTAAGTTGGGACGGCTGCGAGACAGTAGAGGAAAATTTCTCACAATTTGGGTGTACAATGAAATTGACGAGGGATTTGTAGCCGACTTTGGAAATAATAATTATTGCCAAATGCAGTGAAAGCTTGAGAAGAAAGACAACTTACCGCCGTATTTTTGGTTTATTATTCTTGGAATAATACACCTATGTTTTCGCGACGCGGGTCGACGACTCCGATCGGCCTCAAAATTTGACATTATCCGTTTCAAGAGGTCTACATTCAAAATCCGAAATGTCCGTCCGCCGTCCGCCGTCCGGGCCGTTTTGGGCAGTAGGAATTTTTAAAAAAATCTGAAATTTTGGCAAAATACTTGGTTTACCATCTAGTTGTGCCCGCAAGGTTTTCAGTCCGATCGCCCAAACCCGTGGGGCGCTCTGGGGCTATAATGGGGCTACGGGAGGGGTTTTTTGAAGGCTTTTAGCTATGAGATCGAGTTAGGTGTCGTTTTCGAAGTATTTTTGGACGTAGAATCCATTTTTTGGGGTCCCGGAACGATCCGATTTCACTGGGGCGATCTTTAGGGCTTTCATGGGGCTAAAAATGGGTTTTTTGAAGGATCCCAGGATGTTAAATATTTTTTGAGTAAAAAATACAGAATTTTTGAAAAAACACATTTTTGAACAAAAAACTCAAAAAAAAATTTTTTTGAAATAAAAATTCAAAAAAAAATTTTTTTTTTAATTTTTTCATTGACAGAATTTAATTTCTGCACAAGTAATATTAGACCGAGAGACAGAGTGCACTCTATTCAACCGGAAGGATATAAAAATGCCGCATATATAAATTAGTAGTATATTCGATGGAGAGGAAGGTACCGTACGTCTGCCTGTCCGGACACGTGGCGTTTCAAAATGGCAGCCACTCAAATTTGGAAAAAGTGGCATGCTATTCAACCGACGAAGAATTCTGCTGAGTGAGGGCTCATTTTAAAGGAAATTTGATGCTGAATCCGAATTCACACGTCTGCCTGTCTAATTAGGTGGCGTTACTGAGGCAGACGTCTTCAAAGGTGGGAAAAAGTGGCATGCTATTCAACCGGTGAAGAATTCTCTTGAATGAGGGCTCATTTTAAAGGAAATTTAATGCTGAATCCGAATTCACACGTCTGCCTGTCTAATTAAGTGGCGTTACTGAGGCAGACGTCTTCAAAGATGGACAAACGCTTGCGAAGTGCTCCCTTTGCGTCTACGCCGTACCTACCTCCCGCCCTCTCCCTTTACTACCTTACTCTGTGCTCCCGCCTGAACACACTACATTATTGCTAGCTCCCCCCCCCCCCCCCCCCCTTTGATTATTACAATAATAATAATAATTATTATTATTATTATTACTTTCTGCGCTAGATCATTAGAAACCGAAGTAATTAAAACGGGTTGGTGGCACATGAAACACTTCCATCAAATACAAAAGGGATTTATGTAAATAATGCTTCATTGTGGTTGACATTCATGGTCAGTGGGATGGTCCTACGTGTTCTGGTTGTGCTTAAATTGAAATTGAATCACTGCTCTACAAATTCACTTCTCATTACTTTCCTCGTGGGATGAATATTATAGCCGATATTCCACGATTTATAACATTTGGGGAATAAATAGCATGTTTGAAGAGGGTTAATCTCGGGACCTATTGGACCTAAAAGCTGCCGTTGCGCTCAAATGGTAGCAAATCGTGTCTACTTGAAAATAGTACCTATACAGTGACTTTTCCAGTAGGGCGCATATTTTTGAAGTTAAAAGCCAAAAACTGAAAAAATGCCGAACATTTCGCGGTTTTTCGAGCACCCAGCATTCAGCACAAGGGTTTCGAAGCTGGTACCGTCCCTGGCAACATTAAAAAAAATATGTATAAAAAAAAAAAATAATAATAGAACGTGTCGATTTTTTCCGTCCTAAGCCGTTTTTTGTCCGCTGACCAGCCTATCAGGAGCTATTAAATACCCACAAATTTTGAATAAGTACTAAATCCAAATGGTGGTCTCGGCTGCCTCCGTTTTTGAACAGGCTCGTTTCTTTTTTAATTATAGTCAATAGGTAAATCTTTTCGTATTTTCGGCACCGACACCGGCTGGTTCATCGATTTCTGAATTCTTTCTTCAGGGGAATTATCAGTTTTCATCTTGGAGCACTTGGAGCACGCGCCTAATAGCCTTCGAACTATTTTCCGTTAAAAGATTTTTCCCAACAAGACTTGAGCAATGTAAATTACGAGGTGCAACTTATTCTTGAATCCCGGGATCCCGGGGTTGACTCCACAAATCCCGGGATTTCAAAGTGACAAAAATCGACCGGGATCCCGGGATTGCAACTCCTAAGTAGAAACGTACATGTACGTGTTATGCATAACACGACATACCTTCTGCTTCAACGCCTTTTGTGTTGGTGGAATGAGATGAGGTTCGAAATTTTTGCACCTCCTCATCTAGGGTTCATCCATCCGTGTAGGATTGTACGCTTTCTCGAAGCAATGAAGCCGAGTTTGACCGACACGAGCACATTAAATGTGCTCTATTACAAATTTTGTTGATCCTATACATTGCACATACAAACCTTTCCGATAGCTCAAGATTTATGTCAATGTCAGTTTTGTGATACTTGCTGAACAGGTTTATGAACGCGGGATCTTTAGGCATCAATTTTAAAGGACTGAGCTTTGCTTTTCTGAAGAATGATGCTGTACTGTCGCTCCCAGTAAAAGCATGAAAAGCTGGGAGCGCACCACAGATGTTTGGTGATAGTTTGTTGAAAATACTGTTGATGCCAATAAACCGAAGTGTGTTTTTCGTGTACAGTCCCACCTCCAGCCATATTTTATGCTGTGGGAATTTGAACATATTTCCAAGAAGAATTACCTTAACATCCGTGTCATTAGCTCACAATATTGGTTGGGTTAGGAATTTGAGCGATATGAAACACCATTTTGGTCCGTGACATATATCGTTTTCTGCCCATACAATTCAGAAAGGTTGCCATCATTCCAATTATCAATCAGAAATCTCACCAAATTATCTTTATATGATTTTCTCCGTTGATGAAAATTCTGTGGAATAAGTTGATCTGGGACATGGATCGTGTATATTGTCCCGCTGTCGTTCGCTCGTCTGCTTCTTTCACAGTCCTTTACTGAAGGAGTGAAATAACGATCGAATATTAAGTGAATGTTGCTCGCAGTATTTTTGGTTATCACCGTCAACATTTTTTTATCACTGCCCATTAAGTGCGGGGTAGCTCTCGAATAGTGTGAATGAGGAAAAACCCATTGATAATGTAAACGTCGATAGTAGAATTACTTTGGAGATGAGCTAATCACCAAATTTTCCAAATACTTAGAAAGTTGTGATTTATCAGCCTTCATCATGGTCCCGTCTGGATGGCTCAAAACTAGAGGTGTTGAGGTCAATTCATAGGACAACACTTCAGCCATACCTATCAACGTCTTCACAATAAAAATAATTTTTTTAATAATCAAGTGGGGGGGGGGGGGGGGGAGCTTGCAATAATGTAGTGTGTTCAGGCGGGAGCACAGAGTAAGGTAGGTAGTAAAGGGAGAGGGCGGGAGGTAGGTACGGCGTAGACGCAAAGGGAGCACTTCGCAAGCGTTTGTCCATCTTTGAAGACGTCTGCCTCAGTAACGCCACTTAATTAGACAGGCAGACGTGTGAATTCGGATTCAGCATTAAATTTCCTTTAAAATGAGCCCTCATTCAAGAGAATTCTTCACCGGTTGAATAGCATGCAACTTTTTCCCACCTTTGAAGACGTCTGCCTCAGTAACGCCACCTAATTAGACAGGCAGACGTGTGAATTCGGATTCAGCATCAAATTTCCTTTAAAATGAGCCCTCACTCAACAGAATTCTTCGTCGGTTGAATAGCATGCCACTTTTTCCAAATTTGAGTGGCTGCCATTTTGAAACGCCACGTGTCCGGACAGGCAGACGTACGGTACCTTCCTCTCCATCG
Source organism: Pilophorus perplexus (assembly GCA_955831195.1). Lineage (NCBI taxonomy): Eukaryota > Metazoa > Arthropoda > Insecta > Hemiptera > Miridae > Pilophorus > Pilophorus perplexus. Next base: position 17,046,981 of record OY037019.1, on the reverse strand, counting down.
AATATACTACTTATTTATATATGCGGCATTTTTATATCCTTCCGGTTGAATAGAGTGCACTCTGTCTCTCGAACTATAACCTATATCAAAGAATAATAAACCCTTGTGTAAAATTTGCAGCGTTTTTGTTTGGTTCACCTGTAATTTTTGTTGGCAAATTCCATAAAATTGGCCAAAATTCTGGGTGGGACCAGATCAGCAAACTCGTCACACTTTTGCCGACAGTTTATGAGGGCTTGTACCCCTGATGAGGTAAACTATACTCATCATCCAGGTGGTTGGAATGATAACGGCAACGAAATTCGTAGTATATATCGTGATTTAATCATACTTTCATTAATAGGAATTTACACAAAATATTGTATTTCCCCTCGCTTGTGGTCGAACGAACGGCAAAGTTAGATCCAAAACACCGAAGATAATGTCATATTATGTAAACAAATCAATACTGGGAGATCACAAGTCAATTTCAAGGTTACCGTTGTTGCTGTCCCCTGCGTTTCTCTTCTCCGGGGACTAAAATGTGGACACAAATGGCTCTTTTTTGGCAACTCTGCACGTTAAGTTACCGAAACGGTAACCGACAGCCTCTGCGTTAAAGTTAACGTCGGAAATGAAGTGGTGAAACGTAATTTTCTAACGTCTCGGTAAGTTGGCAGGTTAAGGTTAAGATTTCGGTAAGTTAAACCCACGGTACGGCTTTTTGGTGAAAGTGGCCCTTAGTCAGCTTGGCACCAACATTAAAAGCCTTGGACAGGTCTGGAAAGCTTGGGACCATCTTGGCATGCCTTGGTAACCCTTATCCAGCCTGGCACCAACTTTGCAAGCCTTGGACAAGTCTACAAAGCTTGGAACCATCATAAAAATAGCACTTTCACTTTCGTATTCTCGACCTTCTCCCTCATCAATTGAAAGGAATCCTGCCATTCGACGGAGAGGAATCGTGGTATGAAGATTAGCGCCCCCCCCCCCCCCCCCCCCCCATTCATATAATTGAAGAGGAATCCGGCGACGCCCGCTTTTGGACTCCTGCTCTCCTGGCCCCTGTTTGAGCCTTTGACCTCCAAGCCCACTTTGCATTCTCTTATCTTTTCCAGGTCCTCCCCGAACCCACCGATCAACAACAACCGGCAATCGCGAGAAGGCTCCGCATCACAGAAAACGGAGAAATCGCCGAAGACACGGAAGAAGGCGTTTCAGTCGAAGAAACTCTCGCCGCCGAGCAACTCATCACCATCAGGGACGACAAAAAGGGGATCGAAACCGTCGAAGTGGTTCAACACATTGAGTTAATGCCTGATGAAATAGTTTATGACTCCGGCGAATATGACAGCAGCTATCAAGTTGAACTGTAAATGTACAAAACGTCCAAAAAAATAAATTATCACCCTACAGTGCTTTGTAACAAAAACTCGAACTTGAACCAGCTCCTTCTCATTTAACAAGACCCACGTTTGATATTTCATCATAAAAGAAGGATTTAACTGTAATGAATTAAAATCTTGAAACATTGCGATGTTCATTCATTTCTTCTTGTCTTTGACGGTGTATTTGTCGTAACTCTTCGTTGGGTCGAAAGGCTCCCATCGACTCGCTGGAAAGATGTGTTTGTTTCGCTCATACCAGGATCTGCACGAAACAAACCAAACAGTCGGGGTCAAATTAGCACGAAAAAGGGCAAATAGAAAGGTATTTTGTTGTAGTTTTGGAAATTTCCATTTGTAAAAGTGTTTTGGGCTGCTGAACACGAATCTGGGGTTTGAGGCTGAAAATTTGGGCTAGAAAAACCACCAAATCACGCGTTTCGGGTGTAATGTCGAGTGGGGGGTGTCGTTTACGAAGTATTTTTGGAGGTAGAATCCATTTTTTAGGGTCCCAAGCTGCCAGTAACAGGAGAGTGGTCGATGAGGCCAACGAGGACGAGGAAACCATCCTTCAAAAGCTGGAATTGGAGGAAGATGCCGAAGAACATTTCATAGATCCAACATTTTGTAAGATTAAATCTCAACAAATAAAACTCAACAATCCGATCAACTTAACTCACAAACAACAACTAAACATTTTCGGCGAGCCTGATCTCGTTTCTTTTCGAACATGTGTCGGTTGCCACACCACATTGCTCCCCCCTTTTCTTTTCGTCCGGCCGGACATTTGCTGGGGCGAGCCTGTTGGCATGGAGCTTTCTTCGCTTCTTCGCCAACTCCACTTCGAATAGGACGTCGTTAAACCTTTTGATGACGACCCAAGGACCAGTCCACGTCGGCTGCAACTTAGGGCAAACCCCCTGTTGCCGTTTCGGGTCGAATACCCAAACCCAATCGCCTACTTGGAAAGGTGGAGAGCGGGCCCGACGGTCGAATACCTCTTTTTGCGTCCTCATGTTCAACTTCTCTTCTTCATGGGCAAACCTCCGCACAGCTTCGAGGTCTGCTCGCAGATCCAGAGCGTATGGAACTGCCAGCTTTCTCTCTTCTGGCTGTGGCCTAACCAAAACGTCTGGTAATCTGAGGTCACTGCCATATACCAGCTGGGCGGGGGCAAAAGCTGTCGTATGTTGAGGCGTTGCACGATATGCCATCAAGAAGAGTGGGATTTTTGTATCCCAGTCACGCTGGCTTTTCCCCACAAACATGGCCAGATGGGTTTTAAGCGATCGGTTGAGTCGCTCCACCAGACCAGCGGATTAAGGGTGCAGCGCCGTTGTTCTCGTCCGGTGGAACCCCAACAAAGATCCCACCTCCTTCAATAACTGGGACTCAAAATTTCTTCCTTGATCAGTGTGTAGCTCCGTGGGCACTCCAATGCGACTGAAAACTTGTTCGACCAAGGCTGTAGCCACTGTCAGGTATCGGTACTGCTTCAGGCCATTTCGTGAAAATCTTACAAAATGTTGGATCTATGAAATGTTCTTCTGCATCTTCCTCCAATTCAATCTTCCGACGGTGTCAATACAACATGTCGTATGACCATAATATGGTCGTATATATTATATGGGCGTATCGAGACTTTTGTGCCTCTCGATGCAAAACAGTGTGAGGAATCGCTTAGCGACCCCATTTTTGCCGTTGGTATGCCTGAAAGGGTCAAAAATCGCAGAAAAGCAACACTGCAGATACACGTGTGTATCAAGAGTGTGTCAGCAACCCGTCGTATGAACGTCCATTCTCAATGCTAAAGCAGCACAACACGACGTCAGTAAGTAAGGTAAATCATCCAAAATTACTGTTTTTCATCACTTCTAACGGTTGATTTCGATTCCTATACATCTACCTTACGCATTTTGCGTGCGATTCCGGTTAGAATATTGAGGATAATATTGGTAATCACTGATAGAAGCTGAGCTGGATTGATAGGCCGTGTTGCCGTGCAAGGCTTAAAAATTGTTTGATACGACATGTTGTCAGGGAGACGTTTTTTTGCGTTTTTTTCCTCTCCTGTAAAATTGCTCTAAACTTCTTACGACATGTTGTATTGACACCTTATAAGCAAAATTTCTGCTTATAAGACATTACTTTTATGACATTAGTTGGTGGTTTTTCGTTTTTTCGCTTTTTTTTCGACGCTCCGACGGCCAAAGGGTTAATTGTAAAAATAAAAAAAAAAAGTCATACGCATAAATGTAGGAAATTCAATGCTCTTCCATTTTGTATATGGGTTTTGTTTCAGGTAAATGTTGTAGTTTCGGAGTTATTTACAACAAAACTGTGACAACCCCCAAAATGTTGATGTTTTTTTGCAAAGAATAGTTTTTCCGGGCAAAATGTTTAGTCACAAACCTCAGATTCGTGTTGAGCAGCTCAAAATACAATGTAAATGGAAATTTTCAGATCTAAAACAAAACTTGTTTCTATTTTTCCCTAATATGACTGAAACGGATGTCTTACAGGAACGGAAAACGTAACAAAGTGAACTCAACCTAAGAAGGACTTTGCCGGCGTGGGAATCTTCCTTTTCGACGCTGGCGTCGCTGATCATCCTTATGTCGTCGTGGGCGTCGAACATGAAAAGCGGCCCGCTTTTCCCGCGGGCCTGGAAAATAAAAAGACGATTGTAAATAATGCCGTCGATTGGTAAACAGAGGAGACTCGATGGTTTGGTAGTGTCTACATTGTTGAAAGTTTCAAGTTTCCACCCTCTGGAACCCGATTAATGTGCATGATATCAATAAAAAATTGTACTTCACGTGAAACACTAAATTTAATATAAGAAACAACTCTGTCATCCACTTAGTTGGGGGAGCTTAGGAGCAGAGTAGGAACGAAGAAATCGCCGAAAAATCGTTTTTAAAAACGCTGTATCTCCAAGACCACTGGCTCAAAAATCAATTTTGACCAGTGCTTTTCAAAGGAAATTTTGTCCACTTTAATTTTGTATAGAGCGGTCATCTTCGAAAAACGCACAGTTTCAGGTATATAAGTGAACAACTGAAAAAAGTACCAAAATTTTGAGGTTTTCTGCATTTTTTGATGTGAAGCCGATCTTGGAGGAGGCAGCAAACTTCATAATCGGATTCAACACCCCAAAAACCGTATAGATCCGTAGAGAAAAAAACTTCCCTCGTTTTGTTACGGGAAAACCACAATTTGACTGGACTTTTAGCTTCAGAAACCACAGTATCTTTCAATTGTAGAACTCGCATAAGAACAAAGTTTGCACCCAAATACATGAGAATCATGCTAAAAAAAGGATCCAGGCCCATGAATTAAATCAACGTTATTTAAGCTTTGAATCGGTCGTTTTCTGACAAGTCGAATAGCTGATGAAGCAACTTTGTGAACCCCTATCTTTTCGGAAAAGCACATAAAGGCTTCATTCAGCAACTATTTAAAAGACATGTCGGAAAAAGTTTGCAAAACGTTTGTTCACCTGAATTCTGGACGATTTCTCGATAAAAAACAGAGGAGCCTCATGGAACGCTCGCTCTTTCGATTTACGACATCAACATTCGATTCGACCATCAAAACAAACCATGAATACCCCTCCTGTAATAGTTTTACGCACCTTAGTAACAATAAAATCGTAGAAGGTATAATGTTGAGGTAGGATGAGATCTTCCTTGACGTACATGAGTTGGTCCGCTGTGACGGTTTTGAGCTCGGAAAATTCCCTCCGAAGAGTTTCCAGGCACCTTTGAAGGAATTGATAGATAGAATTTCCTGAAGAAAAAAAAAAAAAAAAAAAAAAAAAAAATCAACTCTGATCCTGCAGTGCTTCCTGTCGGTGTTTCCAACTGACAAAAAAAATTTTCAACCTTTTTTCATACGGACCGTACGTCTGTGACCTGATCCGTCCCAATAACTAAAAGTGATGTCGATGTCTTCCTCCTTCAATGAAGACTGTTTAGCCGCCCATTCTTGTCGCAATTCTTCTCGTAGCCGGGTTTCCTGTGAATAAATTAAATATACGTGAGAACGCCGGAATTATTCATTTAAATCGAAATATTGAGAAGTGCCGAATGATTAGGAATGGAAATGCATCCTGTAACATGTTGTTAGAAGTCAAAAAGGGAAAAATGCGTCATTTTTGTGACAAAACGTCTTTCACGTAGTTTAAAATCATCTTATTGTTCTGACCAATTCAAAAACTGGTGTAGGTGACGTCACCTACACCGGTTCCGGTTTCCAATCAAAGAAGCGCTATCGCAAAGTGTGTTTACAGTGAAATGCAATCGTTCATAGTCGTCACTCAAGTGCAAGTGTCGACTTCACATTAAAGGTTGCCCTCCACTTCAATTGACGAATTCATAGTTCCCTAATAATAATTCCAGTGTTCACTAACACTTCACTAAAAGTGGAAGCGTTCACTAAAACTTCACTAAGTGCACACTTGCCTTTAGTTCAAGTGCTCGCTTAGCCTTTTGAGTTGCAGTTGGCAGTTTCATGAAGGGAAGGTTCCCCTGTTTAGAGGGGAAAATGACGGGAAACTATCCCTTCTCACTTCGAAACTGTATTAAGAATCTCTGGAGGTTATCCAGGGAGCCCTTTAATCAAAGATTGCTTCGAAAACGACACCTCGCACGGTTTTGTGGAACAAAGACCTTCACAAATCCCGTCTGTTGCCCCTTAGAAGTGCCATTAAGCCCCACGGTTGGCCCAGGCGATTCTGGGACCCCCATACGTCGATTCAACATCAGAAATTACTTCAACAACCTCACCTCACTCGACTTTCTGACCACAGCCCTTCAATAATCCCGTCTGAAGCACCCTGAGAAGCCCCATAGAGCCCAACAGTTGGTCCAGATGAGGCTGGGACCTACATCAATCGATTAAACGCCAGAAATTACGTCGAAAACGACTGTTAACACGATTTCTGACCTGTCCTAAGTAGCCCCACGGTTTGTCCAGATGAGAGTGGGAGCCGCAGCAATCGATTATACGTCAGAAAATACTTCGAAAAGGACGCATAACACAATGTGCCTTGCCAAAGCCCTTCAAAAATCCCTTCGCCGGCGAAATGCTTCTCACTGAGCCATTCAAATGGGTTCTGCCCATCTCGAATAATATTATATATTATAATATAATAATATAATATATTATAGTACATGGACTCCGAGGACGTTTTACGAATTGCAGTAGCTTTCAGCTACCCACCAATAATGTAATATATTATAGCGCTTTGGTGTCCAACTATCCGCTCTTTGACTAGCTCGTAAAAGTCGTCATCCCACTCGTCAAACTCAAAATAAACCTCATAATTCATTTTGGAAACGTCACACCGTCAAGTCAGGGAAACCGCAAAACAAAAGGTCCTTGATACCTAATCAGCGAAAACAGCGGCTGAGTGCACACTTTAGGGACCTCGGTAGGTCACTTGGGATTTGTCGCCTGAAAGTCGAGGGTACTTCACTTAACGGTCAAGTTTGGTTTATGAAAGCAGTAAAGGGTGCACTTGAATTATCATTGGAGTGGGCCCTAAAGTGTGTTCTTGAAACTTGACTGAATAGCGCTAAGGGTGCATCCTCACTTAGGAGCTCACTTTAGAGCACACTTGCACTTGAGTGACGTCTAACCCCGCCCTCAAAATGTCAGATCTCGAGGTCAATTGCGAGCGCGAAGTGTGTACACAATGAAATGCAGATCGTATCAAAGCAGAGCCCCACTACGTTCAACTATTGGCTAAATCAACAACTCATCCTCCTCAAAACTGCACATTCCGCTCCCTTTTCTGGCCTCTAGGCTCTCTATTACGCTGTTATCTTTATACTCACTTGTTCTTCCCGTTCTCGGTCGGGCAAAAAGCTCGTGTCAACCTCTGGGTTTTTCCTGATCTTCTTCACGGGAATTGCTTCCTCTTCTTCCTCCTCCTCATCCTCTTCGCCGTCCTCGTTCATTGAGAATGACAGGGCCTGAATCTTAAAATCAAAGGCGAAAATTATTTTCTTCTTAAGTTCCTGTACTCGGAATGACAAAATAAAATAAGCTGAAAATACTTGTTTTTTCTGTCGGTTCTTCTCCGCCTGTTTTTCTTCGAGTTGTCGTTGTTGTTCGCGCTCCTTTTCCGCTTGCTTTTGAGCGAGTTTCCTTTCTCGCTCTTTCACTATGTTCTCTTGTTTGGCTTTCATCTCGTCCAGCGTGACCAACCCGATGGTGGAAGTCTTGAAACACCGATTCACACAATTAGTTTGGTGCTGCGCACAATCAAAATTATACGACGTCAAAATGAAAACTTACTTTGAGTTGCTGCTCGACGGCATCGTAGTGGGCGGCGAATTTGTTTTCGATGTTGGACAATTTCAAATCCTCTTCAATCTTTTTCTTTCTAAATTCGATTTCCATTTGAGCCTGTTCCCTCTTTTTGATGAGCTGCATCGCCCTTCCAGCCTCGCTGGCGGCTCCCTTGTAATGAGCCATGTCGTAAAAATCTGAAAAATTGGAGAAATATGACAGGATTGGTTATGGCGGTAGTCCAGATCTCAACGGGTTTGTAAGTTTTTTTGGGTGCTGATCACGAATCTGAAGCTTCTCAACAAAATTTCTGGGACTTAGGCACTCTTTCTGTGTTTTTTTTTTTACTGATAACTTTGAAAGGGTGCATTATCAGTGAAAATATTCTATAAAGTAGATTAAAGAGTACAAAATTAGTGGTACCTAATTAAAGATATACATTAGTATATATACAAGCGAATTAAAGATATACATTAGTATATATACAAGCGAATACCAGCCATTTCTGGACATTCAGATTTTTGGAAAAGTTGGAAGAGCGACATTTTTTGACGGCCCGTCGCTCCCTTACGGCTGGGCCAATTTTGACTTTGAGGTAGCTCATTCGACGCAAAATGTTGTGCTCTTTAATTTACTATATCTATATACTATTCTATAGAATATTTTTACCTGTAACGCACTCTTCCAAGGTTATTCGTAAAAAACCAAAAAAGTGCCAAAATTTCGAGTTTTTTTGCGATTTTGACGGTGAGCATCCCGGAAATTTTGTTAGGAAGCTTCGGATTCGTGCTCAGCACCCCAAAAAACAAGAAACTGTTGAGAAAACACCACGCTTTGCATCGAAAAATCACCTGGTGACCAGGGGGTACATGGACCACTGTGGTGACAGTTTGGGAAACAACAATTTTGACTCTTGTAATTCATTTAATGAATTAGAATCAAGCGTAGTTGTAGCGTCACGTCCAAGCCCAGAGTAACAGAAGGCATGTATCAAGATGTGCCATAACATTAAATGTTTAACAAATCATATCTGAAATGGTGCAACTTACTTGGAAAAAGCCTTGTGCAGCAGTCAACTTGATATACAACCTAAACGTTAAAAAAGTGCTTCAAGCGAAATTCGCTACTGCAAGTAATCACTCGTAGATACACGATATTCCCAAAAATAATGTGTTGTCAAATAAAATAACGCTCAAGTCAATCGTTGTGTTATCAGCTAGCCAAACAGATTATTTTATATGTCTTGGCCACAGAGTAACAGGAGGTTGTTGGGATAGGTATCGATAGGTACTATCGATAGCCGACTGACGGTCACTAGTGGGCCCACCGACCAGGATGTAGGTACAAATAGGCACTTTGATTGGGTACCAATACGGAATAATACGATTTTTTCTCCTTGGCATAGGTAGATTGAATTCTACGCGTTTGAGTTTACTATTCTCCAAATGATCAACTTAATAAGTTGAAGCATAATAATATTATGCTTTCGTGACGTTTTGTAATGAGGTTGTCGGTAGCACGATTGTGAATTGCCGAGATTTTGGTTTATAATATAAACCAAAATCTCGGCAATTATACCCCATAATATGGTTCGTACATTAACGAGAAATTAACATAAATTTGACATATGTCAAATTTATGTTAATTTATGCTACGCCCGTCTGTCAGAGTTAGCACTTATTAGGTACCTATTAGGAAATGCATTAAATTCATCCCATCAAATTTATCAAAGTATAGGACAAAACAACATCAGCAATATCAAGAGCAAGGGGTCGACGAGGGGCTTGGTCCCAATTAAATTGCTCGACCAGCTCCATCCTGTATCTCCAAGCAGCCTGACAGAACCTGGCGAGCGGCAGCCAGTTTTCTCCATTCAAGAACTTGAGCAGGGTGTCCCTCGAGAGCTGGGGCCTCCCAAAGTACGGCAAGCGGAAGTCCCCCAAAACAGGGCAAACCGCGACAAAGTGCTCCAGGTCCTCTGGCACTCCCATGTTGCAGAGCGAGCAGGTCTCTGTGCGCTGATCCTCCTCGTGAAGCATATTATGAGGTCGGCTGTTGAGCCTCAGCAGGTCGCCACGAACTCTCATCACCCAACGCAACACGAACATTGAGGCCTTCTGAGTTTTAGCTGTCAGATCGACACACCGAACCCCAAAATCCAGGAATCTATAGATCCGGCTCGTCGATGCCACCGCCCTGGCCTTTGTTGCCTCCAACCACGCATCCTGCACAGCCTGCTGCATCTCGTCCAGTCGCCCCCTCCACACGTTCAGGTCCTCAAGGGAGCCGCCAATATGGGGTATATAAATATCATGAATCTCCATAAATTGCCGAGATTTTGGTTTATAATATAAACCATAAATCGGGTATATTATACCCCATATGATGTTTATTGGAATCTCCATAATATGGAGATTATCGTATGATATATCATCATGAACCGCAAGGGAACATTTTTAAGGAGACCAAGTTACGTCGCTAAATTCAGGGTAAGCGGTTAGGTTTCGCTAACACCAGAAAGCCTACTCTCTCAATTTTGTTAATACCTAGATAGGTATTTACCTAATTAAGAAGAAAGTAATTCCTAAATCTAGTTCCTAGATATTTTTGCAGTCCGTTGTTACTGGAAAAAATTAGTTTTTCATTAATCCATTAAAAGAAAATGATAGGAAACAACGGAATATGTAGATAACAAATAGAAGATACATTAAATGTATAAAAAAATTTTATTGCGGATTGCATTCAGTTTATAGATTATAAAATTGTTAATAATATACAATATTATGTTGGTGTTGACCAGTTGAACGAATTTCGGTCGTGAATTGGATGCGAACCACAACAACTTTCCAACCACATTCTAGCTGTCAACATTATCATCATTAACGGTACATTTTTTTTAAGGCACATCACAAATAAACCAAATATCACAAGTAAATTCATTCAATTTCGTTCCTCGTCTTTCAAACGATCGGGATATCGATATATTTGGTCTGATTTCGGTGAAAATTATATTTTAGTTCTTACAGGCATGTCGGAGAATTTCTTTAAGAAGTATTCAAGGATCTGCTCTGCATTCGAAGTCAGCCAATGGAAAGTGTAAGTAAAAGGAGCTCTCGATAAAGGAATTTGTTATCAGTTTAGAGGAAGGTTTCTGCATTAAGAATCGAATAAGAGGATTCAAAAAGGCCTTATCGAGGAATCCTTTCAGACCGGGATACAGCCATAAATGTTGTCGTCAATTATGAGTGATAAAAAGAGGAATTCTAAAATGTAGACATTGAAATACGACGGTATTGCCGATATTTGCGAATACCAATATTTTACGCTGGATATTATAATATTATCGACACTTTCATTTGATACATCGATCAATGTCAATGTGCTAGTTGGAGGGCTCGTGAATAGCCAGCTATGTTTATACAAAAAAGTCACCTTGATTTTCCAAACTTTTGTCGAATGTCACTCGAACAATAAATCCAGGGCCTCTGTTTGCCACCCCTGTAAACCCCCATATAAGTCTGGAGGTCAGTTTTGTAATAGATTTTTGATGTCTTTAACTTTACGCCAGTCTCTTCCAAGACATCCAAAACCCTTATGACGTCATCTATGTCGTTATAGTCCACCGTGTACACCATGATGGCGTGCGTTGGATTCTTTGGGTCGAGCCACGAGACTTTGGCCTGGTAAATGTGACCAGAAGCGATGGACATTATCAGTTTTGACCATATTTCGTCCACGTAGCTGTTCTTGGCGAAAATCATCCACTTGCCGACTTTGAAAGTGTCCACGTCTCCGAATTCGTGGTTTTCACTCAAGCAGTACAACCAGTTTTCGGTGCAGCTCTCGGGATTCCGTTCGGAAGGTTTGAGACCCGTATCATTGATCAATATTAGGTTTGAACTCGTCTTGAATGTGAAATTTTTAGTTTTATCCACATCGATAGCCTTTCTACGTTGAGGAATCGTATACAATCCTGCAGCTGATTTTCTGGGTGCTAAAACAAAAATAGTTGTTGGTCCATATCAACAAATTACTACTTAATAGGATACCGAGCAATCGTTCGGATATATCCGTATATATACGCCTGCTGAACTCACCAACTTCTACAGATGGTGTCACTTTAGGGGGCATGACTTTCCTTGCTGCTGCAGATTTTGCCACCTCATTTGTTCCTGAAACATAAGTCCTTCAGTACAGGTTATGTCCTCAGCCCCAACACTGCACAGGTCTACTAAACTCACCAAATTCGACGGTGGTCGTCACTTTGGAGGAATCCGTGAAGCCCTGCCGTTGAGGCCGATATCGGGTGGTGCAGTACTGTTGGGGCTGGCCTTCTGGTTCTTCCCCAACTCCTCGATCATTATGTTCTTTTATAACAGTTGGTTCGGATTGTGGAACACGTCGAGGGCCCCTACAAGAAGCAACAACACGCATAACCACGGAGGACTATTAAATAAACCAAATTTTGGTTTATTCAAGTTGTAGCCTGAAGTAGATGGGCCTAGTAAACACAATATACACAAGGAATATTTTTATTTTATACCAAATTTGGTATCTTTTATATTTATATAAAATATACAACGTGTTTCCCAAAAATCTGTTAGGGGATTGATTTCGATTACTTGCAGCACTAAAAACTTAGGAAGGTAACTAAACCCTTGACTTTAAATTCCCATAACAAAATTTACTGGCTTTGCCACACTTCGAAATTGCTGGCATTCTTATAAAAACATATCGATGCGAAAAAGTCATTAGTTAAAAATTGAGGTGGTTAGGGAGAGAAAACGTCTCCTCTGCTGAGCACTCAGCAGAGGAGTCGATTTCTCTTCCTAACCACCTCATTGGATTAGACCTCTGCTGCAGAGGCTCTGCACCGTCGGCAAATCCACACCAGTTAAAAATTGTATTTTCCAGACCTTGACTTTTCACGAATGTCACTCGAACCGTAAAATTTACTCCTCTGTTGGTCACCACTGTTGACATCCGTTGAAGTGCGGTTACTTTTTGTTTCGCTTTCCACCTGAAACAAATTTTGTGTTTTTGGAGGGAACAATTTTTTTTTAAAGTTCATTGTTGCTCCCCCACTATAACAAAGATTCGTTCTTTTGAAGAAAATTTCAGAAATCATTTAATGATGAATGGCCGTCTTAAGGCATGATGTAACGAAATAATTTTTCCTTACATAATGATATATTATGTAGGTACCTCTTCTTTGAGAGCTTCTTTCGGTGTCCTGATGGGGTTTCTGTCAACTGTCACAGTTGTTGGTGACTTCAGATTCCGCAACATTTTGTAGGAGTGTTTGGCAAGCTTTTTGGACCTCCCGATCCTGCAAAAACTTGAACTTTTTCAATAAGACTGAACGTACCCTCAGGCTGTTAGGTTCAGATGAACTTGACAAATGATTATTGAATCATTATTTAATTAAAACCAAAATAACGTGCAAACGTATTCACGTGAATGTATACATTCATTATATACATATATATAATATATAGATGAAGATACTACGCAGTAAACTGCAGTGTAGCCAGTGCACCACACACGATGCACAGGGATGATAGAGGGACCTAACACAGGCACCTACCTACAGTAACTAGGTAGCGCCTTGTTCAACTAGGATAGTAGCGAGATATCCGTGATGACGAGACCCATCAGTGAGCTAGGGATAGGAACAGTAATGCCAGACGCCTTCGACCTGAAAGGGGGACACCTGGGCCCAAAAAGGGGGACAAAGAGGGATCTCTGCAAAATAGGGACGTTTAGGGGGAGAAAAAAAATGTGTGTAGGTACCACTCATCATACAAAACGATTAGAGGGATACACCTACTAGAATCGAGAATTAATAATATACTAGGGTGGAGTGGGTTTAATTGCGTACCTGTGCTTTTTTCAATAGGTACAGTAGAAACTCCATTAACCGGGGTGGACGGGGCGGGGGTTAGTTCGGATAATCGGAACGCATTTATGTACATGTAACAATTATCAGAAAACACAGGGGAAAATTTGAGTGAGGTGTCGTTTTCGTTGCAAATTCTACATTTAATGTAGAATTTGCAACGAAAACGACACCTTACTCAACTTCCTGGAGGAAAGTCCTTCAAAAGTCCCACCTGAAGCCTCTTAATAGACTGATGGAGTAAACGGCACTTCACTCAACTTCCTCGAGAAAGGCTCTTCAAAACTCCCCGTAGCTCCTTAATAGCCTCGTGGAGTGGTGAAACAGCTCTGGAGACCCTAAAAATCGATACTTACAATGAAAACGATACCATACTCAACTCCCTGGCTGAAGCCCGACAAAACTCCCATCTCTAGCACCTTAATAGCCTCATGGAGTGCTGAAATGGCTCAGGAACACCCCTGAATTGATACTACGTCCGAAATTGCATCGAACACGGCCACCTCAATTAAAAAATTAATTAGGTAATTAAAATAAATTAATTAAAAAACTACTCAAGTAGTCTCATCGTTATCAACTTGTTATTGTTCATCTGCTAGTCCCTCACTGTGACCTCACCTAAATTAACTAAGTGTTCCCATTATGATTGTGATATTAGTATTAATATCACTAGAAACGAAGAATGAAATGTAGGTAATTGACAAGTTTCAGTTGACCTGATGATGACCGGAGACCGGCTGAAATCGATAGTCTGAAGGAGAAATAAATAGCGTAGAACAGAAGTGAGTGTAATCTTTTCCATTCCAATTTTTGAAAACAAAATGTATTTATTTATTATTTTCATTTTCTGTCCTACTATGTTTGGACAGATGTGGTACCTCGAAAAAACGGATTTTGCGTCCAAAATTACTCGGAAAACGACACCTTATTTGACTTCCTGGGCTCCTTCAAAAACTTATGTGGCCAGAATACACAAGGAGGTGCTGTTCTCTGGTCAACCTTTTCAGGAGCTGGGAATACTAACAGTACCAGCCCTGTACATCCTCGCTTGCCTTACCTTTGTGCGGAAAAACATCACCTCATTCCCCTCAGCCTCTCACACTCACAATACACGAAGTGCCAGTCAGCTTTCGTTGCCCCACTCTCGTTTGGACGTCAGTAGAACTTCTACATCGTGGTGGGGAATAAAATTTTTTAATGCCCTTCCAAAATCTGTCGGAGAAGAGCCTGTGTCAAAATTTAGAATCTCATGTAAATCCCGACTGTCACAAATGGTGCCGTACTCATTTGATGGCTTTTTTCTCAACATCAATCCAGTGAAACGTCCTTAACGTGTACATGCCCTTAATTCATCAATTTACGATTAAAATGTAATGTTACCATCTTACTTTGTACTTCCAGACCAAACTTTAATTAACCGTGACCATTGTCAAAAGCACTCTGTGTAATATGGCAAATAAAACGCTTTCTGATTCTGATTCAATATGAGCGTTATTTCGCACAACCCAAGATTTACGTTTCCAAAGTGAACAACCTTTCGAATTTATCCGGAAAGGAATATAGTTTGTTGAACCAAATGAAAAAAATTACCAATTTTCATACAACTTTCATTTTGGTATCAGGAATTCAAATAATTATGTTGACCATAGAAACATCTCTTTATTTACATATTAATTTTAAATAAGATATACTTAACAAAAGTGTGCCACATATGAATCAATAGTAAGCTCCTAAAAACCTCATTTCCAAGATAAAACACCTCAAAGTTAAAGTCCATAGGAACCTTCATGAAATCCGCCAAATGTTATCCCTGTGGCGATTCAACTGTACATCACTGTACTTTGAATTTTAAAACATTATAACAGGCAATCGAGAAACACGCCTACCACGAGTTACATGTTACATTCAAGATTAACGAAAAGCAAACCCACTAAGTTGAATGACAATTCACTAATTTCTTGAGAAGGAAGTGGAACAAATGAAGGTTCTGTTAGCTGATGAGCTAAGTCGCTCCAAGGTTCGATTTTTGCTGATTTGTCCACCAACCGGCATGCAGCTTGTTGATGAAGAGATTTTCACGTTGTGTGAGGAGTGGTTGTTCTCCAGGTGACATGTTTGGGATAACCTACAGGATTCTCCCATGTCTACCAAATGTGGGACAGCAGCCCTTCAAATGTACAGTGAGAGTCTGAATGATTTAACTCTTACAAATTTGATTCAGGTTTGAAATGTTCAAGCGAGAAACTCATCGTCTGAAGATATATCGAGGAAAATATCGTAGCATTCGCGGTTGCAGTTTCCGTCAGTGTTGAAAACGTATTTGTGAAAGGTACCATCGACGCAGATGGCTATTACGGTGTTTCTTGATCCAAAGGCACAAATGCAAGCGCACTCAGGGGGTACAGTGAAGTTGGCGAGGGCCCACTGCGATTCAACGTACGTCCCGAGGAGGCGAATTTTAGAAAATGACGATCTCTTGTTCAAATGTGTGTCTTTCAGAGCGAATATGTGTATGGTGCCTTTGTCGCTGGAACAGCACAAGAATTCCGAGTCTCGGCTGAAATTGATGCAGTAGACAGTAGCGGGGTCGGTCCCTCGTCGGAGCTCCACTTGGAGTTTCTTCTTGGCGGTGTCCCAAACCCGGATAAGCGTCCCTTTGACGGACGCCGTGGCAATCAGGGTGCCCTGCTGGTTGATGGCGATGCACGCCAAGTCGTTTTGATGGGCGTTAATCGTCACAGGGGCGCTGGATATCCCCGCTTCTGTATTGGCCAGGTCTACCAACTGCACGCTGCCGGTTTTGTGGCCGGGATACACAAGGAGGTGCCGTTCTCCGGTCATTATGGGCGTTATTTCGCACAACCCAAGAGGATTATATCTCGTTTCCAAAGTGAACAACCTCTCAATTTTATCCGGAAAGGAAAACACGTTTATTTGGTTCGCAGTGGCCACGACGACTTTGTCTTTTCTCAAACGGACAGTTTTGACGGGGGCTGGAAATATCAAAACGACGAAAACTATCGAGTTGTGGTCGTCATACAACAGGACGGAGTTGTTGGCGAATTTGGGACGACTTCCGCCGGACACCAAAGCCAAAATGTTCGTCCTGTGGAGCATCTCACACTGCGACAAACTGCCCATCGCGTCAAAGTCGAAACTCGTTTTATGTACGAGGGGATCAACGTTGAAAACCCTCAACCCCGTTTCCATACAGCAAGTGAAACATCCTTGGTCCTGGTTGAACCTCAATCCGATAATTCCTTTGTCGCCACTCATTTCAGATCACTAAACGCTGCAACCACCAAAAATAAACATCTCAAAATACCTCCGGGTTTCTGCGCAGTTCCACTTGAATACAACTGGAAAAAAATTGATCCGCGGTGACTCTCTACATGTTGACGCACAATGTAAAAAATAATCCAGATTGTGACAGCAGACGCAGACAACAAAGAAAATGTACAAAATCGACGGTCCTTGAGTTCTTATCACATTTCCGTCATTTCTTATCACTTCAAAATACAATACGAATCGAGTTGTTAATATCGATGAGTACATTGAATATCGATTGTAACAACCGATTGACGTAGGGATGTCTTAATTTTGCAGTAACTGTTATTGTGAAAATTTTTGTTATTGTGAAAAAAACAAACAAACAAAAAAAACAAAAAAAAAAACGCTGCAAATTTCACACAAGGCCGTATTATTTTTTGATATAGAACAATTGTGCAAAAAGTTATTCTGTGCCGACATTAACAAAATATTTTTGAAAAAAAAGAAGTTTTTTGTACAATGTTAGGACAGGTTGGACCCCAAAAAATGGATTATGAAATTTGATTATGGATTATAAAATTACTCGGAAAAAGACACCTTATTTTACCTGCTGGGATACTTCAAAAAACCCCGTTTGTAGCCCCATGAAAAGCTTGCTGGCTGAAGACCTTGCGGGCACAAGTAGATTTTGATTTTGATTTTCTTGATTTTTTTTTTTTTAAAGTTTCAGATTTTTATAAAAAACCTACCGTCCAAAACGGCTCGGACGGCGGACGGACATTTTGTTTATGGAACCTCTTGTTACGAATAATGTTACATTTGGAGGCCGATCAGAATTTTCGACCTTCGTCGTCATTACATAGCTGTATTATTTCAAGAATTATATAACAAAACGCTGCACATTTTACAAAAGGGTATAATATACCCATATATAATATATAATAATATATATAATATTATTATATTCTTATTCTTTGATAAAAGGTTAGTCGTGCAAACATTAATAATTAATGAATTATTCTGTCAATAAAAAAAAAAATTGAAAAAAAATTACATTTTTTGGATTGATGGAGGACTTCAAAAAAGGATTAGAACAAAGAACATTTTTTTTTTTTTAACTTATTGTATTTACGTATTTTTCAAATTTTTTTTACTCGGCAAATGTTTGACCTCCAGGGATCCTTCAAAAATCCCATTTGTAGCCCCATGAAAGCTGTATAGATCCCCACAGTGAAATCAAATCGTTCCAGGACCCTATAGTAGATTGTGAAACTAAAATTTAAGTAAACCTTAGCAATGCAACCTCGATGAGAGATGTAGGTAAGGGGATTCTGACATTTTCTGAAAAGCATTTTTGAAAAGCCATCTTGTTAAACACTTGTTTTCGTTCATTTATGTTGTTAGCCAAGTGATTTGAGTTGAATTTTAATCGACGCTGTCACTACTAATGAGCAAATGGATGTTTACAATAACCCCTTATATTTTGCCCTATGGGGTAAATGTAAACAAATGGTTTACATTAATTTTTTATGTGTTTCCGTTGGTTTGGGTGGCAAATAGAGTGAAAAACTGTCAGTTGTTTGGGTAAAAACATGCTTTTGTCACGAAAATTATTTAAAGTGAATCTCAGCTGTCCAGATAAATGCAACTAATCAACTGATTGCGACTAACTAGCTGTTTACAATTACCACATAGTTTCTGGGGTAAATGTAAACACTATAGTGTTTACCCCATATATGGGGTAATTGCAAACAGGCGCTCACCCCCAAATGCAGTCAGAGCGAAAATTTTGAGTTTAAGTAGTTAATCTAGAGATAATCACTGGTTGACATTAACACGCAACTTTGTCCCTCTGAATTAACCCAAGAAGTAGACGAGAGGTTGAAGTTGAAACATCGCAATTTTGTTTACAATTACCCCGTCTGAAGCTACACAGTTTTGACTGACCAGCCTCGAAATATGCTGAGTTAACTCAATCATCCAACTAATTGGAGTTGTTTTTGCCTTTATTGAAATGGCCAAACGACGAGAAACGGGGTTGTTAAATAATTGAGGAACCGCGTCAGCGGGCCCAGTACTGCAGTGTAATCGATCTGGCCGCACGCATTCAATATCGACGGGACGGCATCGATTTGTATTGGGGTCGCTGCGTAGAAAGACGAAGGTCAATCAGAGAAACTATTTTCTACTGTTTTGAACTGAATTTGTCAAACTGCGCAAATGGACGCTGACAAAATGTTTGATTGTAATAGCTTAAATGTGTAATTGTAACCCCCATTTATCGACGTAACGTTACGTTATTTAGGTATACGTCGTACATATTTCATGAGTCACCCTCATAAAAAGTAAAACGTGGATGTTCAAAATTCGGCCTACAACGCGTAATTTCGCTTCATTTAAAATAAACCACACCAGACGAAAAACGGCTAGGTAACGATCCGTCTGGTTTAATTTTAAGGTCGGCAAAACCTTGAACTTACGTATCGAAAACGGATGCAGTTCGAGTCGAGGAATCGAGTTGACGAATCGAAACCCGTTTAGCGTCAATAGACGTCGCAAAATTGGTGAAATTTGAGTTGATCCGTGAAATTTAAGTGAAGGTGTTTCTAATGAAAAGGTCGCGAAGGGGTAGTTTTTGAAATTGTAAAATATTTCGCAGGGGTTGGGGAGTAATTTGAATTTGGGCGGGAAGAATCGATTTTTTTCAAGATCGATTGTCATTGGCGCTGTTATCAATCGATATCAAAGCTAAGGGCAGGGAGGCAACTAGGATTCTTGGCCTTCTAACTTCTTTTCAAGTTGTTTTATACAAATTTTACCAGTTTTTAACTCAGTTCGGACGGATTTTTGAGGTTTTTTTGGAACAAGTTGAGGATGCGCGTTGTGTAGTGAAGTAGTTTTCTCCGTCGGGATCGTCCCAAGTGATGGATTTTGCTTGTCGAGTGATCTTTTTCACCGTCGGACAGCCATCATCGTACGTGGTCAAGGTGGGCTCCTGTTTCTTTAGACGTAGTTCCCGTATTTCCTTCACGCCCACCGAATATTCGCGCAGTCCTTCATTTCGCTCTTCGCCGCCCTAAATCGTCCCCATCTCGGAAGCTATTTCCATTACTAGCTGACGTATTTATTGGGTTTAATTTTAGCTCTTTCCCGAACAAGGTGGCATTCTGCGAGTCTCACTCGGTGAAATGATTGAGCGCCTAATTCAATTAGAGCAGTTTAAATTGCTACGTAGATTCGCGAGGCGGAGAGGTCGTCTTTTTGGAAAAGTGCTTCGGTAAACTCGGAATTTCTCCGTCATCTTATTCGTGCGCTCACAAGTTCGGAGTTCCGTCGTTTTCACTGCGTTGTAAACGATCCCTCAAAACAAATTACGGCGTTTGCTTCACCTTTTGTTGTAACGCATGTCACGGCCTTCGGTTAGTTTTACTTTCAGCTAAAATTAAACGCTGACCAGGTGCTTACCGCTTACCAAAAGTTGTCCATTTTGGGGGAGAATGTAGCCGCAGTAGAATTAAATCCGTATTTTGTGTTGACCGAAATTCAATTTCCTCTGTTGAGGTCCCAAATAGTCTCACGTTTAAGTTAAATTTGTTTGGTCCGTCGTCGTTTTGGTGCTGGCGGCGAGCGCTTTCGTCGTGACACCATCTGGCCGTGCTGATGAAGAACTGTGTCCATTTTTGGTTGATTATTCTTGGATTAATACACCTATGTAATCGCGGGGGCCTCGAAATTTTTCCCGAATTCGGGCCGAAACGCTGCACATTTTACACAAGGGTGAAATGGGTGCCAAAATTAATTCTGTCATTGAGAAAATATTTTTGAAAAAAATGTAATTTTTTATTTTTTCTGTCCAATGTTTGGACAGAAGTCGGACCTCAAAAATGGATTTTGCGTTCAAAATTACCCGGAAAACGACACTTTTTTTACCTCCAGGGATCCTTCAAAAATCCCATTTCTACCCCCATGAAAACCCCCATAGATCCCCTCGGTGAAATTGGGTGGTTCTGGGACCCCCAAAAATGGATTCTAGGTACGCCCAAAAATACTTCGAAAACGACACGTACGTTACGTAACTCGACCCGACAGCCGAAACTTCAAAAATCCCTCCCGTAGCCCCATTTTAGCCCCATAGCGCCCCACGGTGTTGGGCGATCGGGCTGAAAACCTTGCGGGCACAACGAGATGGTCAACGGAGTATTTTGTCAACATTTCAGATTAAAAAAAAAAAAAAAATCCTACTGTCCAATACGGTTACATAGGAAGGCAAACTTCGTTTCTAGAATCTAGACCTATTAAACGTATAAATGTCAAATTTTGAGGCCGATCCAAATTTTCGACCCCCGTCGGGAATTCATTGGTGCATTACCTACCACAAAAAAAAAAAAAAAAAAAAAAAAAAAAATTGGACACTGGACGTTTTTCCTCGGCGGGCAGTCCCCTGGTATCACTCAAACGGTCAGATGTTGTTTTCATAATATCAAAACATCATTGAAATTTTTTCAATATATTTAATATTATTGACAGCGCTTCCCACCAGCAACAGAACAGCCGGTGATGAACTCAACCAACAGGTAAGGTAAGAACTCACTGGCCGACCCACCGCCCCAATATTCGACTAATAAAACTGTTTTTTGTATGTTGTTTTTTTCGCAGTAAGTCTCACTCCGAGATGGCCATGTTGTGCGGATTTCTCCCATCGTTTGAACCTGGACGTGGACATTAACCGAAAATAATCCACCACCGCTCCTCATCACCGGTCAAGTTGCCCAAAGTTTGTGGCTGCTCGCAAGTGAACACACTCGAGGGCTTAACGGCTGGTCGGCGGCGAAGGGATGCAATGAGCAATAGTCAACGCACAATCCGACGGACATGCAACAATAATATTGCTGTAGATAAAGCTGGTAAGTTGTCTAGAAACATGACGGAACAAGCGCGAAGGGCTTATGAAGTGGGTGTTGGCCGAAGATGCGGCGTCCCAATGAGAGGAATTTTGAGAGTGACAATTTTGAGTATTCGTGGTCCACTTCGCTCATTGAATCATCGTTAATTGAAAAAAAGTGGATCTGTGATTTCCAAGAGTTCCATTTATTTTTCTCGTCAAATCTTCACAAATCCAAGTGCACGTAGCACTCCTTGCAGCATCCGATTTCGCTTCACTTGCGCATTCGTTTTGGTGGAGTTTCCCAACGTTTTTACTGTTTGAAAGCAATGGTGACGCTTTTTTTAAGTGTCCAATTTTTGGTCGACTATGAGGGTTTGACTAGCTCTTTGACAGAGGGGTCTCGCTTCGCTCGGCCGACCACTTTCTCGGGCAACAGAGTCAATTGGGATTGAGGAAGATCTCATAGACCTTGCATGCGCTCCTATAAGGTTGAAGACAGGCGCACACCTCCCAACGACGGCACAGACTTCACAGGCCGCAACGGCTCCAGACCTGGTTATGTTTATTAAGAATCGTTCAAATTAAACTCGCCTTCTAAATTCACCGATTGTCGGAATTCGTTCTTTCGGGATTCAGTATTACAATTTGGATCGCCAGGTTGGATACAGAGGAAGCGTGTCAATCAGACCATAAACAGCAAAGATGCGTATATTTGCGCGGATTTGCGCTCATCAAAAATTGCGCAAAATTGGCTTATCGGACGTTTAATTGGGTGGGGAATCCAAATTCGCATAACAAAATTTAGGGGTACCCATTTAAAATAAGAAAGTTGGGCGCAAATGCCTATTTGAGCGCGTTTTTGCCCCCCCCCCCCCCCCCCCAGTAAGTTATGTCTGGGAAGCCGAGTCGGTAGAAAAAAATCGCCGTATTTTTATCACTTACGGTTTCGGAGGAGAAGGCTTGTGACATACATACGTAGTATGAGTAGCAGTCGGATTTTCGACGATTCGATGGTGAAATTCGGATGAGCCTCGTAGACCTAACGTTCGTGCGATACGACGAGCGAAGCGTACCACGAATGCTCTTAATTTAGACCAGCACATTTCACACTTCGCCCAAAGCAAGTTTACCGATTTTTGTTTATTTCCCAGGCAACTCAAGCACAACTTCTTCTGGCATTTTCACGGATTGTAATGAACCTAGAACTAATTACGCTAACAACCCTTCATCTAACGTTGGCCGTCTGACACTTCCATCTATTGGCAACCGGACTTCTTTCAACAGGACTAAGTTCCCCAAGGATATAATTTGTTCCAGGTGAAAAAAATGAACCATTAAAAATATGTGTTGTGTCTGATGTTGATTTCATTTTAATGGTGTGATGCGTTTTCAGCTCTTATCCCACTTCTCGAGAACAAACATCAAATATACAGAAGGCATCGAGGCTGTCGCGACCCAGGCCCGCCGTGAAAACGGGATCCAGCCTTGGTCCGACTTCATCTAAGGTGAAAATGCTTTTGTGTGATGATCCAACTAGCAACATGAAAGAAGTATCATTGGAAAGGCCACCAGAATGTTCTAGTTTGAGCGACACTTTCTGGAGTTTTGTTTGTCAGTAGGGATTGGGATATCTTTATCGATAATATCGTAATATCGGTATTTTGCTTGCGATACCTATCTGATGTTTTGGTAAAGCGAGTGAACTGTACAGAACGTTTTGTTCAGCATCTAAGTTCAAACTGACTGAACCACAACTCGTATTTTTTTTGACAATTCCGTTTTCTCACTGGTTTCTCCAGCATTTGTCACCTGTGGCTATGAACCATCACTCATTCTCCTCGTGCTGGAGCTCCACTATAATATAGTATATTATTATACTAGGGGGCTAAAGCCAGCCAACCCCCCGACCCCGACTGTATCCCACCTGGCCACAGACCACTTCTACTCGCTTTTCGATATTGCTATTCGAGTTCTTATTTTGCCCACTCGGGGTTGACCCACTGGCAGGTGAGAACGAACTTGGCCCCCCTTACAATCGTCCACAGGGACACATCAACTCTGGGTTCTGTCCTTTTTTCCTTAGTGGGTTGTGAAACCACACCAGGACTCCTTCCTGGAATTGCCAACGTTCTACAGAGGTTGGTGGGATGGTCCTACATGGTCCGTTTGTGCTTAAATAAGCTAAATAACTGCTCTACAACTTCATTCCTTATTACTTTCCTCGTGTTGGGGGGGGGGGGGGGGGATATTTTAGCCGATATTCCGTTCGGAAGATGACGAATACCACAATTTCTAACGTTTTGGGAAAAATGACCAATGTTTGAAGAGGTGACTCTTTCGTGACTTCTACAGTGACTTTTTCGGTAGGGCACACATTTTTGGAGTTTTTAGCCTAAAACCGAAAAACGTCCGAAAATTTCGCAGTTTTTCGAGTAACAAGCATTCAGCACAAGGATTTTGAAGCTTCAAACTTGGTTATACACTGCTGGTATCATCCCTGACTGGGTACTTACCAAAAAATCAGAACGAGTCGATTTTTTCCGTCCTAAACCGTTTTTTGTGTCTTGTGAGGATACTCCCTGCTACCAATTCAAGAGTCGTCATGGGAGATTACTGGAAGGTTAATGCTGGCGGCAGGGCCTGTTGTCGGAGAAAGACGTCGTAGTACTTTGCTAATCTAACCGTTCGTTTTGCTGAGATTGGGAATGACGCAGAGTTTTGGAGCGTGGATGCAGGCCCTCCGCCCGGGTAGGCAGCATTGGATTGGGGGCATCTCCTCAAGTGAATGGGCGCAGCATTTCGGTGAGCAATGAAGCCTGGATAGATACTGTTACCCGGTTCATTATCACAATCGATTGATGATAGATGTGGAGTGGAATCCCAAGGTGTCTATAGGACGATGTTAAAGGATGTTGTGAAATCCCAAGATATTCTTAAGCCGTTCTGTCGACATAAGGAGGGTGCATGATGAAATTCGTAGCCGCCCCAGTCAGGATGTATTGATTGTCCCGCCCTGTCATTGGCCACGGTAACACATCAACTGCTATTCGCCAGAATGGATTCTGCTTCGTACTTTTGCACTGGCGCCCACACTCTTCGACCAATTCCTCAACACTTCCTACACCCAAGCATCCTCTACCCTCCCTCACGTCACGATGCATCCCCATCCAATACACTGTCTGCCATAGGAGTGCCAGGCTTTGCTTTTCCCTCATGCGTGCTGGCTGATGATCTGGTTCAAACGCCTCCTTTCTCAGACTCACAGAAGCAACACTTGCAGTCATCTCGCCTTCCCATTAGGACTCTCCCAAACCCTACAACAGACACCATCTTGCAGCTGCAACGATTCAAACATGGACCAGAATGCCGTTGTCTCCTCACTCTATCCCGACCCCTCCTTCCACCTTGGTCTGGCTTTTGCCATCAATCCTGGTGTACTACCCTCAGACGAGGCAGACATTGGCCTCCATCTCCTTCTGTTTCCAAAGCTCCTCAAAGTGTTAATGCTCCATTAAACGTGATATCGATAGTTGTGACGATATCAGATATCGATATTTTGCACCCGATATCAATATTCTCATTTGACGTATTGAACGGTATTAATATTGATCTTTCTTTTGGTATCCGAACCCAATATGAAAGTAAACCGTACTGGTTGTTTTGTTCTCCAGGTGTCGCTTCCCAAAGTGGGTGGAAGTGGAAGGGGGCGGAGAGGGGAGTCGCCGGTCGAGAGTGGCGGGGAAAGGAGGGCCCAAATTGTCAAAGATGGCGACGGGCACCCAACTCCTCCTCCACCTCCAAGGCGAGAAAGAAGGCAGTTCCTCGTTCAACCTGCTCGCCTCCCAGACGATAAAGACGCCGACATGCAGGTATGTTCGTGTTGTCCCCCCCCCCCCCCCCCCCCGTGAAATATCCTCCGAGTGCTCACCATCTTGAGTCGCAGGATGTGGAAATGGCGGAAGAAGTGGCTCCGGACAAGATGGCCGACGACGTCGAAAGCGAAGCCGGAAAAACGCTCGTCCCCGAGACCCAAGTCGACGGCTCCGATTCCAACGTTCGCGATCCGATCCCGACGATTGAAGGCCCGGACGGTAATCCCATCGGAGTGGACATACCAGACGACCTTGTTTCGCATGTGTCACAGGAAGATGACGAGGAGAAGGCTGTAGGGGTGTCTCCCCACGGACGGTGAGATGTTCTTCTCGAGCAGAGAATTTTTCTTGAAAAAATGGTCTCTTCACTATGTCATCATGTTTACAGGTTCCTTAAATTTGAAGAAGAAATAGGGCGTGGTAGCTTTAAGACTGTGTATAGGGGCCTGGACACGGAGACGGGCGTTGCTGTGGCTTGGTGTGAATTACAGGTAATTTCTAATCTTTTCTTCTTCTTTAAGTGCCATATCCGTTAATGGGCGTTGGCTTTCCTCTCGCTACTCATTTCTGTTGAGCCTGTTGAATATCCATCAAACTCTGGCCCCGTACTGCTTCGTGGAGTCCCGTCTTACTTTCCTACAGTCGTAGTGTTCCTCCATAATTTTGGTCGGTTTTCGTGCGCTCAATGTACATGACCTATGTCCCCTTAACGCAACATTCCTTTCCTGTCTAAGGCTAGATGGGAGAGGTTGGGGGTTGGCAAGCTTTAGCCATCAGGGGATGGTACACTATATTGGACCTCCAGCCTGAGGACGAGAACCATCTTTATTCGCCGCCGGTGAATCACAGGTCACCGAAAAATTTTTAAAAATCTTGAAAAATTCAGCTAAGTGAGCATAGTACGAGAAAAAGCTGAAAATACCAAATACGTTGGCTAATTTGAACCAAACAGTGTTAAAAAAAATAGGGTCAAGACCACTTGAAAGGATGTTGGGAAAGTAGGAGGAGAGGGAGGTGTCTGAAGGGAGAGGCGGCGAAAACTTGATAACACCGTGGAGGGGGGGGGGGGGGGGGGGGGGGGAGAAAACCGCTGAGCTCGGAAAGTTGGCCCAAAAAGGGGTAAAAATAGATAAATAGAATAGTAGTTCCACCTCGTTTCATACTGACCACACAAAGAAAGCGACTACCAGGGTAGAACGAGCGGGGGTTGGCTGGCGTAGCCAGCAGAGTATGGCCCCCAAGTCTGCTATAGTAAAGCCGCAACACGAGGACGAGGAGAGTCACCCAAATTTGGTCAGCCGGTTTGTGTGGTGCCAAAGAACAAGTCAATCGTATCAGGTCGGCACCAAGCGGGGGTTGGCTGGCAGTGGCCCCCCTAGTGTACTTATATTGGAGCCACAACACGACGTGGAGAAGGGTGATACTGTTTCATCATTATTCTACGGCAATTCTAGAAGTTGGAAAAATTCGAAAAATTCCTCTTAACATTGTAAAAAGTGTACTGATGTCTGACCCCGAATATCAGCTAAGAGAGCTCTGGAGCTATTTTCTTTCCCATTCAACCTACCTACGATGTTGAAATTTGAAAGCGGTGCTTCGGAGCAACTGCTGGAAATGAATGATTGACCCCCAGTCAGATGAAAGTGCGCCGGAGATATTTTCTTTCATATTCAACTTACGAAGCTGAAATTCGAAAGGGAAAATGCTGGGTGGGTGGATTTGGTAGGGATGCTCTGGGGGACTGCTGGAAATGAATGACTGACCCCCAGTCAGCTGAGTGAGCTCTGCAGATATTTTCTTCCCCATTCAACCTGCGAAGTTGAAGTTTGGAAGGGAATCTCCGGGGGACCCACCCTCTACTTGTAACCAACTGCTAAACTTTCTTAGAGACCAATCATGTTATTATAGTTTTCGCGATCATGTTGCGCTCAAAATCCCCCGTGACGTGACGCTCGTGACGTGACGAAAACAAATGGAAACGTCCTGTTAATCATTATTAAAATTTAATACTGAATTAGTGAACCGTACAACTTCGACATTCATACTGAGTTTTTAATCAACTTCCTTCAGAATAATTATTACACGACACTAAATTTTCCTTCATTGGTGTCCCCCACAGGAGAAAAAATTGAACAAGAGTGAGAGGCAACGGTTCAGAGAAGAGGCTGAAATGTTGAAGGGTCTGCAGCATCCGAACATCGTCAGGTTCTACGATTACTGGGAAGTGACGCTCACCAAAAGGAAATACATTGTACTAGTCACGGAGCTTATGACTTCTGGAACATTGAAAACGTAAGTTTCCCTTTTAGGGGCAGCAGCAGTGCGAATTCCAATAATATAATTCAACGATATTTCCTACTGTCCACAGTTACCTTCGGCGTTTCAAAAAAATCAATCCCAAAGTGCTGAAATCCTGGTGCCGGCAAATTCTCAAAGGGCTGCTCTTTCTCCACTCCAGAACACCCCCTATCATTCACCGTGATCTAAAATGTGATAATATTTTCATAACTGGTACTTCGGGGAGTGTGAAAATCGGCGATTTGGGCCTAGCGACGCTGAAGAACCGATCTTTCGCCAAATCCGTTATTGGTAAGCTCGCTGAAACATACTGTGGTATGGGCTCCTTGAATTGATCGGAATTTTGCATTTCTAATATGGGCGGATTCAGCACCCTTTGAAACCCCCTGAGAACAGGTAAATAACTTATCAACGATATTAATTTTAGAATAGGTGATTCATATAAAAAACTTGGAACACTGAGTATTAAATAGAGAAAAACATTTTGTTCCTTAATATGCCGACTCTGTGCACTGCTTCACAAGTAGGCAAGATCAAGTGGTTTGGTTCTCTTTTACCTTCTGACGATATCACTTGCGTCTTTGACGTGACATCTTAGCCGTTTGACGCGCGGCCTGTCGCTGGTTTCATTGACAGTTTCGATTTGAAGCTCGTGGTGGAGCCGTTCATTTCAAAAGCACCATTGACGACGTTTCTTAATATTGTTTTGGAATCTATGGATGAGCTGTTGATTGGAATCGCTGGATGAGCCGTACAGCGCCACAGCTCCATAAGTTCACACTGATCCACATGGTTGTACAGGGCACGCTTATTCTGGACGGTTTCTACCGTTACCGCCTCACAGTGGTCCACAGGTGGAAAAAACGACCCCGTTTTTAAATGTCTCATTCGGTTATAGTATTCAATTCAGTATAGTTAGAAGAGTTGATATCAACAGTTTTCATACCAAAAGGTTGTCAGCCTAACTCGTACAGGCCAGGCTGTAGAACCAACAGGTTTTGGGAAAACTGCAAAATTACGTGAGCTGTTTTTGACCAATCATTAGAAAATGGCAGCCGGTATGTTTTGCATTTTGAAAAATAATTTACTAATTGATAGTAAACATGGAATTTGTTCAGCTTCAACTTAGCCTCGAGGGTAGTATTATTCTTTTTTCGTGAAAAAAGGGACACTGCTTTCAGAGAAAAATCATAGATTTTTGTGCTTTTGATTTCATATAAGTTGAGCTCGGGCTAGCTACGGTATGCTCCGATCTTTTCTGGGTAGTACACTATCCTAAACTCCTGGCTAGAATATCTCCTAAAAATTTCGTGTTCACATCCGTCCCTCTCTTTTGGTTTATTATTCTTGGAATAATACACCTATGTTTTCGCGACACGGGTCGACGACTCCGATCGGCCTCAAAATTTGACATTATCCGTTTCAAGAGGTCTACATTCAAAATCCGAAATGTCCGTCTGCCGTCCGCCGTCCGCCGTCCGTCGTACGCCGTCCGCCGTCCGGGCCGTTTTGGGCAGTAGGAATTTTTTTAAAAATCTGAAATTTCGAGAAAATACTTGGTTTACCATCTAGTTGTGCCCGCAAGGTTTTCAGTCCGATCGCCCAAACCGGGGCGCTATGGGGCTAAAATAGGGCTACGGGAGGGTTTTTTTTGAAGGCTTTTAGCTATGGGATCGAGTTAGGTGTCGTTTTCGAAGTATTTTTGGACGTAGAATCCATTTTTTGGGGTCCCGGAACGATCCGATTTCACTGGGGCGATGTTTAGGACATTCGTGGGGCTAAAAATGGGATTTTTGAAGGATCCCAGGATGTTAAATATTTTTCTAGTAAAAAATACAGTTTTTGAAAAAAACACATTTTTGAACAAAAAATCAAAAAAAAATTTTTTGAGATAAAAATCCAAAAAAAAATTTTTTTTTAATATTTTTTTCATTGACGGAATTAAATTTCTGCACAAGTAACGTATATCAAAGAATAATAAACCCTTGTGTAAAATTTGCAGCGTTTTCTATAGATTTTAATATAAGTGCAAGAAATTGTGAGAATTCCTCTTTTTTCGCCGAAAAGGCGCTGAATATGTTCCAAACTTCAAGTATATGTATGCCAGCAATTGGATCTCTCTATACCACTAATTCAGAACGTGTCCCTGGCTATCTATCTATGTAGCACAGTACACCGTCTCTGAGAACAGTTTAGCTACTGATAGGGGGGTTAAGATCACCGGAAAGTATTCACAGGAAACGCTGGTCCGGGATGATCCATTCGCTGTATTCGTTTGACTCCCAGCAGCAGGTTTTGGCCGTGACCTCCAACAGCACGAACAAGCACGGCAAAGAACGTAGAAGGAACTTGCATTAATCCTCATCAATTGACTCGGTTTTCATTCAAGGAGCTCATTGTGTGGAATGCCAATTCACAAAAAAAGGGTTATTACTCATCATGAGAAAGTTGGGCGCAAGTGCGCACAATTCTTGTCTTCTATCTTGTTCTGGTTCTTACAGGTACTCCGGAATTCATGGCTCCTGAAATGTACGAAGAGCATTACGACGAGAATGTTGATGTTTATGCATTTGGTATGTGTATGTTGGAAATGGCGACGTCTGAGTATCCTTATTCGGAATGTTCTGGGCCAGCTCAAATCTACAAGAAAGTTATTAGCGTAAGTCGTGCCGACGAACGATCAAATTGAAGCTCCAAAGCTGTCACTAAACGCCCGTTTATGTTGCAGGGTATAAAACCAGCCAGTTTCGACAAAGTGGAAAATCCCGAAGTGAGAGACATAATAGAGCAGTGCATTAGACTTAAGAGGGAAGAGCGACCCGGCATAAAGGAATTGCTGAACCATCCGTTTTTCGGGGAAGACGTCGGCCTGAAACTCGAAGTTGTCCCGCGGGAGTCGAATACCGATCAGGACGATTCCAAAGTCATCTTCCGGTTGAGGGTTCTCGACCCGAAGAAACGAAGCAATAAGTACAAAGAGAACGAAGCGATACAGTTTGATTTCGACATTGAGGCCGACAATGCGGAGGAAGTGGCAAAAGAAATGGTGAGTAATAGTGAAAACTGGCGCTCACGTGGGGGGTACTTTATTTTTAAGTTTTTTTTTTTTTTTAATTTCAGGCCAAATCCGGAATAATTATCGACGAAGACGCTCGTAATGTGGAAAAGATGCTACTGGCTCATGTGACTGCCATCATGAAAGCGCGAGAAGAAAGAAAACAACGTGACAATGGTAAATTAAAAATAAAATAAAACAAGCCATCAATTGAATTGAATAGATGAGCGCAACCTTTTTGTTATTACGATATATTTAATGAGCGAGAGAAACTAAGAAACAGTAGGTATCTAGCGACCAAACTATGCCACACAACACATCATCCACGTGATGCTCATTACGTAAACAACTGCACCCTAACGACCGATGCGTAATAAAACCTTATGCCGATCAGAGGTAACGAACGGCTCAGGCTGCAAAAATCGTTTTGGAGTCGTTGGAATCAGCCTGAAAAGCTCATTCCATAGACCCTTGTACCAACGAAATCGGACAAAAACTTCCGTCCCCCTTTTGAGGCCTCCTTAGTTACACATCAGAGATAAACAACTTTCGTCGTGAAGGACCTCCCGAAAACCGATGAAGGGGATGAGGGAGGGAAAATCAAGGTAGCCTATAACCACCCCCGGAACTCGCTGATGACAATGAGACCACCCTCATGAAAATCTGTTGAGCCGCTCGGGCGTGATGCTCTGTACACAAACAAACAAAAAAACAAAAAAAAACATACATGTCGAGGAGGTGAGCGCACCTTTCCATTTTTTGGAAAAAGGTTGCGCTAAAAAATAAAGAAGAAAAAGTCAATAGTGGACAGTTTTGGGATCGTCGTACTCTCTACGGTTCTGAATGTATTTTTTGGGTCGCTGAACACGAATCTGAGGTTTTCTGACAGACATTTTTCCCGGTCTCTTGTCAAAAATGCAAAAAAAAATTGGCACATGGTTTATTATTTTTGGAATAATACAACTTTCACTTCTGAGGTCGAAAATTCTGATCGGTCTCAAAATTTGCATTGGTATACGTTTCAAGATGTCTAGATCCAAAAAAAACGAAATGTCCGTCCGCCGTCCGAGCCGTTTTGGACAGTTGGAATTTTTTTGAATTTTTTTGAATTTTGACAAAATACTTGGTTTACCATGACATTGTAGTTGTGCTCATAAGGTTTTCAGCCATATCGCTCAAACCCGTGGGGCGCTATGGGGCTAAAAAGGGACTGCGGGAGGGGTTTTCGAGGGTTTTAGGCTTTGAGGTCGAGTTAGGTGTCGTTTTCGAAGTATTTAAGGACGTAGAATCCATTTTTGGGGGTCCCAGAACGATCCGATTCCTTCGTGGGGATCTATAGGGCTACAAATGGGATTTTTGAAGGATCACAGGAGGTCAAATAAGTTTTCGTTTCCATCTCTGTACTCTGGGGACACACTCAGGCGAATTGGAGGGGTTGGTATCATGATTTCCCTTTTCCCTCCCCTCTGCTATTATAATTCGGTTAGTGGAGTTTTCAGCAACACGGAAGCAAATGAATTTCTCTTGTCCATAGCAACACGATCGTCAGAGACCAAATATTTTGTTCAGTTTATTGTTTGGAGTACATTAGTCACACTTCGAAATGTTTCCTTCCGCTCGTGGTTGGCCTAAATGTGCTTTCGGATTATGAGTTCAAAAATACTCCCAAAACGACGCCTTACTCGACCCCATAGCCGAAAACCTTCAAAAACCCCACCCGTAGCCCCATTTTAGCCCCATAGCGCCCCACGGGTTTGAGCGATATGGCTGAAAACCTTGCGGGTGCTGAAGGTAGGTAAATCGAGTATTTTGTCAAACCCCAAAACGGCTCGGACGGACTTTTCGTGTTTGGAATCTACGTGTCTTGAAAAGGGCAATGTCCAATTTTGATGTCAGAATGTTCCGATTCCGATTAGGGATGTCCACACTGAAGAAAAATATCGATATTCGATATATCGATAGTTTTAAAAAATATCGTTTTACTAGGTCGATATATCGTAGAAAAATATCGATATTCGATATATCGTTTACAAAGTATCGATTGATCGGATATATCCAAATAAAAAATAAAAAAAACTGGGGTGTGGTTTTATGAAACCACGGTAAAAGTGAAACTTTTTTCCCACTAGTCTCTCCGGCTCGCTTCGCTCGCTCCCCTAGTGGGGTACGTAGCATCGATGGACACGTTTTTTATGTCTAGTCCCCCCCCCCCCCCCCATTTCCTACTCTTCACCCCTACCCACGGCTTCATTTTGGCGGTTTCTCAAAGTGATTTCTAACGTGGCAACTGATAACAACAAAACAAGCGGCATTGTTTACTGCATCCATTAATAACATCAATAAATATAAAATGGGGACATAATGACAAAGAACAAGTACGAAAGAAATGCGTGATAAATCGAGAGCTTTCCAACGAATGGTGAACGATTTTTGTACGATTATAACTGGCGAAGATGAAGTTCCGTAGCAACGAATCGGTTGTAAGCGAAAATCAACAGTAGCGTGACGGGACAAGAAACGACACACAGACCAAAAAATTTGGGACGATGTAATAAAAGTTTCACTTTAAAAATCCATGCCTTTCACGACTTTTGATTACTAGTAAATAAATTAAGGTTATAAATTCTTCGAATAATCTGTAATGAGTAGGTAATTATTTGTAAAATCAAGGAAACGATTTATTTGCTTAGTCTATATTGTTCTGACAAAACATTCAGTACATGATTAATATTAAATAAATGGCAGAAAATTTTTCTGCCAATGCAACTCGTTGATCTTACCTATTTGATTTGAAATACCTTCCGTACAGTTACCTACACGTTCCTTGATCCTATTTCTATAACATAGAAATATGATATATTATAGCTGGTGTTCGGATTTATGTCGGATCTCTCTCAAAAATATCGGTTCCCGATATTTTAAAAATAATATCGATATATCGATATATCGGTGGAAAAAATATCGCTCAAAAATATCGATATATCGGCGGAAAAATATCGATATTTCGATATATCGATATTTTTGAGCATCCCTAATTCCGATTACATTGGTGTATCATTCCAAGAATAATAAACCAAAATCGCTTAGTGGTAAATTTCTCTTTACCCCTCAAAATCTCTTCAGAATTGAACGTCCCTGAAAATATGGTTGTGTGCCGGCCCTGAAGTGCGTGCTGTCTCCATGACGACGATCTCTATTATTCAATCGTAGGAATCGTTTTAGGGAACCTATAGATTGTTCAGATTTCACACATCTTTGCCTTTAGTGGTACTTGGCCTGTTTGCTTGAAACCGAAGACTTCCTGCGTGCATGTACGTACACGCAACAAACCGTTCTGTTCAACTGTTCCAATACAATCAAGGAGGAATAACATAAGACGGAGTCTTCGCAGGGGTATCGGCATCTCTGGCTGACGTCGGCGAGTTGTCAAATTGTGAAGTTCTGACTTGCGTAATTATATTCCCTAGTGATTTCTTGACCAGAAGACACCTACTTGGTCCATCAGTAAGGTTAATTGATCACGAGATCCGCACCGGATGCACCATTCGACAATCGTCAAAAATAAGTCCTGAAAATTCCTCAATTGCCTTCATCTCCCGGTTCAACTGTGCCCTTCGAGGACTGATCAGGACCACTAACCAGGAAATCACTAGGGCTGATACGGAATTGCCCACTGTACGCCGCTCGCCGCGACTCGTGGCTGCGAATGAACTAATTGCAACCATCGAGCATCATCCGTGTGTAACACATGCACCAACAGTTGACGTCATAAGTCTCTAAGCCAGGCTTTATCTCATACATATATCATCATGAGATTGAGCCGCCGGAATTGCATGTTTTTGACACTTTTCATTATTACGGGCACTCTGAAAGGGAGGGCCTCTTTCTCGGTCTAGTGATCTCCACGTAGGATACAGAGTGAAGTATCTGGACGCTTAGACGTATAAGGCCTTCTGCCTCCAAACCCTCCGGGACTGTAGACCCTGGAAGTCACTCTGACACTTCAGTGAGGTAACGTGGGAAGCCTTTTGCAGACTATCATTACACAAACACTTGGACACAGCTCCTGCACCTTCCCACTGCACAAGCGAAGAGTGCGAGTGGTGTGTGTTGTGGTGAGCTTCTTGCCCAACAACTCAAGTGAATTTGGGCTCACTAAATACACCCGGTTCGGGTGAAAATCCCGTAATTGATTCAGAACAATAAGAAAGATCCACCAAAGTGTTCCATAATATGATTTGAAGTGAAATGCAACATTGTAATTCTCTCCCCAGTTTATTGCTTATTTGAATTCCATGTCGCAATCTTGTCCGTTGTTTCCCAAATTTCCTGAAATAACCGCCTTGTTTGGTCGATTTCTCAAGTAACGGCTATTTAGAGAAAATAATGAGAGTCCGCCTACATGACGCATTGGCAGAATGACAAAATGAATGGATGATTGAGGGTGCGCTCTGTTATATCTCGTCGATCGCTGGCACCTTCCTCCCTGGCGTCTGATAGAAATCTATTTTGGCCCTTTCATGTTGGCGTGTTGTTACTCCTTTTGCTGTCAGTGAATCTCACTCTTCAACGCGTTATATTGCGAACGCCCATTGATGTCAATTTTGTTATTTGTCAAAGGGATTTACGATTATTTGGTTTCAGGTGATGACTCGAGCACTGACGTTCAAGTAAGTCTGAGATGATTTTCTGGTTAAGGCACTTCATGCTCGCATGTTCTGGTTTCTGAAATAATTCTGACTCGTGTTTACCGGCTGGTGGTAGAATAATAGCGCTATATTTATTGCATTATTGATGTTGAATAATTTTTGTGCAATTCAAAAAATCCCTTTCTGTTTTGTGGTAAAAATAGACGAATCAATTATCAGCTTTACTTGCCAATTCCTTAAGCAACTTCAGCTAGTGCAATGTTCTGTTTCAAAACCTAAGAGTATACTTTTTTGACAACGTTCACAACTTTGATGGCACAAATTACTTTCCCCAAAACAGTTCCCGCCCCTTCAAGCTAGTGTCTACTCTAACAGGTTTCCGCCCGCTCAAACTACTGTATACTTCCCCACAGCCGGTTTTCGCCCCCTCAAACAAGTGTCTACTCGCTCTAAACCGGTTTCTGCTCCCTCAAACTAGTGTATCGATCTCTGTCCGTAAGTTTAGTTTTTCAATAATAATTATTGAATTATTAAAAAATTAATTATTAAAAAAACAAAAAAAAATCCACAGGGTACTGCTTAGAGCCTTTGGCTAAAATTCAAGAAACATGGAACATGCTTTGCCTAGTAACGTTGCCAAGCAGAAAGAAATCAACAATTGGCAATAAATATTGTTTGATAAAAAAATGGCTCCTTTGTTCTCCTAACCTCCTAATACTCGTGTGACACTTCTACGTCAGCCATCTCGCGTCACGTTTTCGGGCAGTTAGCTCAAGGCTAAAGCATGTTCCATGCTAAAAAATTTTTTCCTCTTATGGACTTTTATTCTTTTACTGACGGTATACATACAATATATAAACAAGTTTCCGCCCCCTCAAACTAGTGTATACTCCCTCCAAACAGGCCTTACTTGTTTTATACAGTTTCCAAGACAACAGATTTGTTTCCAAATGGATGTTCCT
Source organism: Pilophorus perplexus (assembly GCA_955831195.1). Lineage (NCBI taxonomy): Eukaryota > Metazoa > Arthropoda > Insecta > Hemiptera > Miridae > Pilophorus > Pilophorus perplexus. The sequence goes on along the minus strand of OY037019.1, from coordinate 17,010,427 downwards.
TTGCACCTCTTTGCACCTCTTCTGTAACTATTCTTGTTAATCTCATAACGCTTTATGATTCCATTGCAGACTATCATCAACACAGCGGCTTCTCAGGCGGTTTTACAGACGTCCGTACTTGGAACTCTACCTGATGGCAGCATTGGCGTAATTTCTGAACCCATCACCATTCAACGGGAAGTTCGAGGTTTGAATGACGCCGTAGCGATGTCCCCACACATCCACGAGAGTTACCTCGTTCAAGGGAATCATCTGATCCAGGGTACCGATGAACGCGCCTTGTACGACGGGCACACCTTGGGAATGGTGCCCGATGCGAGCTATCCAACAGATCAAGACGTTCAAAGAGTGCCCGTCGTCACTCAAATCCAAGATAGCGCTGGACAGATGATAAACCTGCCTTCACAAGTCCCAACCAACTTGCAAGTTCAACATGACCAGCAAGTTCAATACTCCGACTATCAAAACCAGACTAACAACAACATTCAGAATTTGCCCGGAGTCACTCAGCAATACTCGGAGTTACATTTTCAACCTGAACAAAGAGTGTCAACTATACAACCTCCGCAATATTCAGATCTTCAGCCTGTCGACAACTCACATCGCGTTTCTACGGTGCAACCTCCTTTTAACGAAATTCAACAACAAATTCAGCAGAACCAGGAAGGTATCCAACGGCCGATTCATGCAAATCAGTATACCGAGTTGGGGCACATGCCAGCAGAAAATGTACAGAGGATGTCCACAGTTGTCCCTCCGCAGTACTCAGAATTGCTGAAACCCGCCGATGCTCATATGGTGCAAAACCAGTTTCCAGACGTTCATATGCACGTTGAAACGGGTCAAAGGATGTCGACTGTTCAGCCTCCTTATCCTGAGCAGCACCAGAATGAAAATGTGCAGCGGATGTCAACTGTTCAGCCGCCGGTGTATTCGGAAATTCAACACCAGGACGGTCAAAGATTGGCAAACGTCCCTCAATTGATGGACCCTCACAGGATGTCATCTGTGCCGCAGTTGGGTGAAAGTCATCATGCGTCCCCCGTGCAGCAGTATTCTGAAGTTGAAAGGGTTTCTACTGTTCAGCCTCAGAACTTTCCCGACATTCAACAGCAGATGCAAATTGACAGTCAGAGGATTTCCACCGTGCAGCCGCCTCATTTTAGCGATTTACAACATGAGAATTTGCAATCACTGCATCAACAGCAATACATACAAAGTGACAGTCAGAGAATGCCAACGGTTCCACCTCAGGCAGACCATCAGCTTCCTCCTGTCAATCAGCAATACTCGGAAGTGCCGTATCAGGTTGACGCGTCTCAGCGGATTTCTACAGTTCAGCCGCCACAATTCACTGAATTACAAATGCACGAAACTCACAGAGTGTCCACCGTGCAGCCTCCGCAATTTTCCGATTTGCAGCAGCATCTGCCCACCGAGAAGATGCAAAGGGTGTCCACCGCGCAGCCGCCTCAGTTTTCTCAGCCTGCCGATAACGTGCCAAGGGTGTCCACAGTGCAGCCGCCACAATTCTCAGATTTGCAACAGGCTCTGCCGACTGAAATCAGGGTCTCGACGGTGCAGCCGCCGCAGTTCTCAGACTTGCAGCAAGCTTTGGAAACGCCGCGGGTGTCAACAGTGCAACCACCTCAATTCTCAGACTTGCAGCAAGCTTTGGAAACGCCGCGGGTGTCTACAGTGCAACCACCTCAATTCTCAGACTTGCAGCAAGCTTTGGAAACGCCGCGGGTGTCTACAGTACAACCGCCGCAATTCTCGGACTTGCAACAAGCGTTGGAAACTCCACGAGTGTCAACTGTGCAACCCCCGCAATATTCAGATCTTCAGCAACCGATCCATGTGGACAATTCGAGAGTTTCAACGGTGCAACCGCCTCAATTCTCAGACTTGCAGCAAGCTTTGGAAACTCCCCGGGTGTCCACAGTGCAACCACCTCAATTCTCAGACTTGCAACAAGCTTTGGAAACTCCGCGAGTGTCCACAGTGCAACCGCCGCAGTTCTCCGACTTGCAACAAGCTTTGGAGACTCCGCGAGTGTCGACTGTGCAACCCCCGCAATATTCAGATCTTCAGCAACCGATCCACGTGGACAATTCGAGAGTTACTACAGTTCAGCAGCCGCAATACGATCTCCAGCAAAATATGAGCGCTCCACATCAACAATATGACGCTTCCCACAGAGTTTCAACTGTTCAGCCTGCTCAGCCCGTTCAACAACACCCTGTTCTGCAGACATATTCCAACGTGGTGCAGCAGAATCTTCCACCGATGCAAACTTCGCAATATTCAACTCAGCAGCCGATGCAGCATGTTGACTCGCAGAGAGTTTCTACCGTGCAGCCACCGCAGTTTGCCGATTTGCAGAAACAACTTCCAGTTGATAATCACCGAGTGTCGACGGTACAGCCTCCGCATTATTCAGAATTGCAGCAAAAATTGCCGTCCGAGATCCCCCACCGAATGTCCACTGTGCATCCTCCGCAGTTTGCGGAGCTTCAACAGCGAGCGACTCAGTCTCTGGGCCACTCTGACCACGTGAGGCCTCAAGTCCCTCAGCAAATCATTCAAAACCAGCAGTACCAAAATCAGCCTGTGCACATGATGACTCAACAGCCTCAGCAGATGGAAAACATGCATAGAATGTCCACCGTACAACCTCCTAACATGCAAAACCTTCAAAACGACAACATATCGAATGATCATCGCATTTCAACTGTTAACCCTCCACATCTTCTGCAGGATTCTCAGCACGTTCCTCCAAATCAGAAGCAACATATGCCCCAGCACGAGCTTCACAGGATGTCAACAGTTGAAATGCCAGAACCGCAGTGGGTGCAAAATCAAGATCCCCAAGAGGCGCTTCACAGGATGTCCACAACTCATCCGCCTCAGCTAAGTGAAAGTCAACAGTCGTACCAACTGCCAAGTTACCCCACTTCTCAACCGTCGATGTCTAACGCTCAGCCCGTTCAAACCAACGTGTATGTGGATCAGGGAGTTGCCACAAATGTCGATTACGGTCACAGGGTGTCAACCGTTCAGCCGCCTCAGGTGAACCTGCAGTTGTTTCCGCCTGCTCAGAAGACGGACGGTGGTTCGATTTCTGCCGTAGTGACTCCTCAAGTTCCTCATCATTTCCCTGACAGTCAGGGGCTTTCTGTGCCTCAAGATATCCAACAAAGTCACAGCCAACCGATGACCCCTCAAGTGCCGTATGAACAGCCAAGGATATCCACATCTCACACGTTTTCGTACGACCAGACTCAACCTGTCCCTCAAAGCATACAGTCGGGAATAGTCCAACCGCCAACGCAATACGAGAACCAATCTTACCAGGAAGTGCCTCAACCTGCCGTGGCTCCTAAAACCGAACACCCGTCAGATCTTCAAACGCTTGAAGCCGAACTCCACAAACTCTCCACCGGTCATCCTCCGACTCACTCGTTGGAGCCGTCGCCTCGCCCGAGCTCGGTCGTCCCACCCCAAATGCTTCAAGTTCCTTTGAACGTCGACAACCTCCAGAAAGTTTCCGCAGAATCCACTCCCCTCCAAGAACTCAACCGGGCGGAAAGCGCTACAAGCTCAGGCGTTCCAACACCTCAAAAGCCCGACCTGCCTCCAATGAGCCAGATGACCACTTTGCCAAACGTCCCCGTAAGTCCAACATCAACTTATCAGGGATGGGTATCATTACATAAAAATCGATTTTTCGACACAATATTCTATTGGACCTAAAAATCGATCCTCAATTTTTATTTTTTAAGAAAGACGATACTTGATATGGAAAAGCTGTCCTCACCATCAAACTCTCACAATTAACATGAAACTCGCCCAGTTTGTATGTTAATACCGAATAGGTGCAGTAGTTCACCAACAAACTCTTAGGCAAAATATAATGAAAACGAGTTGGTACCTACACAAATTTCGCATAAGCCTCGGTTTTACCGAAATTTAATTCAGATTTGAAGCTATAGCGGTGATAGAAGCAAAATCAGAGAAAACCAAAACGACCATTTTACGTTTGTTGAAACTTTTCTGTTCTCGATGAAACTAGCCCTGATTGAGTAATTTGACGTTTCTCGTGTTTATAAACACAATGAATAAAGGATAGATAATACATATTATGTGTAAGGATAAATTTATCAAAATTCATTTAATGAGCATTTGATGCTTCCATAACTATGCACTGTTGGATCTTACTGGGCCACTCGGTAGTTTCTTTTTACTTCAACAGTTTTGGGGAGTATTTTGGGCTGATTCAGAATGGGGGGTTCGCATTGATTTTTTTCTATTTTTTTCCTGAAAGTACTCCCTGAGAATGTTGGGAAAACAGTAGTCATCCGCCTGAAATCGTTTCCAGAAAATTTAAATAATTTAACTAAAATTACGGCGTTTGAAATAACAGGGGGGGGGGGGGGGGCACGGCCATGGAGGGATCGTGACGTCACTACCTATTTCTAGGGGATTGTTCCGCCCAGGGTTGCCACTCCACTACTCATCACAGAATAAAGTTCAATTGAGCCGTGAATCCTTCTGATACGGCTTTAAACTTCAAGTATCGTGTATTAGAATTAAAAGTTAATTATGTTTTCCGTCGTATCAAGTTATAATTGCTATAAATTTATCATATAAGCTGACGACAGTAGCGCTCCTGGTGAGAGATTCACTGGAACTGTGACGTCACTACCTGACTGGTGGGAAACCCCTGCCGATTCAAACTGTGCGTTTCGTTTTTTCATTATGTCTCCTACAATGATTTTTTTCGTTGGTTTTGGAGGCTGTGCACGTTACTTTTTAGCCATATTATTGAATGGTAGGGAAGAATTCCAGATCTAAAATCAATGTGAACTCCACATTGTATCTTGAAGAATTTTTTTTTTTTTTCAGAGAAATTAATTCTCAATTTTATCCCGTTAGTTAAAATCGATTTTATATAATATATGATATATCAATTTTATTCGTCGATTTTCCTTGAAAAAAATTGAATATGTATACCCATCCCCATGAGGGCCATGTCTTATCAATTAATCTTATATCTTAACCTTATTTGTCTTATTAATGTTATTAATTAATTTTAGGTGCCTGGAGATCTACCATTGAATTTACCCAGTCCAGACGTTGTTCAACCTTTGGTATCTCCTGCTATTCAACAGGTGAGTACTTGACAGGTTATCCAACTTGATACGATTCTTTTAGTTACTTCTCACCTGATACTTCTTCGTAGTTGACTAAAGGGCAGCGAAGTATCAGCACGGTTACTCCACCGAATGGCACAGATATCGACCTTTCGGCTCGTCGGCACTCAGCTGAATCTCTTCCGGCTACTTCTGAACAGTCAATGATTGACGGACTATCAGAAGATCAGGTACGCCACTGGCACAAAAAAGTATTGAATTTATACCGAACTGTAAGAAGAATCCTCATACGTTATTTTGCATTGCAGGAGCTTGATGAAGTGCATGTCTCAGTTGGGTAAGTATAAATGACTTCATCGTGGAATGAATAGTTTATTTGAAGATGTGTGAAGACATTTTCGGTAATCACTTCTTGTGTGCACTCTTCTCATTTTCAAACGGTTGCGTAGGGATGGAGCGAAGCGAGTTCCCACCAAGAGGCGGAGTCGAGCGTCTGGCCCGAAATTGTCCGTTCTAAGTTACTCCGATGGAAACGTCGAGTGTCAGGTAGAAGCTGGGAAATCCAAAACGGTAACGTTCACGTTCATCTTGGACGACGTTGACCCGACCGAAGTCGCCAGCAAGATGGTGAGTTTTCCGCATTCATACCTTCCAAGTACATTTGTCGTCACCAAGTCGTCCATTTTGGTTTATTATTCTTGGAATAATACACCTATGTTTTCGCGACGGAGGTCGACGACTCGGATCAGCCTCAAAACTTGACATTATCCGTTTCAAGAGGTCTACATTCAAAATCCGAAATGTCCGTCCGCCGTACGCCGTCCGAGCCGTTTTGGGCAGTAGGAATTTTTTTAAGAATGTGAAATTTTGGCAAAATACTTGGTTTACCATCTAGTTGTGCCCGCAAGGTTTTCAGTCCGATCGCCCAAACCCGTGGGGCGCTATGGGGGTAAAATGGAGCTACAGGAGGGGTGTTTTGAAGGCTTTTAGCTATGGGATCGAGTTAGGTGTCGTTTTCGAAGTATTTTTGGACGTAGAATCCATTTTTGGGGGTCCCGGAACGATCCGATTTCACTGTGGCGATCTATAGGGCTTTCATGGGGCTAAAAATGGGATTTTTGAGGATCCCAAGAAGTTAAATATTTTTCGAGTAAAAATTAAAGAATTTTTGAAAAAAAAAAAAAAAAAAAAAAATCCCCCCCTCCCCCCGAAATGTTTTTTTTTTTTTAAATATAAAAATCCCCAAAAAAATTTTTTTTAAATTTTTTTTATTGACAGAATTAAATGTCTGTACAAGTAACCTATATCAAAGAATAATAAACCCTTGTGTAAAATTTGCAGCGTTTTCTATTGTGAAGGTCAACAAACACGGGAAACTAGTTCAAATCCAAAGTGACTCGTTTCATCCCTTCTGAACGGGTTATTGGCCTTTCAACCCCTCTTAAACTTTCAGAACCGGAGTTTTATCCTTCCCAACCAGTTCCTACTTACTTACTTAGTACCGTCTAGTGTAGGGCGGCGATGAACAGCATTCTGCTTGGACCGGTCAGCGGCTGTGGCGTCGCTCCAAGGAAACCCTCGTCTCCATCCGTCTTCTTGATGTTATCAAGCCTGGTGGTTCTGCGTCTTCCTCTTGGTCGGCGTCCCTCTGGTCTTGCTCCCTTAGCTTGTCCATTTGGGAGGACTCGAGTAAATCCTCATAGAATGCTGCTGTGGGCGGTTACTCGGTCGATAAACGGTTTCCATAAAACAACCTGGATAGCTTTCAATTTGCATAAGTTTTAAAAAGTCGATATTTTTCCCCCGATCCCTCCACCCCATCATTACCTTTTCACATTTGTTCTTCATAACTTATATCGACTTTTTCGTTTAAATGTAGTGTCAAGAGGAGCTGTTGAGCGCTTCGCAGTCTGAACTGCTCGGCGAGCAATTGAAGGAAGTCATCAGACAACTGAAACTCAATCCGGACAAGCTCCCGGTGTTGGAGCCTCCTCCGAGCCCAGCTCGCAAACCTCCAGCCTCCAACAGGGTAAGGTTTCCTCTACTTGGGTAAAATTAATGGAAAAGTGTTTTTTCTCTCACCTACCGAGGTAGTAGATTTTTTCTTAGTCGCACCGGGTAATTTCTTCTACATTTCTCAGTTACACCATTTTACCTCGTTTGGTTTAGTCAACCTGCGACATTGACCGGGTTTCTTAAGGCGCTTCAAACTGGTCTAGGGTAATGTGGCAAAATAAGCTATCAAATTTTGAGGCCTGGCCGACAGCTCTTGTTATGCTGCGAACAGCTAAGAGCATAATCGATCGGATACATACTGTAGTAACTGCCCGCTAGTCGGAGGTGGAGGAGAAAATGGCTGCTAGGGACGTTGCAAAGGTAGAAGGCTTCCGATTAACGCTAAAAGGGTGATTCCACTAATACGCCAGGAAAAATTGCAAAGTACCCTAATTGTCATTCCCTTGTCCTGTCCACTAGATGCACTCCTTTTCCAAGTAACTAACGTCGTTCAGTTTGAGATTCCGGAAAACTACAAAGGCTCATGTCCCTTTCAAGTCGTCTGCTATGGACACCTTTCTCGTCTTAATGTCCATAGCCTGCAAAAGTACGCATCAAGAATAGTGTGTCTTACAGGTTTTGGGTAGGGATGAACAATACCGGCGGAGGATTGATATGAGTACTTGAATAGGTATCTAATGAAGGTTATCGATACCAAGCATGTATCGAATAAGAAGCATACGAACACAAACACTTTTAGGGGCAATAACAGGGCGCTAGATAAATGATCACTGACAACATTTCATCGTTCATCTTCCTGTCAAGACATCCCCGAAATGCCTCACCCGATTAGCAACCTCTAATACGAATAATGAACATTCAAGTTGTCGAAGACACTTCATTTGCTAGTCCGGAATTCGCCACTTTTAGTGGAATCACCCATAAGTGAAGTCATAACTTACATTGTATTCATGTCAAATTATAATCTTCAGTTCGTCGCCGATTCCAAGCTAAACACATCAAAACGTGTGAAGACAAAAAATTGAAAAGTGACTGAATTATCCGTACTTTTATTTTTTCCGGGAATATTTCCCGCTCCCGTAAAACTGTACAAACTTCTCCAAATGGTGTACCTCAGATTGAACTGTCAGTGTTTTAAGAAAGGTATAAGACAACTAGTTATTATAGGTGCGGCATTGGTCATTAACAAGGCAGAGGAGCCTTAAGTCCAACAGATACAGCAGATCGGTGAGTCAGGTACTGCCAGACGGAAAATAAAATCGAAAAAATGACCAGTTTTGATGATCAGCATTCGTAACATTGAGATTTTTCGCTTCGTATCACATTTTTATTTGCTTTGATCTGCATTTATTTATCGTATTCTAGTTCGTTTCGTTTTAACGTAAAAAGTTTACAAAGAGGTTGAAGGTTTTTGCACTTGGTTTTTTTCATTTTCTCTAGTTTGGTTGTCTTCTATTTCTTGGAGTCTACTGCGCAGTTTTGATGATTGAAGCAGAACGTTCCATAAGAAGGAATTTCCGTTGGAAGGAAAATTCAAACGTTTCCTGAGGTCCAGTCAGCGAATAGTAGTATAGTCTGTTCACTGAGACCGGAGAGCAACGTTTTAAGCAAACATCCGAAAGCGACAATATTACCTGTGCTATGAGGGTTGCATACCTATGGATGGAAGAGAGGAGGTCCTGTTGGTCGTTGAGCATTGGGGTATGACTCATGACTTTCATACCGTATGAGGTATGAAATGTATGCACTTATTTCTTTCCCCAAACCCTGTTTCTGCTCCCTCAAACAAGTTTCTACTCCCTAATAGCCGGTTTGCGACCCCTCAAACAAGACTTGTGCTCCGAGACAATTAGAAATGGACGTGCATACAGTTTTTTATTTTTCATTGATTTACGCTTCGAAATAATTTTTGAACTGGGTCGATTGCCTCCTGACTGACTGGAATGACTAAAATACTACCGTTTGCTGATGGGACTTCAGGAGCGTTTTTCGTTTTTGTACTATTCAAGCAATATGCCTTGTCGCGCTTCGTATCTTGACCTTTTGTATTCACTTGCACGGTTCACTGCGGTGTCAGGGGGGAGAAGGAGCTGCTGTCGGCTTTATGTCCTGGCCTGAAATAGCGCTCAGTGCGCTTAACGCGTCTCCTTCTTAACCTGAAATGCTTGTCTGTTGTGATGTTTCTCAGTCAATCACGCGGAGTCACCACCAACTTGGAGTTTTATCACGAAAATGACTGCAAGAATAAATCGGCCAACTTACATTAGATAGGTTACTGGTGAGGTTATGAAGGCTGATTTCCTGGAGTGCCTCCTGCCAAAGCCTGCAGCCTAGTGTGTGGGGACCATCCAACTCTGTCAGAAGTGCATCCAACTCCGCCAGTGATCAACTCTGCCAATAGAAGGAATAAATCCAACTGAAAGGAGCTTCACACATGTTTGTGCCATGATGATCCCTGGATTTCTGGATCACTAGTTCTCGGGATTTTTGGATTTTTGGAAGCTCTTTGTTCGAATTTCTTCTTCTTCTCTGGGTGCCATACCTGTAACCAGGCGTTGGCTACCTCTCGCTACCGACTTCTGTTGAGCGTGTTGAACAGTTATTACAGAAGTAGTAGGGACCTACTGTTTAACGCCGCGGCGCGCCGGCTCCGAACGGCAAATGTGAGAGGTTCGCATGGCAACAGTTGGCTTGCTCCACCAGGTTGAAGCTTGCACGTGGGGATGGACACTGTGGGGAATCTCTCTCACGTTGGTACACCTTTAACATCCGTTAACCAGGGCGCCCTACAGACCCTGCTGTACAACACTTTTTTCATTGGTCGAACGTCGTGGCCAGTCAATTGCCGCATGCCTGCCAGTGTTGCTAACTTTCCCTTCAAGCGTTTGATATGGTCCATTGCTGAAAGAGCCCAGGTGGGCGTCACCTCCAGGTCCGCTTGGATGGTCACGTAGGGTTCAGGTCAGTCAGGGCGTCTGCGTTTTCGTTCCTTGCTATTCCAGCGTGTCCACCTGGAAGATTCTCATCGAAAGCCTCCCACTATATCGGCCCACTTCCTCCACATCTCCCTCCTCACCGTCACTTTTTGCAAGTGATGACTTTACACGAGAACATCTGAGCTACCATCCTGTGTCGGACGTATCGTTTGTTCTTTCTCATTTTTCACGCTTGTCTCACCAAAATATACTTACTACAAACCGTTTTTCAAGCCAGTTAGGAATTTCATTAGTCCTAGTGCACTTGTAGGATTCCAATTCTGATGGATTCCAATTCAAAGGTAGTCCAGGCACCTCACGACGGGTCATGTAGTTGTCATGTTAGTAACGCAGGTATTAATCAAAATAAGAACATAGTAATTGCGCGTACCGTTTTAGACCCTAGATTTGCCAATCGGGTTTAGCCCCAACTCTGCATTTTTGTTGCACATTTGCATTCGCGGTTGACATTTAGACTGCCGCTGATATTTCGATTTTCGACAATATGACGACAATTCTTCGCAAGTACGAATTTTTAGTTTTAAGGCATGTTGAGCATGAGGTTTTAACGGACGCATGTGGGGTTATTCAGTCAAGTGAGAGTGGTAGAATTGTGCTATAGGCTTCTGATGTGAAAATGAGTGTCACTTTTCAGTTATTTAGTTGGATAAGGTTTGAAGTTAACGAAAATTTATGTATTTTGGTTTTTACGTGTGGAGGGGGGGGGGGATGGGTTGTATAGGTATGTTGGGAAATGCACATGGGTGTTTAATTTCGCTGATTTTGCACTTGTTTTCGAACAGTTGAACACCTAAACGATCTTTTTATGCCGCAATTGCCTTTCATTAGGGTGAAGTCTCTCGAGTTTTGAGGGATATGGTTGTATAAGTTAGTTGTTTTCATTCAAACTTCTTTACTTAAGGGCATCGAAAACAAAGAGGCACCAAGCTTGAAACATCTGAGGGGACCAATTTTGAGGAAGATGAAATTTACGACCTCTGCCACCAAACAGAGCTCTGAGAAATATCCCCCACTCAACCAAGCACCCCCAGCCTAATTGGTGATTCAGGACTTGAAACCCGACCCACGCACTAAGTTTCATCAACATCTGTTGACGAGAAGTAACGTTAATCGCTATTTTCCTCTTTCCCCCCGCCCTCATAACCCCGCACCCTTTTGTTCGTAAAAACTCGAAACCCAAAAAGGCACTTCCACGCATCAAATCTGACTTACATAACAAATTTCATCGAAATCGGGCTATCAGTAATAAACCCGCTCAGCCACTTAGAATTGAGAAGGCATTTGGGCGTGATGTTGGAACATACATACATCCACTCTTAAATATTACAGATAATCTGATTATAGATTAAAGAAGAAGAAGAAGGTATATAACTAAAGAGTTAATAAACATCATCTAGAATCGGGCGGAAGCCATGGGGGGCTTCCCCAAAGATCCCCCATCCCTGAGGGGGGTGAGGCCCGAAGTGGGGGTGACTATATCAAGGCTGGATCCAGCCCAACTTGCTAGAGATGGGCGTTTCTGCTACTTTAGGAAAACGTTGATCAACGTTCGTTGCGGCGCGTCAACTGTTGACGATAACTGTTGAAAAATAACAGTTCGCCTACTTGTGTTGGCCTACAACTGTTGCGGCATATAATATTATTTAACGCTTGATTTGATACCTACGCCAGTTGAGGCGCGTCAACTGTTGAAAAATAACAGTTCGCCTACTTTCGTTGGGGAGGCCCCTGGCCTACAACTGTTGCGGCTCATATTATGAGCCTCATAATAACGCATGATTTGATACCTACTGCTTCTGTTACTCTTGGGTAGTGTTTCCGTCACTACCATTTTTCCAATCAGAAGGCTCATTTTTCTTGATAACAACTCCTCCAATGTAGGTAGGTTGCGGCGCTCTTTAGATAATTAATTGACTAATAATAATTAATAAAGGTACTTACCAAGCCAGAAATGTCTGAAACCGATGGACAAAAACAACGGAAGGATCACAGAGTAACAGAGAGCAAGCGAAGGATGAATCTCGTGATTAGAAACTTGTGATACCCCACAACAGCTGGAAACAAACGGAAAACGCGTCGCCATGTGCAAATAACGGAATAGTCTATGGTCAACGTCAACGGTTTTCTCAACGCGTTTTTTTAACAGTTGATCAACGGTGGCGGTGGCGTTCCGCCGAACTGAATCAGTTTTTTTCAACAGTTCATCTTGGAACGTTGATTCGTTTTTCCCGTCAACCTGTTATTATAAACTTGCCATCACAACAGCTGGGAAGCGTCGCCATTGGCCAATAACGCGTTTTTTCAACAGTTGATCAACGGATGGCGTTCCGAAGTGAATCATTTTTTTTCAACAGTTGATCTTGGAACCGTTAACACGTTGATTCGTTTTTTCCCGTCAACCTGTTATTATCAACTGTTGACCTATCAACGACCCACCTCTACAACTTGCTCAGTACAACGTTAACTCTTGAATTCGCTAGTTGATCTCTACTCACGCTTCCGTATCAAATTCAGTACATAACTTGATATTCTATTAATTCTATCTCAAACACGAACGAATCCTTTTCAGTTCAGCATCCGTTCCAAACACTTCAAATATTAAATATTTCCTATGAAATAATCTAAATTACGTGAGTTCACATCCAGCCAAAAACACTATCCATGTTTGTGTCAATTTTCTTCCACGTAATTTTTGACACGGATATGTCTATTGACTGGCCTACCTGAGCTTAAATTAAGATAAAAATGTCGGTTAATTCAACTTCATTTCTCTATCTCTCAAAAACTACGCATCGTAGCGACTTTGGGTTGGTCTCATTCAACTCAGCGCGAAAAAATTTCATACTTACCACAGTTCCAAAAACAGTGACATTGAAGAACCAGACGAATTTGATCCGAAAAATGAAATCCTGAAAGGATAGAGAAAATTGAACTTCGAATTCGTATTCTGCTCACCGGAAAGAAAAGAATAACCTCTCAGATTTTTCGAAAGCTTGGCGCCATTTTCTTTGTTGCCGTGTCATCAATCCATAAAGTAAGATGAAAATGTGGTGGTGCCTTCTGCTGAAATCCTAACACTTGGTGACTCATAACACTAAAGCCTAACGAAGACCAGTGACGGTAAGAGAGGCAGAGGGAGGATGCACATGTGTTTGCCACTAATGGGGGGGACGTATGCTTGATACGGTACCGTACTGTGGTGTGTGGTGTTTTACAGAAGGATGACAGTCCACCACCAGAGCCGGAGCTTAATGGTTCAACTTCGAGCCCTACCACCACACCTGTATGTACCTAACTAACCTCAGTATGCTAATGTTTGGTGAGGGATGGGTCTCCCAGATGGTGTCATAACCCCTGCGTAACATACCTGTAAGATACATTACGGAGCTCTCATCGGGGAGCCCAAATCATTGCCATTAGGAGAAAGGTCGTGTTTTGGGCGACTAAACGTCATTGCGATATTCGCAAATTAGTGAAAATTCCGAGTTCTTCACCTTACCTTTTTTCAATGATGAAAACTGGGGACTCATCTCTATTGTGTTGCATGCTTGTGCCGTGTTGACATGTTGTTTGAATAATTTAACAGTGCTTCTTTGTGTGCTCATAAATTGAAATGCTAAAAATACTACGGTTGGGATAAGTGGAGTCGAGCCGTAAGGGACGCAGGGACGGCCTTAAAGCATTCGATTTAGGTAATATATGACTTTGGGGCATTAAAGGTCTATTTCAGCTGAAGTAGTATATTCCCACGAAAACGTGTTTGACTGTGCAATTTGGGTGAAATTGATGCTTTACATGCCCTCAGGAAGTAGAAGTGGGGTTTAAGCCAACTGTCCCTAAAAGGCGGAGTGCCCCCCCCCCCCCTCCACCATCCGGTCTGGAATCTGATCCAGCCAGTGGTTCAGGCGAAAGCTGGCAGGTAATGATAGTGGTTGGCTCGATAGTGTACATACTGGGGAGCTGCCCTGCTTAAGTGGGTTATAACCCAAATAAATATAGCCTTCCTGGAGGCTGAGGTCTTCTCTGTCGGCACGAGGGAGGGCTGGGACTAATATCCACCTCATGAGGGTCCTGTCGCCAGGTGACTGCGGGCCCGAATGGACAATGAAGTGACGACTGCCATTTGTCATCCCTGTGGGCCCAAAAGCCACTCTCCAGTGGAGTGACTCCTGCCCAAAGAATGATGTCCTTGGCTCATTCTCTTGGTCGTGGTTGATCGAAAGAGGAACCAGGCGTTAGCCAGTGCTGATGGGTCCTTCAATCTCTTGCAGTGGCCGGACAACCTGTCTGGGTTCTGGTACATCTGCTTACCTGGCTGACGTGGTGCCCCACCTTCATCCAAACCCGTATGGGGTGTCTTGCACGTGGCAGAGGAAACAACTCCTCTTGCGTCCCTACTTTCCAATCCAGTAATTTTCTGGTAAGGGGGAGGCCACACTGCTCGCCAGGTGGATGTCGCTGTCGATCCAGAGAAAACAAGGTGAAGGAGTGGGGAGCGTTCAGGCATGGGGTTAGCACGGGGACCATGGAAGGCTGATGCATTCGTTTTTACAAAAATATGGATCCTGCACAGTTGCTACCATGTATTCCTGGCCCTTGCCCTATGATTTGTCGTGTTAGGGTTACTTGTCTCCCTACCCAGGTCTCACGTTTCCTCCCACCCTGCCAAGAATTTTCTGCCTGTAAGCAGGAAAGGTTTTTGAAAAAACGAAAGCATCAAGCATCCCTCCTGTATCCTGTAATTGGAAGAGATCTGGGTTTTTAAAAGGTCTGGCAAGAGCTAGTCCAGTCAATATAGACTGAAAAGAGGGGGTCCATCCTACAAATGGTGTAATACCTTTTTTTAATGTTGTTCAGGCTCATTAAGTACGTATGAATCCAAGTTTTCGTCATCCCCTCCCCATTGCTTAATCCGCCATTTTGAAATAAACGCCGAAAATCGGCACTTTTTTCAGTTTTTGGCTCCTAGCTTCATCCCAGTGCATTTTTTGGATATTCAAGTCTCTATATAAAAATGTAGACAACATACCTTCCAAAAAATTTGATGTAGAACGTTTTTTCGTGGGACCAAGCGTATTTGTAGGGTGAACATCCTCTATTGACTGGACCAAGCCCGAGCCCGACTCACACGTGGGGCTAACTAACGTTGATACTAACCAAACTAGAGATTGGGAACATGCTACTAAATTGTTCGACAGCAGAGATTTTTACACGTATTTTGATACGGTGCTGTCATGGCAGAGAAGAGGGTTCGGGTACCGCGGTAGAGGGCTCTTCAATTGACGGCAAGGGTGTAGCACGCGCTCACTTCCTTATTTGTTTTCTTGGGATACCCGTAAACACAGGGCCGCCGACCCTCCCATTCAGGGCACTGCAAGCACTTCGGTGCCCTGCACATCAGCCCCCCCCCCCACCCCTCCCACCGGATGGATTTGTGGTTGGAGAAACGAGGGGAACTGACAGATCTGGAATGAGCTAAATGAAAAGTGAGTTGGGCCAACCTGCTTGCCAGAACGAGGCAAACGAGGGTCCAATGGAGGGGGTCCACGGCTGGTACTGTGACCCCTGCTTGCACCGGAATAGCCCTTAACTAAACAGAGACTCCGTTCCAGTTTCTATGAAATCTAACCATTCAGTCATCTGCACCAGAAGTAATTTTGCATGTGTACTTTAAAACAAATCTTTAAGTTTGACTCACTGACGTAATTTTAAGTCAGTTTGACGCATTAAATCAAGTAAAGCATGTCCTCATTAACATCTTCACACCAACATTCGTACCAACGTTTAGTCGTAGTAATGTTAGTATATTCTTCATCGCTTGGAAAAACGAAAAATAATTGCAACAGGAAATGTTGTCAACAATTGATTGACAAACTTACATGTTGTCTCGTGTTGATGGACGTATAAGAAGCGTGTTGTAGTTTGTAATGTACGGCTGGTATTTTATTATTTTTGACTAATTTGTAATCATTTACTAGGCAGGGATGTGTATTCATTTCTTTACGCTTGTCCGGATTATTGTTGCAGATGAGGAAAATTTCTCGGTTTTTGGTGAGCCCTGTCGTCGAATCGAGTACTAAGGTGAATTGTTTTGTGAATTTTTGCTCCTGGTCGGTATTCGGGATTTGCAATGACTAATTTTCAACCGGATTGGTTCACAGGTTGTTGCTCGAAAAGAAGTTCCTGAAGTTCCTGAGCCAGTTAGCTCCTTACAGAACCCTCCGGATGTTGCGCCCGTTTCAGGTATTGAGACAAGTTTTTGTACTGTTACACTACCGTTTCTTCGGAGCTTCTTCGGTGTAGGAGCGGTATGGGAGGAATGCCGTGGTGTTTGGTAAACTTCCTTTTATTGCTGTTACTTTCAGCTCCAGAGCAAATCCCTTCAGACACGCTGCCCGAACCGCCGAACGAAGAGACCCTTCCAGAAGGTGAAGTAGGCTCGGGAGATGGTGAAAACAACCATTCCAAGCTCTCTGTTCAAAATTCCCTCGAGGGTTCAAGGTCAGTAACCGTTTCAACTTGTTTCAGCCTCTCTTTTTGCCTCACGCTTCAATTTTTGCTCTCTTTACGTTGCAGCGGCCCTGTGACCATCGCCGATCTCCATCAGAAGTTGGTACAACTGACGTGTCAGCCCTGCGAGCTGTCCCTTGGCGGCACGCCTCCCTCCCACCCTGCGACGCCACACGCTCAGTCGACGTACGAAACGTACATGCACACTCTTCAACAGAAGTTGGCCTCCATCTCTACCGGCGCAGCGCACCAATTGGTTAGTTACTTGGCAGGGATCTAATTTGGGTTCAGTCCGAGAGAAAGGAGTACAGGACGAAAACGCTCAAATTTTACACAAGGGTTTATTATTCTCTGATGTAGGTTACTTGTGCAAAAATTAATTCATTGTCAATAAAAAACGTTTTGGGGAAACTTTTTTTTGCTCGGAAAATACAACCAAAAAACAAATTTGACTTCTTAAACAAAATGCGTAGTTGACCTCCAGGGGATCCTTAAAAAATCCCATTAGTAGTTTCGGGACCCCCAAAAATGAATTCTACGTCCAAAAATACTCCAAAAACGACACCTAACTCGACCCCATAGCCAAAAGCCTTAAAAAAACCCTCCCCATAGCCCCATTTTTGCACCATAGCGCCCCACGGGTTTGGGCTGAAAACCTTGCGGGCACAACTAGATGGTAAACCGAGTATTTCGTCAAAATTTCAGATTTAAAAAAAATTCCTACTCACCAAAACGGCCCGGACGGCGGACGGACACTTCGATTTTGGAATCTAGCCCTCTTGAAACGGATAATGTCAAATTTTCAGGCCGATCGGAGTCGTCGACCTCCGTCGCGATTACA
Source organism: Pilophorus perplexus (assembly GCA_955831195.1). Lineage (NCBI taxonomy): Eukaryota > Metazoa > Arthropoda > Insecta > Hemiptera > Miridae > Pilophorus > Pilophorus perplexus. The sequence goes on along the minus strand of OY037019.1, from coordinate 16,992,908 downwards.
TGGGTGTATTATTCCAAGAATAATGAACCAAAAGTGACATACTGCCAATTGATTGTTATGTTCGTTTCTAGCTCCAGCCTGGAATGTCGCCACAGACCACAATCCACAATTTAGGAGGTCCAGTTGAAATAGAGAATCCCGATGTTCCTCCGGCTCTCGTTATTCCAAGTAAGTCGCCGTCCGAAATTATCCCATTGTCGCAATTCGGGTGATTTGATCAATTAATCGATTTCCAGGTGTCGATCATCCTGATCATCACGGAGGGGTAGCCGACCCTAAATTGGTGAGTGACGATTCTGACGTTTTGGCGGACGCCGCATTCTCAGCCGAGTGTACCAACCTGTATTGCTTTCAGAATGTTGCCGCTGACTCTCACGCTCACTCTCCTGTACCGAGGGAAGAACGACCTCAGAGATCTCTCTCGACCCGTAACCCTCCAGCAGATTTGCAGAATTTGGAACATGTGAGTCCCCCTCACGACTCTCTTGAATAAATCTTTTCCCCCGTAAAACTTCCAAATTCGATCAAAAGGGGGGAAAAAAAATGAAATCGCGAAGATAAAGCGTCTCTCTTTATTCTTAGAGGCTTAGAATAATTGATGTGGACCCTAAGAGAGGGGTGTGACATCACAGACGTTTCCCATATTCTGATCGCTCGAGACATGCACGAGAATGTACGGTACCTCATCGTGTTCAAAGCACCGCATCGGTTAGAAAAGTTCATAATATGTTCATGATAATATCATTATCTTGTATCAATATTATTATCTTGTACCTAATCCTCCATCAGTTCGCGGGTGTAAAAAGAGCGAACAACCCAGTGGTTGGTCGGAGGGACATGTAAAAAGAGCGAAGGTTTCCCTAAATTGGCTTGGGACCGCATGTAAAAAGAGCGAAGGACTTTCACTTCTTTGATATCGAGGTATGTAAAAAGAGCAAAAGAGATCATCGAAACATTTTGTAATCGAAAAGTCAGAATCAGTAAGAAGTCAAACGTCGAGAAGTCAAAAGCAACAATAATAATATCAATAGTCAATAAAACAATAGCATCAATAAATCACAATGACACAATAGTAGTCAATAATAACACAAAACATCACAGGTGTTCAGCAGTAGGTGTGGAAGCGTAATAGTGGCTTAGGCGTCGTACGGTTTCGAAAGCGGAAATTTGTTGGTTGGAGTATCTACCTAACTGCTGTTGAACAAACTCCTGTTTTTTGCGTGAGTGCGAATTTTTAGTTTTTTTTTTTCTCTTTGAGGTGGGAATGGAATGATTCGCAGTTGTTTGTTGTAGAATTTAAATCAGAAGATGGTGAAGCCCACATTGCAGGTGGGAATTGAGCTTTGTGCGTAACGTACCTATGTTGTGTTTATGTATTTGCAGAAGGCTTGGATTGGTCTGGTGTTTTTAGGTTTGTTCAGGAGGATTTCGTGATAGCACGGTTCGACATGGACCGGTTTCAAGAATGGTAACCCGTAAAAACGTTTTAGCCATTTCCCTATTTCCGTGTCGTTCGAGTACTCAGTGGCCAGTCCTAGTTTCTGTATCTTCCTCCACCAAGCCTGACATAAGTGAAAACGGCAAGCTATCAAAGTAGAGGAAGGCCATGCTTTTTTGCACGCATTTTGCAGGCCTTTTTCCATGTCAGTGACTACCTTTGCGGGGAGAAGATGAAGATCGTGGCATACCAAGGCACGCTTCACCACCCGCTCTATTTACATGCCCTCTGAACCCTTGCGTTAACTTCTGTTCGCTCTTTTTACATAGGGGATTAGGCTAATGTTCGTGCCTGCACCCTGCTCCTCATTAGTTGCGCTCTTTTTGAAATCGCCCGTTCGAAAAGACCATAACCTTTTCGAAGTGTTTAATATTCTAACAATTTTTTTGAAATTTACGTTCTTTGTTAGGAACTTGCAAAACTGTCCAGCGGGTACAAGAGAGACGGAAGTTCAGGCAGTTCTCTCATTTCCTCTACAGCCGTAAGCTTTCCTACGTTATTGTGTTTACTGTATTTGTGAACTTACATCTTACATCTAAAAAAATGTTCCATTGTGCTACAATTTTGTTCATTTGATTTCAGGATATGAGTGAAGTGGAATTTGATTCTAATAGTGTTCCTCCTAGTCGCAAAGTTTCTAGATTTCATGTCAGTGCAGTTCCTGAATCGTTGCCATTATCCACTGGTAATTGACTTATTTTATGTTTTTCGTGCATCGCCCTATATAATTATATGCTTTCAAACGTACATGTCCAGTAAATGGGAGGAAAATAATGTTAATTGGCTAATAGTTGGAAATAGTTTTGATCGCTCCGAATGGGCTCAAATGTGAGGAATCAAGTTTGCACCATCGTGGGAGGTGAGTTCAACAGTGGCCCAAAATCGCGATTTTAGTTACGTTTATTGGTTTTGGGCCGTTTTCATCCAGCATGAAGCATCCAACAATAACCACGTACGGCTCTAATTTTAAGAGGGCGAAATTCTGCGTCGAATGAGGGGCACTTTCACCAACTCATTTGCCGGAGGTTTCAGGATAACAGGCAGAGTTGCCGAGAGTTTAGAGCGATTTACCTTTCACGAACTCTCCTGACGGTGAACTTACCCGTCCGGTACCTCAAACCCTCGGTATCTCACGCGTTAAGGTTAACTGGTCGAGGTCCCGCCGATTACCGAGCTAAAGGGACGGTAAGTGCTATTTTAATGGCCGCCGCGGATGCAGATGGGAAAAAACCGTTATCTTTGTGGTAGCAGACGTAAGTTGAGACGGCTGCGAGGCATTAGAGAAAAATTTCTCACAATTTGGGGTACAAGAAATTTACGAGGGGTTTGTAGCCGACTTTGGAAATAATTGCCAAATGCTGTGAAAGTATAAGAAGAAAGACAACTTACCGTCGTATTTTTTTGTTTGGTTCACCAGTAATTTTTTTTTGGCTAATTCCATAAAATTGGCCAAAATTCTGGGTGGGACCTTATGAGGGCTTGTACCCCTGATGAGGTAAACTATACTCATCTCCTAGGTGGTTGGGATGATGACGGCAACGAAATTCGTAGTATATTTCGGGATTTAATCATACTTTCAGTAATAGGAATTTACACAAAATATTGTATTTTCCCTCGCTTTTCGGTGAACGAAAGGCAAAGTTAGATCTAAAACACCGAGCCATATTATGTAAACAAAGCAATACTGGGAGATCAAAAGTCAATTTCAAGGTTACCGTTGTTGCTGTCTCCTCTTCTCCAGGGACTAAAATGTGGACACAAATGGCAACACTGCCCGTTAAGTTAACGAAACGGTAACCGACAGCCTCTGCGTTAAAGTTGACTGAAGCTATGGTTTGCGCCAGTAGGAACTTGCGCTCAGACGTAAAATTGGCTGGGGAATCCAAATTCGAAAAAAAATTGGGGTTCCCATTTAAAATAAGAAAGTTGGGCGCAAATGCGCATATTTGTGCGCATCTTGGGGGGGGGGGGGGGGGGGGGCTCAACCCCCCTATTAGTAGCTAAACGGGAATCCAAAATGGTAGAAAAAAAAACGCGCTATTTTTATCACTTACCTACCCTTTAGTTCAGTTTCTGAGAAGGCTTGTGATATTCTCTGACAGATAGATAGATACAGACACGGTGAGAGTTAGTGGTTTAGATTTAGAAGCCTTCTATTGATGAAATTGATCTCAACCACGTGCTTAGCGAAGACTATGAAAATAGCCGCCTACTTTTAAGTTTCACTGTAGACCAATGTTCATTGCTTCATTTTTTTCCATTTCAGATCCTTACCACACAACTCCGGGACTTTTGGTAGCGAAGCGGGCTATCAGTAGTGTCCAGCCCCCCACGTTCCAGGTATTTCACATCAGTTAATTGCCTAACAAAGGGCCTGTCAATTTAACTCGAGTTTTGGCCTTATCAGGCTGTGATTTTCCCTTAGGTCATTTTTCTGTTTATCAAATAACTCGTTTGCGTTTTTGCGAGGAATTGCTGTTGTTTGGTTTTGAATTATCGAGTTGGATAGTTTACCTGTTACTTGCTATACTTACACGCAATCAGAGTTTTGACTTCACTTTTATTTGAAAGCCTTTTATGGTGCAGCAGGATTGGACATATTTTGAATTGCTCTCAAATTAATAATTAATGCTCTATGTTGTTTAACTTAGCTGATTGAGGGAAACAGTATGACTTAACGTCTCGAGCTCTATTTCGTTCTGATATGTTCAAACGGGGGATTGCGATCCACTCCTTGCTTTGCAAGCCTTGGGAACCCTTAGCCAGCTTGGGGCCAACTTTGCAAGCCTTCGACCGGGCTGGAAAGCTTGAGACCATCTTGGCAAGCCTTGGAAACCCTTAACCAGCTTGGGACCAACATTGCAAGCCTTGAACAAGTCCGGAAAGCTTGGGACCATCATGACACGCCTTCGAGACCCTTAGCCAGCTTGGGACCAACTTTGCAAGCCTTGCACAGGTCTAGAAAGCTTGGGGAAGAAAAAAATAACTACCTTGTCTCCATAAAGGGGGGGCTGGAACGCCGCTTGGGGTCGGTGTTGCAGTTCCATTTTCAGGAGTGGATAGCTTTGACATAATAGCAGCGATCGAATCCCCGCTTTTCGTTCGACGAGAGTCGCATTTGAGAACAATTGGAAACCTGTCTGACCCTGCTGTGCCACCTTAACTTTTTATTTTTTATACTTTTACATTCCCAATTTACGAACGTCTTGACTGTATTTTGCATCGTTTTAAAACTCATTTTAGCGATTTTATGGGCGCACAATTTTCAGTATGTGATGAGTTCACTGAATGAGTTCATAACCTTTCATCGCTGCTAACTCTCACAGTATTAAATTTCAAGTTACAACAAAATCATACTGACCCAACGTTGCCATTTGTGTAATTCACTAACAGGCTTGGTGTATTATCAGAATTTCCTGTGGACGATTTTTGTTATCGGGAGGATGAAACATGTCTATTAGTAGGAAACGGGAATAACCTAGTTGTGTGGGGGTCTAGGGTGACTAACGCAGTTCATTGAAATAGTCGCTCTGTTGTAGTTTTTCATGTTTTGCATGAACGTTTGCTTGCGTGCTGTTTCCATCCTTCTTTCGCTGTGGTTCCTCTTTTTTACGGGATTATCATTTCCGCTGCATGGAATTTCGTTACCTGCTACGAATGAGCTACGGGACAGACTCGTAGCGGGGAAGTGTGAGCGTGGTGGCACTGGGGAAGTCCGTCTGTTCCCATCCTCAATTCACGGACCGCTTCCTGGGGACAGATCGTCGAAGGAAGTTAATACCGTTAGAAAAAGTGTGCCTCCTTCTCATGTCCGTTCATTGTGATGTCAAGTAGGGATGTTGCGATATTATCGATTATCGAAAATATCGATATTTTCCTTTCGATTATTTGTAATTTGATATCGCTCATGGCTCTTACGATATTTTTAAGTAGACAGTAATCAAGAGTTATGAACGATTTATATTTTTACGCCGAGACGTCCTTCTGCTTCTGTTAGAGTCGACAAATAGGTCATCTTCAAAAACGACAGAAGGCAGTGTGGTTTTTCTGATAGCCGTGAGCTCAAGTTAAATTTGACTCATCCCCTTGGTTTGAATTTGAAAATATAAGCTTTTCTGTTGGCTGATCCTTTTATTTGTTTGTTGGCCAACCTGCCACGACTGAGCTCAATGGGGCATTGCGATCCACTCCCATTTTGAACATAACAGGCGGTCAGCTCCCTTTTTTGGAGACAGTAAAAAACGGCGGTACAAAATTGGGCACAATTGCTGCCAGCATGTTCAGAGTAACCATCTTGGCAAGCCTTGGAGACCCCTAGCCAGCTTGGGGACCATCTTAACAAGCCTTGGATGGCTCTTTAAAGCTAATGACCATCTTGGCAAGCCTTAAAAAACCCTTGGCCAGTTCTGGAAAGCATGCTTGCCATCCTGACAAGCCTTTGAACTCCCTAGCCAGCTCAGGACCACCTTGGCAAGCCTCGTGACCCTCAGTCAGCTTGGGGAACAACTTAGCAAGCCTTGGATGGCTCTATAAAGCTTATGACCATCTTGGCAAGCCTTTAAAATCCGTCGGTTTTGAGACCAGCTTTCCAAGCCTTGGACAGCTCTGGAAAGCAAGATAAGAATCTTCACCACTATGTCAGGGGGGACGCCGCCTGGGGTCGGAGGTGTAGTTCCATTTTCAGGAGCGGATCGCACTGACTTTAGCGGGGAATCTCACTTTTCTCATTTGACGGGAGTTGATCGCCCCTCTGGCTCAATAACAAATGAATGGTGAGCAAGTCCAACCGCAGCGCATTTTCACTGAAAGATGATGGATGCTTCTCCAGAGCTTTAGAGAGCTTTCCTAGGACAGACGAGTTATCACAGCTCTGTTTGAAACCGCAGAGTTTCGCTGTAGGGTTGTTGGGCAAAGCCAATGTAAAGGAGTTTCCCCCAGGGCCTTGCTGCTAATAGGGGATGGATTACCAGGTGGTCCGTTGATATTCAATCAGCCCGCACGTCAGCACCGCTGTATTGGGAAGGGGCGACTGCCGCTCTCCTACCGAAAGTATGTCGTGCCGTGCTCTCCTCTGGGGTTCTTCGTATCATCTCAAATCTTGTTTTTCTACACCATCAATGGAAACTTCTCTGTCCCCATTAGCTAAAACAGCTTTTATTTATACTTACAAAACATTTTATATCGGAAGAGATGACGATAGTTTTTAATATCGCAGCATCCATTGTTAATGTTAGTCCGTGTTAATGGTTGATTAGTCTTGTAGGAAGTGGTCCGTGTCATGTCCCTCATCCCATAACCTGCACCCATGGTTGCCAGATTAACGTGTACGAGGGTTCTTCTGGCAACCCTACCTGCACCCCCCCTAATTTGTGTTTGGCGAGTTTGGACTCCCCGTTTTCCTCGGGCGTCTCATTTCCTCCCCCGCTCTCGACCGGGGCCTCGTTCAGGGTTTTTGACGCCCCGGGAACAACCGGGGGGGATTTTCCGTTGTGCCGAGAAGGAAGGTCTTTGGAGATGGCCTAGCGAAGGTAATTTGCCGGTTGGGAATGACGTCAATCATGGCCGCCTTCAAGTGCCCTGTCCTTCAAGCCGACAAGTGCCTCTCCGACAGACGAGGACTCTGGGCTATGGTGAGATCCCCTTCAGGGCCCGCCGCTACACCCCTTGGTTCTTCGGTGGAAAGGCCAAGGTAACAGCTCTACAAAACCATAACAACTTCTATAGTACGGCTAATTTCACATTTGTGTCAATTTCATACCAGGATTGTATATTTTGCTCTTGATATTATGGTTATTCAATCAATCCTTACTTATTGCATCTCTATATTCTCAAAGTCGTACTGTAGAATACTACCTATCGCTAACTCTAACTCTACATAGTCTTAAATACTAACGCTGTATATAAACTACAAGTTCCTGTCGTGTGTATACGACCATCTCAAACGTTAAATTTAAGATTAAAATTAAAATAGAAAAGAAACTAATCGAAAAGAAAGTACACTCATCGAAACTAACCAGCTACTGAAGTCAAATCAGATACGAAACATTTCCTAACAGCTAACTCCCTAACAAGTCTCTCTTCCTTGAGTGTCACAATCCCTGTCCAGTTCATTCAGCACCACCGAGAACTCCTGACATCTACCGACTTTTGGTTTTTAATTCATGGAATAAACACACCTATGTATTCGCGACGGGGGTCGAAAATGTGGATCAGTCTCAAAATTTGACATTTGACAAGAGGTTTAGATTCCAAAACGCTGCAAATTTTACACAAGGGTTTATTATTCTGTGATATTGTGAATATTGAATTGTGAAAAAATTAATTCTGTGTCGTTTTAAGAAACAATTTCGAAAAAAAAAAACGAAAAAAATGCTGTACAATGTTTGAACAGATTTTGGACCTAGAAAAAATGGATTTTGCGTCCAAAATCGGAAAACGACACCTAACTCGATCCCATAGCCAAAACCCTTCAAAAAAACCTCCCGTAACCCCATTTTAGCCCCATAGCGCTCGACGGGTTTGGGCCTTGCGGGCACAACTAGATGGTAAACCGAGTGAGTATTTTGTCAAAATTTCAGATTTTTGGTTTATTATTCTTGGAATAATACACCTTCGTAATCGCGACGTCGACGACTCCTATCGGCCTCAAAATTTGACATTATCCGTTTCAAGAGATCAAAACCGAAATGTCCGTCCGCCGTCCGGGCCGTTGTGGGCAGTAGTATTTTTGTTGTTGTTGGAAAATCTGAAATTTTGACAAAACTTACTCGGTTTACCATCTGGTTGTGCCCGCAAGGTTTTCAGCCCGATCGCCCACACCCGTGGGGCTCTGTGAGGCTAGAAAGGGACTACTATACCCATACAAACACAACAATCCCTACCAAGACTCATGGAGACAAAACCGACAGTAATTTCTACATTCAAACTAGCGTATCACATCACTTGTTCTAATTCCTAACAATATTCTATTATAGTAGCTGTATGATTTACTAACCTATAATTGTAAATATGTACATACCTATCCCGGAGCTTGCTTTTGGTGTAAGAATTTGCATTGCTCTACTTCGAAACAAACTTGCCGTGTTTCGTTGAAACTTTCTCTGATTAGGGCTGCCATCGGTTTTAGCGAATACGGGACACTCCAATCTGTGTCCGAAACCTCCCCATGTTACCCTACTAATTTCCCAGTATTTATTTATTCATTTTTGCTTGTTTTAAAATTTCTTAATTGATTACCTATTTATTAGGTCCTACCTCAAAATGGGACATGGAACCAATGGCAGCCCTATTCTAGATATCTAGTGGTTTTTAAGTTTATGAGATACTTCTGATTTCTTTTCCTCTTCCGGTTAACGAGCCATGAATATCCTTAACAGAGTTTGCACTTCGTATCAATACCGTACCTATTCTGATTCTAATCCTGAAATGTTTCTCAATGACCCGCTTCGTGTTCTTCTGTAGTCGTCGAAAAGGTTTGTTCAGAGCCTTCGTGTAATTTTTGTTTTGCAAAGTCGATATTTTGGGAACCTTCTGTCGGTCACGTCATCCAAGGTAAGCAGGACTAGGCTGATTAAACCCCATTTTTGTTCACGTGGGGTGAGTGGGGCCTGTTCGTAGTAAAATGTTCAGCCCTCAGAGGATGCAGAGTTGTCGGTTTTTGCCCCGAATGTGCTCAGTGGTGGACGTGCGCATCGTAACGTTACTGTCCATAATGAAAGTTGTATTTATAAACTAGGAACATTGCAGCTTGGTTAGGTTGGCAACAATGCTGCGATGTCTCTTGTTGATTTCAATTTTTCGACTGTGTTTATAGTCCAGTCAATGTGAAAAATATATGGTTGAATTTTTTGGTCTTATTAAATGTTTTTTGGGGTGTTAAATCCAAATCTGAAGAGATTCAACAAAAATCTGTTATGCGTTTTGAGATATTCGCAAAAAACTCCAACATTGTTGCTCGTTTTTCAGTTTTTTGCTTATAACTCCGAAACTATGCGTCCTACGGCAAACGTCACTACAATCAAAGTGAAAGAGCATTAAATTTCCCATAAATTTCACTTGTCACAACTGATTGTAGACCCAATAGTTCATGAGCTAGAGCGATTTGAAAACGGGTGATTTTTTTACATGTTTTTCTAAAAATCACTTTTTCGCACTTCAAGCAGCTGTACCTTCAAAATGGCCGGTCCTATCGAGAAATGTACTTCGATGAAAGTTGTTGAGCGTTAAATTTCCTATTGGATAGGCACCCAACGTGTGTCGAAAAGTGCCCACCGTACGAATGGCGGGCAGAGTTGTATTATCATGTGTAGCGAAAAACGTAAGAAAAACGCCACGTTTGTGGGCCGTGAGGTATTCACTGCATGGCATGCAGGCTTCAGGACTACTTACCACCGGACATATAAGCAAAAAAACAGTAAAAACGCAATTTGGAGTTTTTGGCGAATAACATATTTGTTGTATTTCTTCAGATTCGGATTCAGCTCCCCAAAAACTAAGCAAAAGACCTAAAAATCCAACCATATAATTTTTCTGCGTCCTGATACGCATTGACTGGGCTATTGCTGAAGTGCAGGGTGAGCCAGGGAAACTTGCTTGTTTGAAAATATTGCCGAGGGCATACAGTTGATTTAATACAGTCTGAACCAATTTTAGTCCTCTATGAAAAGCCAAAGAGAATATAAAAATACTGCATTTGAAGTTTTGGTTGACTTTACAAAAGTAGTGCAATGAAAGCCCTTCTTGTGGCGCTGGCATCGAACCTGCGGATTTTCTTGTCTATTGCACCGATCGCGATTCATAATTTTCGAAACGCCAAAAACACCAGACACAAAATTTGTTATATTTAATATGACCTTCGCCGATTAAAAGTCACCAAGTTTCTTTGGCACACCCTGTTGTGTGATTTTGTCCATTCTCGTATTATGTCTTTTGACGTTTCGGCACTTTCTGACCCTTTTGTCTGTATGATTGCTTGCTTGGATAGTCAACGATTAGTGTAGCTACGGTGTATTTGAAGTTTTAGACGATAATTTCCCTCTAGTGCACTTAGTTGTCCGCACTGCCCTTGAAGCTTCTGTGGTGGTCCCTTGAGCTTTAAGTTTCTCAATCTATGCGAGCTTGACTATGACCTATGTCACTAAGTATATTTTATTCACGTCACTGCAACCTAGTGAAGGTCCGACTTTGAACGGAATGCTACATCTGTTGTTGTTTTTCAGGAGAATGATGAGGACCCCGGCGTAAATTGTGATAGTCGAAACGAAGAATTACGGACGCTTCTACAGAGGTGTGTACTTTATAAAGAATAGATCCAAAATTCTGTTCAAATTGACAAAAATATTTAGGCCCAAATAGACACAAAATATATAGATAGATAGATCCTGTAATGTACCCGTTGATTCCAGGGAATGCCTTTCAGAGCTGTCCAAGGCATGCAAAGCTGGTCCCAGGCTGGTTTGGGGTCTCCAAGGCATGTCAGGATGGCATCCTCGCTTTCAGACCCGTCCAAAGCTTGTCCCAAACTGGCCAAGGGTTGCCAAGATGGACCCAAGCTGTCTAGGGGTCTCCAAGGCTTGCCAATTTGGCATAAACGCTTTCATACCTGTCCTGTATCACGGACAGTCACTAACCCCATGGCATGGTCAACTTTCGGATCATCAATCTGCCACCGATCTCAAAAAATGTTGGATCCAACCCATAACTCAAATCTACCAGACGAACGTCGGTGACAGACCTGAATCTGCCAGATTTCATCCCACTAACGGACAGGTCATATCGGGCTCGAAAGATCGGCCGAAAAGTTTTTCGTGTTGAGGGGCAACGACCGATCTCATCGGTCACTCAAAATCGTTAGCGATATCTGTCAGATAAGATCGGCTGACCAAATCTGCTGCGGATGTCTGCTCGTGTATGGCCCGCTTATGTTGAATGTAGGGTAGAAACGAATCATTTGGAGTGATCCTCATCGTAGCGCTGAGATTTTTTGAGGGTTTGGGTTCGGCGGTCGGCCTTGTTGGGGACGGTTTAGCCATTGCACTCCCAGGCCCAGAGAAAGGGATCACTGCACTCCCCGATGGATCGAGGCCAGTGCACTCCTGATACCACAACACTCACACAATGGGAACCAACCGAGACCACAACAATCCCCCATTCCGCGCGTGCGGTGAATACTTCTCGTCTCTGCTCATCTCAAGCTACCTAAGGACACAAAGTGGTTGTTTGCCGATGGTACCTAAGGATTTCCAAGTCATGGTGCCAACCTGGATATGGTTTTCCAAGGCGTCAAGATGGTCCTAAGCTTTCCAGATCTGTCCAAGGCTTGCAATGTTGGTGCCAAGCTGGGGATGAATTGAGACTCCATCCAGGGACGGATCGCCGGTTCCCTGCAACTCATTGCTTCTATACAATCTATCAGTCCGACTACTATGGACAGCCCCCTGTTGGTGATGGAGCAATGAGGGGTGTGGTGTATGGTATGCTACAATGTCATGGGTTAATAGGAAATCTTGGAAGGATCGGGACTGGAAGATGGAGGAATGGTCTGCACAAATAGTTTGGCAGTTGCCCTGGAATCCAATAATGACCCTTCCTTAACCATAGCTGAAACTTCCACAGAAAGGAGTCAAGTCTTGTTCATTTTCTCCTTTGTCCATTTCCAAAACTCCGTTCATCTTGCGCCAACCAACTGATAATTTTTTCTCTCTCTTTTTTCAGACAAAAATTGGAATTGGAAGCTCTGCAAAGGCGTCACCGCGAAGAAGTGGAAGCGTTGTGTAGGCACCTTGCCACAACCACAACTACCCCCGTAGTCAATTATGGTAACTCCTCTTCCTCTTCCTCATCTTCTTGTACCTTATTCTGACACTACGTACTTAATTATCGAAGAGAAATCCCGAGTACTTTACCTCTAAGTCCTGTAAGTAGACCCAAAAGTAACCAGTTGGCCTGGCGATGTGGCGAGGCGGATGGACGATGTGCAGACTGTCATTTGTTGAGGAAGTGAATCAAAATGGCGACTCGTTAAACGTGTGTTAACCTTATAGGAGAGTTTGGAACTCATTCGTCTAGCTGCCTTCCATATCGTTTGTCTGACTTCTACGTTTTTCAAACGTCACGCTCGTTTTTTTTTTCTGTTTCGTAATTCACCCGCTGTGCAACTTGCTGTGTGCGTTTTAGTTTTTTTTTTTTTTTTTTTTTTTTTTTTTCAATTCACCTCATGTGACATCGTCCTCGTTCGGGGGATTTGACGCCTGCTGGTGAAAAGCATAAGACGTCGGCAATGTGACGCTTGTGCGGCACCTTTTTCGGTACCACGGCCCTTTTTAGCGGCGCTTTGGCGGTTGCGTGTGTGTAGCAGTTAGAAGCCTCCCCCCAAATGCCACTTGATAACTGAAGTTCACCCAAAATATTGAACTTGTTTTTGTTTTTTTTTAACCACCAGTCTGTCAACAATTTTGAGTTCTTGCTCTATATCTAACTTATTATTATTTTAAAAATAATTTGGGTGCCCTAGTTGTGTGATGTCACACTCCTGATGTGACTTCTTCAAAATCATTCTCATTGTGCGTTTGTATTGCATCTTTGCAATGGATGAGTAAGTAGATTGTATTGAGGTTGGTCGTGTATGGTTTGTACTCATACAGGTAGGGACGGCGCGATACTCAAAAGTATCGATACTTCTTTTGATACATTTTTAAAAAAATTGTTGATAGTCAATAGATTGTGATAGACATTTAAAATTGCGACGGAGGAAAAATATTGAATAGAGATTTATTTATTTATTTATTTATTTATTTATTAACGGGCAAGCCCAATTTACAACAGCATAATAAAAGTAGCAATTCAGTGTATACAGGAACTTATACATTCAAGAAAAGGAACGATTTTACCAGAAACAGCAATAGGTAATGTAGCAGTGATATAACTTATGAAAACAGTGGATCAAATTGGAGATAATAGTCAAAACAAGGCGGGAGAAGAAAGCACTAGGGATTTCAGAGATGACAGGGGACTATTAAAAAAAGTCAAAATATGGGTGCAAATTTAAGAAGAGGTTTGCAGAACGGGGGATGCGATGCAGTGGTCGATTTCGAAGGTAGTTCGTCGCAGAAAAAGGGACGTGGAAAATTTCAGGCCGACGACTTGAGATGCGAGGGATGGAGAGACGAATTTCCGCCAGCAACGGAGGACAGTCGATACGGCCATTTACGAGCCTGTGAAGAAATGACAGGTCAACCATGCCACGCCGCACTTCCAGTGGTAGGAGTCTGCAGGTCCTGAGGAGTGATGGATAGTCCACGTTTTCCGAAGATATTCCAAGCTTAAATGCAATGTACCGCAGGAATTTATTTTGAACACGCTCAATTTGATATTTATGGATGGCATAAAATGGAGACCATATCGTTGAGGCGTACTCCAGCTTAGGAAGAACAAGCGCCTTATAAAGCATAACGATGGCTTGAACGTGGCTAAATTCGCGGGTATGCCTCCTTACAAAGCCAAGCGAGCGCATGGCGCTACTGGCAACCATTTCGATATGCCGCGAGAAAGTGAGCTGACCGTCGCACCTAACTCCCAAATCCAAAGTTTCATCGCCTCTCGCCAGTGGTGCATTTCCAAGGGTGTACACAAACTGAAGGGGCGCCACTGAGCGATGAAATGAGACGACAGAACACTTCGACGGGTTCAGAAAAAGGCAGTTCACCACGCACCAATCCTCCAGTTCAGTTTTTTGCTAATAACTCCAAAACCATGTGTCCTACGGCAAAAGCCACTATTATCAAAGTGAATGATCATTAAATTTCCTATAAAATTCCCTAGTCAAAGTTGATTGTTGACTCTATAGTTGAGGAGCTAGAGCGATTTGAAAAAAAAGAGATTTTTTTACACGTTTTTCGAAAAATCTTCTTTTTTTGCACTTCAAGCAGCTGTACCGACAAATCGGCCGGTCCTATCGAAAAACGCTGCAAATTTTACACAAGGGTTTATTATTCTTTGATATACGTTACTTGTGCAGAAATCTAATTCTGTCAATGAAAAAATTAAAAAAATTTTTTTTTTGATTTTTTGTTCAAAAATGTGTTTTTTTTCCAAAATTCCGTATTTTTTACTCGAAAAATATTTAACATCCTGGGATCCTTCAAAAATCCCATTTTTAGCCCCACGAATGCCCTAAACATCGCCCCAGTGAAATCGGATCGTTCCGGGACCCCAAAAAATGGATTCTACGTCCAAAAATACTTCGAAAACGACACCTAACTCGATCCCATAGCTAAAAGCCTTCAAAAAAACCCTCCCGTAGCCCCATTATAGCCCCATAGCGCCCCACGGGTTTGGGCGATCGGACTGAAAACCTTGCGGGCACAACTAGATGGTAAACCAAGTATTTTGTCGAAATTTCAGAATTTTTAAAAAATTCCTACTGCCCAAAACGGCCTGGACGGCGGACGGCGGACGGCGTACGGCGGACGGACATTTCGGATTTAGAATGTAGACCACTTGAAACGGATAATGTCAAATTTTGAGCCCGATCGGAGTCGTCGACCTCCGTCGCGAAAACATAGGTGTATTATTCCAAGAATAATAAACCAAAAGCACCCAAAGATTGTCGAAAGGTGCCCACCTTACGAATGACGGCCAGAGTTGTAACAGCATGTGATAAGAAAATGCATAACGGCACTTTTTTTAGTTTTGGTTTATTTTTCTAGGAATAATACACCTATGTAATCGCGACGGAGGTCGACGACTCCGATCGGCAAAAAAAAAAAAAATCCAACAAAAAGTTTGAAAAAAAAAACCCAAAAACATTTTTGAAAAAAAAAAAAATTACAAAAATCTTTTTCATTGACAGAATCAAATTTAAGCACAAGTAACCGATATCAAAGAATAATAAACCCTTGTGTAAAATTTGCAGCATTTTTCGCCGCTTTTTGGTTTATTATTCTTGGAATAATACCCCTATGTAATCGCGACGGAGGTCGACGACTCCGATCCGCCTCAAAATTTGACATTTTTCGTTTCAAGAGGTCTAGATTCCAAAACCGAAATTTCCGTCCGCCATCCGGGCCGTTTTGGGCTGTAGGATTTTTTTTTTATATCTGAAATTTTGACAAAATACTTGGTTCACCATCTATTTGTGTCCCCAAATTCAATCTCGAATCAAGTTCGATTCTAAACTGGTCCAGGACCCGCTGTACATAGAAACCTGTATGAAATGTCCCATATGTTGCAAGCGTATCGATACTAGTTGTAGAAATATCTACAACTAGTATCGATACGTTTTATATACTAAATTTTAGCGTCAACACCTCACAATCGATATCTCTGATCGATAGTATTGCGCCGTCCCTGCGCCTAGATGACTTAAGATGTTCACGTCACTCGTTATTTCAATTTGTATTGAACGCTTGTGCGGCATTTTAGGCTTCGTAGGCCTCGCTGCCGAGCCAGGCGTCTGTGACTTCTGTTCTGTTTCTAACCTTTTTTTTTCTTCTCAATGTTCCCGCAGGAAACGGACACGGAAGCATGGAAGGTTACTCCACGGCGCCTCAGTCACCCGAGCAAGCCGGCTCCAGGGTAGCCAGCCCCAGCCCATCGATTAACCACATTTCCAAGTTCGATCAACATTAGTTCTTCCTCGTTACTTATTAAATCATATTATTACAATTGTTGAAGTAAATGAAACTCCTCTAATTTCTTTTCTTTTTTTGTGAATATTTATGGGTCCTATTTGAACAGTACGTTTGAGTCTCGTGGATTTAAAATCGTCTTTACTAAATTTGCCTTCGTAGGACATCTGACACAAACGTAGCTGCGACGTCGAATTTGTGAATTAAGGCCCTCACTTGTGGGCATAGTGTGTCTCGGTTGTGGGAAGAACTTCGCAGGAATGAGCCTAATTTGTGTCCAGAAAAGCTGTTACCGTACGGTCTATTAGGTCCGTTGATACCTCTTTAAATTTTCCAATCGTATTGACTTGTAGTTTGTGGGCTATAGGAGTTTGATTTAGACTTGGAGTCGATAGAGGAACTTATCTTAGGAAGTCAACCCACAAGCCCGAAAGTTTTATAAGCGTTAAAGCTACAGTGTGTTACGTTTCGAAAAGTCGTCTAATTGTGATTAAACATCTAATGAGTATTTGGGCATTTTATTGAACATGATCGCTCAGTTAGGACGTTTTTCATGAGACAAGGTTGTCAAACTTGATTGCAATGAAACTGTATAGACCTCGCTGTTTCGGTTCTCTAATTGCCATTCGAGCGCTGCTGGTCAGTTTCCTTCCAAAACAGCTGCTTTGGGCAGTGTGCCCGAATTGAGGGGGATTTCCCACAGAGGGATGCCGTGTTTGAGTCATACTTCAATCATTTATCTCTGCGTAATCAATCTGTGGGGTGAGGGAGGCGGTGAAAAGGATCCTCCCTGCTCATGGAGGATCGTTTTTCACTATTATGTATGTGCTCAGAGGTCATGAAAACCCTCGTAATGAAATATTCGCAACAACAATAAAAAGGTGCTCTGATTTGGGGGCTAGCGAGGGGAAAACCCCAGTTCTCCAAAGTTGGGCAAAGAAGGGGTACAAATAGATTTCACCTTCTTTAAGAAAAAAGCGAGTAGAAGGGGTCGGAGGCCAGGTTGGAGAGGTCAGGGATTGGCGGCTTTTAGCCAGCAGGGAGTGGTCCTCTAGTCTACTGTATTGAGCCCCAACCTGAGGAGAGCGTGGCCTAATTTGGTCAAGTTCATTCTAACATGCTTCTTAAAGAATGAAAATTTTGACAAAATCTTGAAAAATTCAGCTCGGCGAGCAGATTACGGGAAAAAGTCCACCAAAAAATTGACTCAAAGTCCAATTTGAACCACTTGAGTGTGCAAAAAATTGGAGCATGACCAGTTGAAATGATGTCGGAATGGATGGTGGGAGGGGGTCTGAGGGCATCTGTCGGCTGGGTAAAACCTTCGATTCTGACTCCACAGACGTCAAAATTCGCCGCCGAGGGTTGAGGGAGGCAGCAAAAAGCGGCAAGACCGCGCAGCAAATATTAAACCAAAATAAGGACAGATTTGAGGGACTAAAAAATTACATTATTATTTCCCTTAGTGAAAGCGAAAGTAAATCTGCTGATTTGCGGGGGCACTATCATGATGCGCTCTAGTGGTGAGTTGAGAAATTATCAAAGAAATGTGAAACAGACAAGGAGCGCTCGATCGGCGGTTTGAGAAACTAAAGCTCACCTTGAGGTGTCGAGCTCTGACCTCACTCATTCATATCGAAACACTGTCTAAAAATGAAGTCAAAACTTTAATTACTTCTACGTGTACGTGAGAATTTATGAAATTTATGGAAAACCACACGTTCATATCTGTTTTGAGCCCTTGAGCTTGTGCAGTCCACATTAGAGGGCCTCAGGTCGAATGTGAATACCGCTGGGTGGACAATGGGGCTCTTTAAGATCCTTTAGTGAGCAGAAACTTGTGTCTAGGGAGCGAAAATCCGTTTTCAATCAGCCTAACCCGGGTTTTGGTTCACACAAACCTGTTGGGGGGTTGTAGGTGAGGCTTTTTTTCGAGAGTCGAAAAAATGATGAATTTTTACAAAAACATCTGGAGAAGTATTCCACTAGAATACAATTTCCCAGTCCTCTTGACTCTTTGTCATAATACCTACCTAAGAGGAGTCTGATTCTCTTCTAGCATAGACCCTTTAGGTTTGAATAATATGACGCAGAAGTTGGTGTCAATAGACTGTTCTTTCATCACCCATGTTTCCACCCTTGCGGCGTCGTCTTTACGTAGTTCTCATTCATTTTCAAGAGAAAATTATTCCTAAAATGTCGCAGATGTTGGTTAGTGATGAGCTATTCTCTTCTCAAATCATTATTGGGGTTTATCACACTCACTTGTTCCATTACCTCTAACGGGGGAATTTCAGAAGCAATTTTAGCGGCAATTTCTTCTTCACTGGCCACTGAGCGAACCCAAACGGGTTTGGCAGAATTCAACCACAACAGTTCTGTCGACAAAAAAATTGACTGTGATGCGTGACATTGTCATCCTGTTCTATTCTAAACCATAAATTCAGAACGTCTCTGTGGCTATGTATGTAGGTATGCCACAAGCCTTCTCCTCCTAAACTATACAATTTTTTCTTACCATCTCAGGATCCCTCACATCTCCTATTGGGCAGGTTCAGATCCCCCAGGATGCGCGCAAATGGGTGCCCTTGCGCGCAAACAGGCGCCCAACTTCCTTATTTCAAATGGGAAGCCCAAAATTTTTCATTCTGTTATGCCGTTTGAATGCAATATCCGATGCGCGCAAATCCATGCAACTATCAGTATCTTCATCTTCGTTGTTTTCAGTCTGATTGATCCGGCGTTTCCACTGTGTCCTACCTAGCGGCCCAAATTGTAATACTAAATTTTGAACGAACGAATTCCAACTCGGGAGGTTTTGACGACGAGAAGAATACAATAGAATCTTCTTCTTAACCGGCCAGGAGTGCTTGCGGTCTGAGGTCTGTGTAGTTGTTGGGACCTTGGCGTTGTTGCTTGAAATGATGTGTTCAATCCCGACGGGAGGGCGAACACATTTTTTGCTACCAAAATCGGCTAAGACTCTGGAGGCAATTTTATATCGCCTCGCTAATTTATGTCTTCAGCCCCATTAGGTATTTTCTACACCCACGGGGTCGGATTGGATTGCCAATGATCGGGAGGGTCGCGTAGCGTTGAATCACTTGACCTATTATTTGAATGGGCAAGCGAAGCGAGCCCCCCCCCCTGTTTGAGTTACTAGTCTTCTTTGAACCTTTCAGCTTGGAATGCCCCTTTTTTGAATCCTCACTGATAATCCTGGCATTGCAAGCCTCCACCGTGAAATCAGGTGCGGAATCCGGCAGAAAAATCTGGGCGTTTCCATTTGAAATAATTGCGCGCAAGTGCGCGTTTGCCATTACAGTTTTGACTTCACTTTTAGTCTTATTTGGAAGTCTTCTATCGATTTAGAAAATAAATATTTGGTGCCGCCCTTTTCCTTCTAGTCCAAGTTTGCTGCTGTTCGTTCGCCACAAAATTTCCCTGTTGGTCCCAACGGCTCAATTGAGGCCTCTTCACAATTGAACCCCAATAATAACTTCGCGCACCGAAATAAACACACTGTAGGAAAAATTTTGGCCAAACTTGTAATCAGCCCGTTTGAGCGGGTCGCCTATTAGGGTGTCGTTAGAAGTCAGAGTGATTCCGAATGAGCTTATAGGGTTTCATTACGTATATTTTAGATTAAATTTTGTAACAAAAAAAATCAAATTTTCAGTAAAGGGCCAGAGTAGAGAAATTTGCACTAATAGTCCAGTCAATCCATAGCGAAGATGTTAACGACGCGGTAAAAAAATATATGGTTGGATTTGTTGGTCTTATTCTATGTTTTTTGGGGTGCTAAATCCAAATATGAAGAGATACAACAAATAACTGTTATGCTTTTTGAGATATAGGTACGCAAAAATCTCCAGAGTGTGCATTTTCTTCGTGTTTTGCTAATAACTCCGAACTTATGCGTCCTACGGCAAAGGAATTATCAAAGTGAAAGAGCATTACATTTCATATAAAATTCACCGGTCATAGTTGATTGTAAACCTAATAGTTCAGGAGCTAGATCGATTTGAAAATGGGCACTTTTTTACGCATTCGAAAAATCGCTTTTTCGCACTTCAAACAGCTGTACCGTCAAAACGGCCGGTCCTATCGAGAAATGTTACATAATGAATGTTGTAGAGCATTAAATTTCCTTTAAAATTCATTCGTCAACATTGGTTTTAGTCCCCCAGAACAGGAGCTAGAGCGCGTTGAAAACCGATCACATTGCCGCAGGACGCGTAGTTTCGGAGTTATACATAAAAAAACTGAAAAATGCGCCAAAATGTTAACAAAAACGCTCATTTTCTCGTCCTCCAGATCCCTACGTGATGAAAACCTTCATCCAAACAGCCAAAAATGTACCGAAAAACGTGGTTTTGGTGCATTTTCGTATCACACGTTGTTACAACTCTGCCCGCCATACGTACGGCACTTTTCGACGTACCCTTCCCTACAACATTCATTATGTAACATTTGTCGATAGGACCGGCCGTTTTGACGGTACAGCTGTTTGAAGTGCGAAAAAAATGATTTTTCGAAAAACGTAAAAAATCGCCCTTTTTCAAATCTAGTTCCGGAACTGTTGGGTCTACATTTAATTTTGACTAGTGAATTGCATAGGAAATTTAATGCTCATTCACTTTTATGATAATCATTACTTTTGCCGTAGGACGCATTGTTTCAAATTTATAAGCAAACAACTGAAAAAAGTGCAAACATTTTGGAATGTTTTTGCGAATATCTCAAAACGCATATCAATATTTGTTGGATCTCTTCAGGTTCGATTTCAGCATCCCAAAATCATAGAAAAATACCAAATAATCCACCCATATATTTTTTCTACGTCCTGATACACATTAACTGGACTATAACTGAATTAGACCATCGTTTTTTATAACCTAGTCTTCTCAAAATGAAAAAAATATAATAAAAACGGTAGTACGAACATTAACCTATTACATGACTCAATTGGTTGAAAGATACCATATTTTTGCTGATTTTGCGCAGTTTATTAAGAGAACATGTATTACGCGTTTTATCAAATCTAGCCTAATACTATATCGCCTTTTTGCTCATTTATAGATCTTTGTATTCCTGATTTTATTCATACAGGCCCTTTATTGGTTGCGGGTACTTCGAGGAACTACCAGGTCCGCCTATGAGTCGTTGACATGTGGTTTTCTCGTAAGGGCCCGTCGCCAATCGGACGTCCTTGACAAATCGAGGATTTTCACGCTTTTTACGTATATTGCTTAGTATATAACTCGTTATATATCTAAAAGAGATTATAAATAAGTAGCAAATCACGATTTTCGTCAGGAAACGTCTGGAATGAATGTTTTAATTACTTTTTTGAATTTTGCAAACCCCTTCAAAACCTTTGTTACCTTTCCCACGCTTTATTATTTTCAATTTTTTTTTGTTTAATGAAACAAAAAGTCATGAAAAGGTTTACTGCGTAGAGATGTGAAACTTATGAGAGAAATTTAAAAAAAAAATAAGACTGAGTCGAGGAAAATGAAGTAAATGGATTTGATATGCATTTTCGCTAAATGCCTCCAAAACCTTCCTTTCTCTCCTGTATTTGAATAATTTTGATTTTATGTATTATATTTCGCATTTCCCCTGACTTAGGGCCGTAGCGACTAAATGTAAATATAATTTGCTGATTTCTTTCGGAAATTCGTGACATTTTAGTGGAAATGACGTTTGATAGTTGAAGGCTTTGTATTTAAATGGAAAAAAATGTATTATTTTTCAGTTTAGGCTTTTATCCGCGAAAATTGTTTATGGTTATTCTGTTAAAATAAATTTCATTTATTCTATCATAATGTAGTTTTTATTATCATATTTCCTCTTGGGGCGGGGGGGGGGGGGGGGATTTATATTCTATCTGGGGAAAAATGTAAGTATCAGAAAAATTATAAAATCATTTGATCTTCAGAATGATTTTCATCCTCCGTTTAAGACCATATTTTTGCCCATCTGGATGGAATACCACCATTGTTTCATTATTCTCTTAATAACCAACATACCCCCTAAATGGGAACAAAAACTTTGATTGGCCTGATAATAGCTATGAAATCATTTGCCTTTTTGCGTTTCCTTGTATGTATAAAAAATACTCATTAAATCCATCTTCAGTCCGCTCCATTTACGGCAAGAATTGTTAGCATGTGGCGTAAACTAGCTCAAAGAGTGTGGCGCCTGCAGTGAAATGTAACGACACCGCTCCATTGACATAGAAGATCAACTGCCAGGTATGTGCTCCACACGATCCACTACATGGCGGTCCGTCATCCCATCCCCATTATGGACCATCTGGAAGGAGCGTGGAAGGTCAACATCTGGGAGAGCATCTCCTCCAAGCTTTAAGAGTATAAACAAGGCAAGATCGGTCGGCCACAATAATGTATAATATTAATTATAATTAATTTTCCGCTTATATCTTGAAAACTATGCGTACCAACACACACCAGTACCAAAATACTGCTGTTTTTGTTGGAGGCGAGGATTCAAAACCGTACCAGGTGCTGGAAGGTGTCTTGCAGGGCGACGTTCTGTCCCCGCTCTGCTTTGCCCTGTTCATTGCAGATCTAGAAAACATCCTGTTGAGAAGAGGTCTTCGTGGTCTTAATGTTGTTGGAACTCACGACATCATATCCATACAGTACGCAGATGATCTATGCCTTTTGACTTTTAGTTATGTTGAAATGCAGAGGATGCTGGAGGCTCTCCACTCTTACTGCAGGGATAACTTTCTTAACGTTAATCATACGAAGTCAAACATTGTGGTTTTCAGGAGACACGGGTCACTCCCTAGTGGGTACCACTTTAGGTATGGTGATGTGGACCTCCCAATAGCCAACTCCTACTCATATTTGGGTGTTAAATTCTTTAGTTCAGGTCTGTTTGTGCGGCATGCCTCAGATGTAACCAGGAAAGGTGAATCGGCTGCTAGGGCGCTTTTGCCTATGGTCCATAAAGCACGTGGAGGCCCTTTCTCATCATGGCACAGAGTAGTTGGGTCACTGGTTCTTACGGCTTCTCTGTATGCTGCTGAGTCGTGGGGTGTCACTCTGTGTAGTGTCCTGGACAAAATCCAAGTCAGAGCTTATAAGTCTTTACTTTTTCTGCCCAATAACTCCCCGGACTACCTTGTGCGTGTAGAGCTTGCTCTTGTCCACTTGGAAGTAAGGATTATGAAGCTTGCTGCGGGCTGGTGGCTCAAGCTGTGTGGCATGGACGACACCAGATACCCTAAGTTGTGTCTTCGTCGTCTCATCGCTCTGAATGAAGTGACGCCCGAGCCTAAGTACAACTGGGCATCCCAAATGTCGGTTACCTTCACTAAATTTGGTGAAGGTCAAGCCTGGGTGTCTCAGAACCCCACCGACTTCAACCTGACTCGCTTCATTAAAAACATTGACTCGTTTTGGAAAAACAATGACAGGGAGCGGGTAGCAGCATCCTCGTTCAATGAGATCTACAGGATGTACTCGCCTGCAGACGGTGAGCTACCTTTTTATCTGAACTCTGACTTGGGTATTCAGACAAAGAGACTCCTGGCTCAAGCAAGGCTGTCAGGGAATTATTTTGCCAAACTGTGCACCCCAGGCTTTGTTGCCAAATTCAATAACTCCGAAGAGTGCCCGATGTGTAATCTGGAGGCCCAAGATTCAATCCTCCATTTCATTTGCCAATGCCCTGTGATTCGTGGCGAACGGTTCTCATTTTTTCTTCTCAGCGATTTGTCCCACCATGACTTGGCCTCTCTGCTCTCTTTTAATGATTTATTATCTTGTAAAAAAATGTATTGCTTCTTAGTAAACTGCATTAGAACTAGGGCTTTTTTCCTTAATGAAGGTTTTTTATACTAATTATATTTCAATGACTAATTATATTGAAGTGACTAATTAAGCTGTATTACTGTAGCAATTGTACTTTTGTTGTGACTAATCAAGTTATATCATTGTAGCGATTTACGTTGTGACATTTTAGTTATTGAATTACCTGTACCTATTACTGTTTTGTTTTAACTTTGTATCGCCGGAAGGCATTTACAAATAAACCTTATCATTCATCATTCATTCATTCATTCAATACTGCTGTTTTGGGCAGTAGGAATTTTTTTAGCATGGAATATGCTTTAGCCTTGAGCCAACTGCCCGAAAACGTGACGCGAGATGGCTGACGTAGAAGTGTCACACAAGTATTAGGAGGTTAGGAGAACAAAGGAGCTATTTTTTATCAAACAATTATTGTTAATTTCTTTCTGCTTGGCAACGTTACTAGTCAAACGAGTATTAGGAGGTTAGGAGAACAAAGGAGCTATTTTTTATCAAACAATTGCCAATTGTTGATTTCTTTCTGCTTGGCAACGTTACTACGCAAAGCATGTTCCATGTTTCTTGAATTTTAGCCAAAGGCTCTAAGCAGTACCCTGTGGGTTTTTTTAAATCTGAAATTTTGACAAAATACTTGGATTACCATCTAGTCGTGCCCGCAAGGGTTTTAGCCCGATCGCCCATATCCGTGGGGCGCTATGGGACTATGGGAGGGTTTTTTGAAGGCTTTTAGCTATGAGATCGAGTTAGGTGTCGTTTTCGAAGTATTTTTGGACGTAGAATCCATTTTCGGGGGTCCCGTAACGATCCGATTTCACTGTGGGGATCTGTAGGGCTTTCATGGGGCTATAAAGGGGATTTTTGAAGGATCCCAGGAGGCCAAACATTTTCCAAGTGAAAAAAATTATTTTGTTTGTTTGGTTTAAAAAAAAAAAAATAATAATAATACAATTAAGTATTGTAAAAAAATATTCTTGAAAAAATATTCTCTTATTGACATAATATGACATATTATCTAGATTTATTTTCGCACTAAATAAATGAACGCACTAATTTAATAAACCCTTGTGTATAATTTGCAGCGTTTTTAAAAATAATTTTTTTATTGGCATAAAATTAATTTTTTTCACGAATTACCTTCTCCTAAGAATAATGAACACCAGTGTAAACTTTGTAGCATCATTCATTTGTGTAGAACTACACAATAGGTAGGTACCTACAAACTGTGGTTTGTTGCGTCCCCTAAAAAATTAGGGTTTCGGGACTTGTCCCGTTTCTACTCTCCTTCGTAGTTCCATAGAGCGCCACAATGTAGTCGTACGAGCTTCACACCCTCGCAAATCGATGCTACTTTCAATATTACCTCGAAAACGACTCCTCACTCGACCAGTAGTAGGTACCGCGGCGTAGAACGTACCTACCCATCGACCCGCTCTCTACAACTGTGACGTCACGCCCCACTCGAGAAAACCGTTCGACGAGCAACCTTCATCATGGTGGAATCTTCTGCGGAGTGAAAAAATAGCTTTCCGTTTCGCTTCTTTTTCCAAAACGCGGCATATAAACTCTGATTGGAAAATTTGGTGCGTTTGTGATGAGATTCGAGTTGATTTGCGGGCGTTGAGTTTCAAGTCGACGACGCCGGGTAAGATTTCCGGACGACGTTTAACGGAATATTTACAAGTTGGGGACGTCGCCTGTAAGCGTCGTAGGTGGTGTCCAAGCTGGTGTTCAACAATCTACTGACCTCAACTGGGGTTTTCGTTTGAAAATTTGAACTAGGTAGGATGTGTCGTAAGTCTGGCGAGTAGGCTAACTGCGCTAAAATTCTGCTCAACATAATCCTCAATTTGGATGTAAAGACAGGAAAATTAGAGGGTCGTTTGTAGCTCATTAGAACTGTTAAACATTGCTGCCCAGTCTCCAGTTGATTGAAAAGGTGGTGTCGAATTTTTCTTGATGGTTTTATAATATACCAGTTGAGAAAGTTAAAGGGTCCTTATAATATTATTATAAGGACCCTTTAACTTTCTCAACTCAACTCAACATTTTATTTGTCCAAAAACACAATGATTTATAGACAATAGTCAGCGTAACACATGTAGATAAAAAACATTATAGCAACAGTAAAATAAGTTTCCAGTCTTTACATCCAAATTGAGGATTATGTTGAGCAGAATTTTAGCGCAGTTAGCCTACTCGCCAGACTTACGACACATAATACGATCATATTATGATGATTTTTTGGGCTGCTGAACACGAATCAGAAGATTCCCAACAACATTTCTGGGATGCTCACCGTCATAATCGCGAAAACCTCGGAATGTCGGCACTTTTTTTTGGTTATTAACGTATAGCTTTGAAAAGATGTGTTATAGGTGAAAATGGTAAATTAAAGAGCTCAAAATACTGCGTCGAATGAGCTACCTCAAAGTCAAAATTGACCCAGCCTTAAGAGCGTGGCGGGCCGTAAAAAAATGTCGATTTTTCCCACTTTTCGTAAAATCAAGATAGGTACATAACTAGTTTGACTGTCTGCTGCTCAAAAATGGTTACCCTCTCACGTAAAAACTCATTCTATGGAAATGTATTTCGCCAATACGTATACATTATCGTGTGTAATTCATAGGGTCAGCCTAAATAGTCCAGTCACCAGGTGCCTCAGATGGGGTGTTCGATGCAAAGGGTGGTGTAGAATTTGTCTCGACGGTTTTTTGGGCTGCTGAACACAAATCCTTGTTTTTTTTTGTTGTTTTTTTCAAAAATCTATTTTTTTACTTGAAAAATATTTGACCTCCTGGGATCCTTCAAAAATCCCATTTGTAGCCCCATAAAAGCTCTATAGATCCCCACAGTGAAATATGATCGTTCTGGGACCCCCAAAAATGGATTCTACGTCCACAAATACTTCGAAAACGACACCTAACTCGATCCCATAGCCAAAAGCCTTAAAAAAAACCGCCCATAGCCCCATTTTAGCTCCATAGCGCTCCACGGGTTTGGGCGATCGGGCTGAAAACCTTGAGTGCACAACTAGATGGTAAACCGAGTATTTTGTCAAAATTCAGAATTAAAAAAAAATCCTACTGCCCAAAACGGCCCGGACGGCGGACGGACATTTTGGTTTTGGAATCTAGATCTCTTGAAACGGATAATGTCAAATTTTGAGGCTGATCGGAGTCATCGACCTCCGTCGCGAAAACAGGTGTATTATTCCAAGAATAATAAACCAAAATCCCATTTGTAGCCCCATTGAAGCCCCATATATCGTCACGGTGAAATTGGATCGTCTGGGACCCCTTAAAATCTATTCTACGCCCAAAAATACTTCGAAAACGACACCCCGCACTACATCTTAGCCGAAATCTTTCAAGAACCCCCTCACGTAGCCCCGTGGGCTCCGTAATCGTGTAGGCACAATAGAACATGAACAAAACCAGCGATTCATAGACAATACGCGATAAGAAAGCGTCTGGGGCTAGTCAGGACTGGGTGTCCCTCGTTTTTTGTCAAGTGCCAAAAAGACGATCTTTTTCAGCGCGCTCTAGCGGCGGTTACTGCGCTCGAAAATAACTCGTCACCAGTGCATTTTGAAATAAATTTAGTGTGCTTTCATTCGGTAAATAGTGAGGACTACGCTGGGATGCATAGCTTTGAAGTTATAGGCGGTTTTGTGGAAAAGGACCGAGATTTTTAGGGTTTTTTGCGATTTTTGTTGTGAAGCCGTCGGGTTTTTTTTTTGCAAACTTCAGATTCAGCGCATCGAAAAACATGGGAATTCGCCGAACTTGCTACCATGATTTTTGTATGAAACAGGCTGTTCGGAACACCATGTCGGGACTGTTGGGAAAGTCAAAATTCCCCAAGGGGGGGGGGGGGGGTATAGAGGGAAATGTTTGTAGGGGGTTTAATTTTTCGTTTTTTCGCTAATATCTCGGAAACTATACGTCCTAGCGACATGACCACTCTATACGAAATAAGAGCTGATTAAATTTGCCACAAATGTTACTCAGTCACCTTTTTCAATATCTTGCATTGTTTTCAGGTTATTCGCTCTTCAATGTCGGTAATTACGGAAAAAATCGTTTTCCCCTCTCATTTTGGTTTATTATTCCAGGAATAGTACACCTATGTAATCGCGACGGAGGTCGTAAATTCGGATCAGCTTCAAAATTTGACCATTTTCCTTTCAATACCAACAAACAGAATGTCCATTGTGCAAGCTTGACGGAACGTCAGAAACACTATAGAAATTTCTTCTGCCGACCACTGTCCGCCCGCTCCGACAACATGGCGACCAACATTCTCCACTGCAGTCCAAACAGCCCATCAGATTGCGTTCCGCCGTTCCATCGTTCCGCCCCACGTGAATCCGACGAAGCTCCTCTGGTCCTCTGCCGACCCCCCACCCCCCCACCCCGCCACCGCCAGGTGACGCCAGTCGGAGGTTGAGGGGGACGTCAGTGTTCGGGGGGGGGGGGGGGGGGCATACTGGGCGGAGCTTATCTCATCCTTCAAGCGAGTTCCGTCTCGTCAACACTCTCCTAAATGCGTTTTCTTAGGGCAATCGATCTCTACAACCCAACAACTCCAACTTTGCCACTTTTCTTTTTAATGAAATACAGGACAACAGTTTTTGAAAGCCAGATTTCAAATCTGGATTCAGCTTGAAAGAAATTATGGAAGAAACGATACTAAATAATACAAGAAAACGAATTTGGGAGGTGTAAATTGCGATAATTAATTTTTTGGTGATTTTTCCCATGTTTAATGTTTTTTCGCCCTCTGACCCTGTTACAAATCGAATGTTCATATTCCGATTGATTCAGATTCCTCGTTAAAACACTGAAAGATTGTCATGAATTTGCCAGGTCAATTTTAATCCAAAGTTCGATTTTGGTAGTAGAGTTTTGATATGATTTATTGTTGGGTATGTAACAGTAGTGAGAAAGTGAACGGAAACAATGAGCCGTCCACAAAACGCTTAACTTCTTCTATGAAATTTCCGCTCATCAGCTCTCTCTGACCCTGTGAGCCGACCCGATGAATTCTCCTGTCGCCCCGTACGTCGGCAGTGGCAGTGAATATCCCGCACAAGCGGTAGAAAAGACTCGTTGCGGGGGTTTGGGACAATCCTCGAATTTGAGCAATGGCCTTTCCAACGTAAAAGTGACCGACGGCTTGGGATACACGGTGAAACTCACGAACGGACAGAAACTTAAGGCCACACTGGGGCAGAGTTGGGCACATTTTTAATTATAAATAAGGCTGTGAATTAAAGCGCGTCATGCCTTGTTTGTGAATGTGAATTAATTCATACTTTACCTATATGCGAATGTGAATTAGTTCACATTTACAGTTGTGAATGTGAATTATTTCACATTCACAAACAAGGCATGACGTGAATTAATTCACAGCCTTATTTATAAATAAAAATGTGTCCAACTCTGCGCTGGGGGATGTCAGCGAAATGGAAATGTCGACGAAAAAAAGCGACAGGCTAAGCGTCACTGAGGGGTAATTGCTCCATCCGAAGACGACTGAAACCGATCGGGTCAGCGTCATAACCGTGTTTAAACCAAAGAAGAATCCCATTGCGTCTTGGTTGACGATGAGTCTTCAAGCGTTCGTATTTCGCGCCACTTGTCGACTTGAAGTAAACTCCAATTCCAGTTCGTGTCGTGAGTTTGGTGATTGTGGATTGCTGTTGTGTTGTTTTACTGTCCCATGTTGATTGCTTGTGATTTTGTCGAAGTGTTGAAATGATCAAATCTTGTCTCTTATGGTTGTATAGCAATAAAACACTCCCAAGAGATATAAGAGTTTACTCATATTCTCATTTTAGTCCAGTCATCGGTTAATTTGTCGATGCAAATCGTGGTGTAAACTTTTTCTCAACGGGTTTATATGTTTTTTTGGGGGGGGGGGGGTGCGGAACGCGAATCCGAAGCCTCAAAACAAATTTCTGGGACGCTCAACGTCAAAATCGCAAAAAACCTCGAAATTTTGGCACTTTTTCAGTTATTTACGTATAACTTTGAAAGGGTGCGTTATAGGTGAAAATATCCTAAATAGTAAAGTAAAGAGCACAACATTCTGCGTCGAATGAGCTACCTCAAAGTCAAAATAGACCCAGCAGCGCGAATTGAGCGCGACAGGCCGTCAAAAAAAAAAAAAAAAAAAAAAGATGGTCACCCTCTCCCGTAAAAACACTTTTAATGGAACATGTAGAGCATCTAATTCAGCGTTCAGAGAGCACAAATAATTTTACCTTTGGTCAAACTTTAGGTAATTTAGAAATGAATAAATGTTCGGAAACACTCCAAACTAATTGTAACTTCATTCTCACGATTTCGCTTCACGCTGTCTGAGGTACAGAGACTAACAAGCACTGGAACTCCCTCTTTTTGAAGTTATGTACCATCGTTCATCATCACCCCCCAACATTCCACCTGAGAGGCGAAAACGGGTTTTTTCCGTAATTACCTACTTTCCGAGCGGATATCTCGAAAACAATGCAAGATATTGCAAACGGTGACTGAGTAACATTTGTGGCAAATTTAATCAGCTCTTATTTCGTATAGAGTGGTCATGTCGCTAGGACGTATAGTTTCCGAGATATTAGTGAAAAAACGAAAAATTAAACCCCCCTTACAAACATTTCCCTCTATAGGGAATTTCCCCCTACCTTTTCGTTGACTGGACTGAGTTACTAATTTCTGCAGTACACAGTGGCTCTGGTGTCGGGCTGTCTATCAACTCGCCCCCATCATACTGTTCACTATTTCGACACATTGACTCGCCCCCGAAGCAAAACGTTATGGCTTGCCCCTAAGATTACGTAAGAGACTTGTTTACCTAATATCGCCTGCTGCCACGGCGCAGCGTCCGTGATTACGCCGCCAGTGTTTTTTGGATGATGCAGGAGGGAGTACAGGTGGAGATTCAACAGTGGCATGACCTAATAATATTAAGTTGTGATCTGCTGGCACTGAGAATATTCCAGCTGCAGAAATGGGGGATCTGGGATCCTTAGGAATTCACAAAGTGTCGGGTTTTCCTAAGTCCGGCAGATTTTCGGAATGAACGGTAGAAAACTGATTTAACCAGCACGAGAGGTCGTGTTAGTTAATGTTTTCTTCAGCCGTGAACCCAACAGGGGTCCAAGGGGTGGTTTCCTGGCTTCCAATCTTGGAGGAGCTTCCTCAAGTATGGACTCCTGGACAACAGGCCCCTGCGTATTTGCTGTTTCCTCCTCGGAAGTCCCCCCCACGAGTGGTCGGGGGAGATTCCCGGATCGTTGGACGCCGACGGAGGTGACACCGGCAAAAGCCCACGAGAGTACACTATGAGAGGAGCATGTTGAAAGTGGGGCGGCAGAGGCCCGACGAAGAAGGAGCCCCAACAGCACCGGGAGGCCGAGACTCAGACGAGAAGACAAGAAGTCTCCGTTGAAGAGCTGTCCAAGTTGGGTTTGCCGTTTTGAGTTGCCGTGATGTTGTGGCAAGTTGATTGTTTTCTGGAGAGGGGCGAGTTGATATGGAGGGCAAGTTGACGACCGCCCCTGGTGTCGCACCTGAACAGACGCTTATTCTCTCTCCTATGTTTCAGGTACCACATCACTCCCTCAACTCAACTCTCATTTGCCATGGGCGACACCGAAACCGTCAAAGTCGTCGTGAGGAAAAGTGATTTGGCCCCCGGTTTGAAAAACATCGACTTGAAATCTTTGCGGGAGGTGTTGGCCAAAGCGCAGAGCAAACAGCAAAATGCTCCTAAAGCGGTCCCTCGAGCGGCGAAAAAGCCTTTGAAAGAGCCCCTCGTCCATCGTCGGTTCAGCACGCCGGAGAAAACCCTGTTGGAAGAGCCAGGTACGTTTCTTACGATCTTGTGGAGATATTTCCGAACTGGGGGTATGGTCTAGTCAGTGTCGGGGAGCACAATGTGAAATTGGTCACTTTTGGTTTATTATTATTGGAATAATACACCTATGTTTTCGCGACGGGGGTCGACGACTCCGATCGGCCTCAAAATTTGACATTATTCGTTTCAAGAGGTCTACATTCTAAATCCCGCAACGATCCGATTTCACTGTTGCGATCTATAGGGCTTTCATGGGGCTAAAAATGAGATTTTTGATGAATCCCAGGAGGTCAAATGTTTTTCAAGTAAAAAACAAAAAAAAAAAATTAGGAAAACATTTTTGAAAAAAAATCTAAAAAACATTTTTTAAAATTTTTTTTCATTGAAATTTCTGCACAAGTAACCTATATCAAAGAATAATAAACCCTTGTGTAAAATTTGCAGCGTTTTTTAAAGGGTTTCGGCTATGTGGTCGAGTTAGGGGTGGGTTTCGAAGTATTTTTGAACGTTGAATCCATTTTTGGGGGTACCCTAACGATCGGATTTCAATGTGGCGATCTATAGGGCTTTCATGGGGCTACAAATGGGATTTTTGAAGGATCCCAGGAGGTCAAATATTTTTCGAGTAAAAAAAAAAAAAAATGGGTACCGTTTCCGTCTGCTATCTACACCGACACGGGTATCTGTCGGAGCTGTGTCAATATCTACGCCTGGGTTCGGGTGTTTCGATATGCTATCTATACGTTGAACGGGAGCAAAGGTCCATGTTCAGTTTCAATGATAGATATGAGACCTGTTCCACGAGCCTGCGAGTCAGTTTAGTTCGTGATTGGGCAAGGGCTCCCTGCTACATATTTTACGCTGTTATAGTTTCTGGGATATTTGTGTTCCGTCCGTATTTTTGTGTTGTATTGTTTTAACGATGAGCCACCCTATGACAACGGGTCATTTATACCGGAAAATTATTTATGACGACGAAACGTGTGTTAAGTTTTTACAAGAAAAGGGGGTCCTTTTGCGTCAGTCTACTGTGTGTGAAAAGATTAGAGATGGTGAACCGTGTGGAGGACAGCTTAAAGAATGTTTGAAGACGAGCCGTAAGCGGGACAGTAGTGGTGAACATGTGAAAACCAAGTACTTGAGGTGCACCAAACGAGGATGCCAAACATTTTCCTCCATCCGGAAGGAAAATAAATTTTTCACGTTCAGAGATGTAAATGGGAGGTGCAACAGTGGGCTTTCGCTGTGTGACATCGTAGAACTGGTCTGGTATTGGGCTAATTTAAGCAGTGTAAGAGACGTGTGCAGGTGGACGGGAAGAGGCGTAGAAACAGTCGTTGACTGGTTTAACTTGTGCAGGGACGTGTGCGTTGAGATTTTTGCTAAACGAGAGAAAATTGGAGGCCCAGGCGTTGAAGTCCAAATTGGTGAATCCCTATTTCAGGGGGACACTTCGTCTGCACGCAATGATAGAAATTATGGGTCCCGGGTTCAAGGACCCTGGGTATTTGGCCTTTGTTGCCGGCATAGCGGTGTGCTGGAAAGACGATTATTCATCGTTGAGAAACGTGATAGGGCGACCCTGCTCCCCATTATAAAGCGAGAAATTGCACCGGGATCCAAAATCGTCTCAGATGACTGGAAAGCCTACAGCACGCTGGACAGGGAAGGCTACGACCATTTAACAGTCAACAACTCCCATAACTTTGTCGACCCTCAGACTGGAGCCAACACCCAAACCATCGAAGGCATTTGGCGAATCGTCAAATCCCGCTACGGCATCAAGGTGAAAGGAGCAAGTCTGTTGGACCGGAAATTGATCGAGGAATGGTGGCGGTCCATTAATTCTGACGATCCATTCAATTCTTTCTTCGAGGATATGAAGGCCACCTCCCTGATGCAATGATGGAGGGCTTGGAGATTGCATACGGAAACGGTACCAAAAAATGTTAGACAAAAAAAAATTCTCCTCCAAAATTTTTTATTTTTCAATTTTTTATTTTATTTTCTATTTTCTCCAAAAAAATTTTTATTGACACGGACACAAGTAACCCTTTTTTTTATTGACACGGATTAAATTTTTGCACAAGTAACCTATATCACAGAATATAGGTTAAAACCACAGCCCTTGTGTACAATTTGCAGCGTTTTCATTTTTGCCCTGCATACCTCTGAATCCCTTGTTTTTCAATGTCAATTGTTGTTCAGCCTTGTCAATTGTGAGGATTATGACTGAAATAGTTGTCCAAGTCCAACTGCCCCATTGTGGGGTAAGTGCGTAACTGGCCTGATCAATCTTTGGAATGCTCGCTCCGGTTTCACCGGGGCAAATGCAACAAAGTAGCGATTAGAAAATTAAAATCGTACAAGAACTCCCAGAGTTATTGACTTTTACAAATCAAGTCTGTGCCTGGACTGCTAATATTTTAAAGACTTACCTAAACATCGTGGTTTACATGGGAAATGAGGTGTTTACTGCCACAAGAAGGCAACCAGTTTGGTTGAAAACCAACAGGGGGTAAATACGTGATGACGGACTTACCCCAGGGGTATCACACACTTTCCCGTACTATCACCATGCACATGCTCCTTCTCGAAAAAACAATTGGTTGAGAGAAAAGGGCTTTGGAGATAACATAATAACAGTTATGCGGTGGATTCCAAAACTGTCTATGTCCGATTTAGCAATTTTTCAGGAAACACGAAAAACATGCCTCAACTCAACCAATAAGCCGATTTCTTTTGAATTTGACTCATTTGGCATCATTAAATGAGTGCGACAATTTTGAACTAATTTAATTAAGAAGTGAGCCAGTAAATTGAGATTGAAAAATGAATGTAGACAGTTTTGACACGAACTGTCGAATGGAGAGAGTTTTGGAACGAACTCCAAAGTTTGGGAGCCAAAAGCAGTGGAAAGGGGAGAGTTTTGCTTGATTCTGAAGTCATTTTTCGATGGGGCGCGGGAAAATGCATCAGAATCTACTGCTAACTAGATTTGGCCGAAAATGGATTCCAAAACTGTCCGATTTAGCAATTTTTCAGAAAACACATTCCTCAAGTCAACCAATAACACGGGCTGACGCGATTTATTTTCCATTTGACTCATTTGGCATCACCAATTCAATTAAGAAGTGAGCCAGTGAATTGAGATTGAAAAGTGAATGTAGACAGTTTTGACACGAACTGTCGAATGGAGAGAGTTTTGCTTCGAACTGACTCATGAAAGTAGAGTTTTGGAACGAACCCCAAAGTTTGGGGGCCAAAAGCAGTGGAAAGGAGAGAGTTTTTCTTGATTCTGAAGTCATTTTTCGATGGAGCACGGGAAAATGCATCAGAATCCACTGCTAACTAGATTTGGCCGAAAATGAATGTAGACAGTTTTGGAATCCACCAGTTGCAAAAATACTAAATTTTCCTTTTTTTTTTTTTTTTTTTTTTTTTTAATGTTTGGGTCTGGAGCTAGTTTAACCTTATTTTACATAATGTTTATTTTTCTACTTGCAGTGAGCCCTACGACGTGGAAGAGTACGCAGAAGGTGGTGAGCATCAAGCCTGGAACTTGGACCCAACCGTCGTCGTTGAAGAGAGTCACCTTCGGCCCGGACAAAGTACCTTCTCAGTACAGGAAAGTTCATCTACTCAAAACCGATAAGCCCGAATGGTCCTGCTGTTTCTGCGACTATGTCTCCTTCGACGCGGACAAGTACCGACGACACGTGTCGTCCCACGTGCGCAACAAGACGTTCCGATGTACCACCTGCGATTTCTCGACGGACAGCATCGGCGCCTACAACAAACACATCACGTCCCACAAAAAGGCTCCCATCGGTCCTTTGTACGGGTGCGGAGTGTGCGATTTCAAGGCGTTGACGCCTCAGGCGCTCATCAAACACAAAGCTTCCCTGAAACACAACAAACTCAAAGACACCCCCAATTTGAAGTGTAAATTGTGCAATTTTGCGGACGAAGATGTGTTCAAAGTTGCGCAACACGTTGCGACCCACGTCGTCGAGGAAGTCGATTGTGAAAAATGCGACCATCCGGGGAACGTGTACGAGCACGACCCCAAGTGTCCGGACGTTGTCAACCCTTTCAAATGCGAAGACGTCATCGTCCGACCGAGAAAACGCAAATTGACTTGCACCCTGTGCGAGTTTCAGAGCGACGAAATTCTATTTCTGATGGAGCACATCAAAGCCCACTCGAGGATCAAACCCGAAGACGACGACGAGCTACCATTTTGCTGCACCATGTGCGAATACCGGTGCGTCCGTCCAGCTAAATTGGTCGAGCACATGAAGACTCACGGGCCGGGCGCCATTTTCTGTTGCAAAGAGTGCAGTTTCGAGTCGAAAGACATCAACGTGTACAAATCGCATTGGAAATCTCATTTCGGTCGGAAAACCGGAGCGTTCAAGTGTTTCGTGTGTTTGAGGTCTTTCTCTACTTCGGTGGACCTTTCCGAACACATGATTGTCCATTCGAAGGGTAAACCATTTGCGTGTAATATATGCGAGTACCAGTGCTTGACTAAGCAAAAGCTTTTATTGCATTTAAAAACTCATTCGAGGAAAAAAACGCAAGTGTTCTTTCCGTGCCCACTTTGCAAAAGCAAGTACGCAACAAGCGTCAGCCTCCGGCAGCATTTGCAAACACACAGCGCCGAAGACAAACCTTACAAATGTGACTATTGCGCCTTCAGTTGCTACACCAACGAACTGTTGAAAGTACATTTGGAAAAACACCCGAAAGAAATTACATTCCGTTGTAAAATATGTCAAAAGGCCTTCATGAGCGAGGAGAATTTGAAGCGCCACGTTTTGGACCACGTCGCTCTAGTGACGCCGACGACGTGCAGCACCTGCGATAGAACTTTCCCCTCGAAAGCCCTCCTCGCCAAACACCAGGCGACCCAACATTCGGGGACGACCTTCTACTGCGAAACCTGCTCGGCGGATTTCATCGACGAAAGGGACTTCAACACGCACATGGTGGAGCACGAAATGGCCGAAGAAGATTGCTTGGAAGCCGAACAAGACGCGCCGACAAACGTCCAAGAAAATTACGTCGAAGAAGTTTACATAGAAGACGACGAAACTGGTCACGATCAACATGAAATACTCGAATATCCCATGGTCACGGAGTAAGTGGTGACAAATTGTTAGTTATCTCAACCCAGTTAAGGTGCAACACCACGTTGATCCTCCCCCAACTAAAAAGGTACGAATGCAAACTCACAAAGAACGGAACAATCACAACACTTGACCAATTTAGCGAATCACTTTGTTTTTGCTTAAAATCAACGTGTTGCACCTTTTCGTGCTCCACCACCGGTGTGTGTCAAATCTCAACGAAACTGTCAACTTTGTGCCAGAAAAGGAGGAGTATTTGCATATCGCATTTAACGCCCTTCAACATACGTTTTGAGTTTGTTGTACATATTGGAATTATATTATCAGTGGTAAATATTTTGAAATACTTTTGAGCTGTATCAGCAGTATAAAATGATAAGGTTTTGCTTCATGTTGTGTTAGGTTTTTTTCTGTACTTTGATTTAAGTAATGCAATACATGTTATGGTCATCAGGTCATGTACCTAATATATATTTTATGTAGAGTAAACTGTTTTTATAATTTCTTCTCATAGGTCCTGGGAAGTGGGAGCGTGTCACAGCGTGGGGCGATGATTACCTGTCTAGTTAGAAGACATGCAACCCAAAAGAGCTTTTTGCCCTGCCATGGCATGCCAGCTCGACTAGGAGGCCTCGGGGTGCAGCATCCCTTGTAGTATGGGAACTCAGCTTTGCGGGGGAGATTGTAAACTGGGCCCCTTGCGGACGAATGTAAATTGGGCCACGGGCTTATAGAAGAATCATTGCAGCGAATTCATTTTGATTGCATATTTACATGCGCATCACAAACAGTCAGAAAGTAAAAGGGTGGAGTTCACAGTCTCTCGAATCGGAGGGGTCCTCATCATGACAGCTGGAGTTGCGGTATCGCCCCACCGCGCAGTGGTCCAGAATCGTCAAAAAGCGCTCAAAACTCAACCACTTTTGATGTAGTTGAGCTAGAAACCTGAAATTTTGCACAGTTACCAATCTCATAACCGCAATGAAGGTATTGATAAATAAAACAAATAATATCAATGTTGAACTTCAAAATTCGCGTTTTGCAGTGTTAAAATAAAGTGTACCTTCAAAATGGAGTGAGAATGAAATAAAATGAGTTGAATATTCCAGGACAATAGTAATACGAATTATTCTTATAATAATGTTTGAGATAATAATTTTTAAGAATCTGGTAACCCTCCTCCACCTAATCAACCTCCATGACTTCAAGGGCAGGTGGTTCTTCAACGTCCAAGGTGTCATCGGTTTCATCGTCACTTGACAGTCCATGATTGTCGACAGCAGCAGTCTCAACTTCTGAAGCGGATGCTGCGAGGAGAAGTTTGGCTTCGGCTTCCAGTTGTGATTGCCACTGAGGCCGTAAAGAAGAGAGTAGAGGGTCAGACGATACCAAGAGGTTATGAATGATGTCCTCATTGGTCGATCTATCGTCTATAGACGAGAGCATTTCCTTGAATTATTCAGCCGAAATCTTCTGAAGTCGAATTCATATCTGATGGATAGCAAAGCTTTTTAGCTTTCAATACCTCATGGTATGGAGGGTAAATTTTAATTTTTTTTTTTTTTTTTGTCAGTTGCCCCTTTACAAATCTGTTGATACCTACTGAAATGAAGTTAGCTAGTTAGTTGAAATAATTAAAGAAAGAGCCTCCTCTGGAGAGTAACTCTTCTCAGAACTGTTCTGTGGCTCTTTACGGGTCTGAAATTGATAGGGTCGAACTTCACGATAGCTGCAGCACATGTGGAACACATTCTAGTTGAATTCATGAGGTTCCGTTAGACTGCCTTTAAGATACAGGTTTCCGAATTAGTGACTGTGTTAAACTCGCCGAGAAAACAGTTTTTTTTTTCAACTTGTACTTACTAAATCCTTCAGGATGCCTCTCAGAGTGAGCCGAACCCCACCCAAGGTACCCAAGTGTACCTTTTAATTATGTATAAATTTAAGCTCCATCGTGCTTTCTGTAAGTTTTATTTACTTGTTCATAGTTCAGTCTATCGGTGTTCAAAAGCGCCGTTTTCGTAACGAAACTTGGGAAGTTTTTTCTGAACTTTTTTTTGGGGGTGCTGAATCCGAATAATATTCGGATTCAGCACCCCCAAAAAATTCATATTATGAAGTTTGCTGCCTCTTCAGAGGTCGGCTTCACATCAAAAAATCCTAAAAACCTCAAACTTTTTTTTCTGTTTTTCGCTTATATAAGCTTATATATAAGCAGATATATCTGAAAATATGCGTTTTTTGAAGATGACAAAATGAAAGTACACCGAGTAAGGTGTCGTTTTCGAAGTATTTTTTAACGTAAAAATCATTTTTGGGGGTCCTAAAAGCATCCGATTTCACCGTAGGGCTTTTTAAGGATGCCAGGGAGCCTACGGGAGGGGGACTACGGTCCATTACATCGATGCCAGGGAGTCTAATGAGGACTCGTTTTCCGAATAATCTTGTCAATTCATTTTTTGGGGTCCTTCATCCGTCCAAACACTTGAAATGAAAATTCAAAAAATACATTTTTTTAAAATTGTTAAATAATAAGATTGAGCTCAGAATTCGAAAAAAAAAAATGAACAAATGGAGTACCTACATACGTGGAAAGGCTGGAGGAAATGGTGAGGAGGGCCGGAAACGCCCAAAGCCAAAGGTTTTCAGCCCGATCGCCCAAACCTTTGGGGCGCTATGGGGCTACAGGAGGGCTTTTTTGAAGGGTTTCGGCTCTGGGGTCGAGTTAGGTGTCGTTTGCGAAGTATTTGTGGACGTAGAATTCATTTTCGGGGGTCCCGGAACGATCTGATTTTGCTGTGGGGATCTATGGGGCTCTGATGGCTAAAAATGGGATTTTTTAAAGGATGCCAGGAAGTCAAACATTTTCCGAGTAATTTTGGACACAATTCATTTTTCGAGGTCCCACTTTTTTTCTTTATCTATTAAAAAAGGTCGACCTACGGTTTTGCAGTCAGATCATTTAATAATGATTAATTTTACGCCATTTTTTCCTCCAGAAAAAGTTTGATAACGTTATTTCGCGTCGTAGAGCTGAGAATTGATGGGCGATTCATGTTCTCCAGGAGCAATGTAAGCAACCGCCAAACTTCCTTACAGACCTATCGTACGCTTATAGTTTTCGCGATGTTGCAATTTCAGGACGTTACAGAAAAATTTTGAAAACGTCCTGTTAATCATTATTAAAAGATAATATTTTTTATTAACACAGAATTAATTTTCGCACAATTTTTTATATCAAAGAATGATAAACCCTAGTGTAAAATTTGCAGCGTTTTCTGTTGTAGGACCTACCTACCTCCTTGGTACTTACCTCCACTTCCGTGATGACGTAGGCGGATGATCTCTTATCAACTGGTTTCCCCTTCGGGAACTTCCTTGTCATGTTTTTTTGGTACCAAGTTGCTGCATGACGTGTTTTTGTGGTTTCAAACCACTGGTTTGACATTCTTCCTAACACTCTTCTTGGTCATTTATAGTATTTTTCTCTTTGTAAACGATAAATTTACTCGTAACTGGGTGATTCTGTGAGCCGTCATGACGTACGTCTCCAGAGGTAGGTAAAACTCACAAGTTGAATTTGCCATTGGTTATCCATATTTCGAAATTTTAGGTAAAATTTGAACATTTTCAGATGGGCAAGTTCACGATGCGAGGCCTTGGAGTGTGAGCAAAGTTGTCGCCGTGTTTTGGGGATTTATTGACCTCATCATCGCCTTGTGAGTCCTTCACTCAAGTAACTCATTAGTTTCCTCACCGTTGAATAGGTAGTATAAAAATCATTGAAGTTGTTCGGTGGTTGATTTCGACCATACAATGTACAGATTGTTGTGAATTTGTGTGAGAGAGTAATTTGGTTTGTAT
Organism: Pilophorus perplexus; assembly: GCA_955831195.1. Classification (NCBI taxonomy): domain Eukaryota; kingdom Metazoa; phylum Arthropoda; class Insecta; order Hemiptera; family Miridae; genus Pilophorus; species Pilophorus perplexus. The sequence continues at coordinate 16,952,074 of OY037019.1, read as the reverse complement.
TTTAGCTTCACATCGATGATCAATCCGCTGCTTCCGGACAACGCCAAACCGTCCAACAACTTCAGGCAGGGAGGTTCCTCTAGAGGAGGCGGCGGCGGCGGCGGAGGCGGTGGTGGCTTCTTCGGAGGAGGAGGCGGCGGCGGCGGGCCTCGGTGAGTACATATCTCTTTTGCAGCGAGGTGAAAGTTTTGTTTTCTAGTCTGTTGGCGTTCTCTGTATGACCATCGCCAAAACACTTACCACCTAGTCAACATTCGGAAAGGTACTTAGGTCGGGGAGCACGGGGTGAATGTGTTCATGGGAGGAAGTGGCCACTGGCTGTTTTTGAGGCTATGCTCATCATTGCAATTACCAGATTAGATAACATTCATCTTTAAGTGCAAACCTGAAGTAGGTACAAAAAGTAGAAAGTTTTTCGGATAAGGGTTTGATAAGCAATGATGATGTGAAGTTTTTGTTGAGGTATAGAGCAATTTTGACCGTAGCTTCGGATCGCCTGGAGGGCGTATTTTTCGGCGACATCGCCTGCCGTAGGTTCCATTGTGTTGGTTTATTATTCTTGGAATAATACACCTATGTTTTCGCGACGGGGGTCGACGACTCCGATCGGGCTCAAAATTTGACATTATCCGTTTCAAGAGGTCTACATTCTAAATCCGAAATGTCCGTCCGCCGTACGCCGTCCAGGCCGTTTTGGGCAGTAGGAATTTTTTTTAAAATCTGAAATTTTGACAAAATACTTGGTTTACCATCTAGTTGTGCCCGCAAGGTTTTCAGTCCGATCGCCCAAACCCGTGGGGCGCTCTGGGGCTATAATGGGGCTACGGGAGGGGTTTTTTGAAGGCTTTTAGCTATGGGGTCGAGTTAGGTGTCGTTTTCGAAGTATTTTTGGACGTAGAATACATTTTTTTGGGTCCCGGAACGATCCGATTTCACTGGGGCGATCTTTAGGGCTTTCATGGGGCTAAAAATGGGATTTTTAAAGGATCCCAGGATGTTAAATATTTTTTGAGTAAAAAATACAGAATTTTTGAAAAAACACATTTTTGAACAAAAAAATCAAAAAAAAAAAATTTTTTTTAAATTTTTTTCATTGACAGAATTTAATTTCTGCGCAAGTAACGTATATCAATGAATAATAAACCCTTGTGTAAAATTTGCAGCGTTTTTACTCGAGACTCCACTCGACCCCATAGCCGAAAACCTTTTTAAAAAAACCTCCAGTAGCCTCATAGCGCCCCATGGGGAGAAGAAAACGTGTTAAATAAACAATCATTACATTCACAAAGAGTCTCTCTACAACAATAATTGTTAGCCTAATTATTAGGTATGCACTATAATATAATACATAAATATTACAATAGAGAAGGAAACTCTGAAAGCATGGGCAAGGATACCTACCAAGCAAAACATGGTACGGCATGGATTTGATATCCGTCTGCCGGGGTGACCAGAGCCGTAAATTTTAAATCGAAAAAACAATGAATTTAATTTGAGTTTAATTTGAAATGGGTTGCGTCATATACTTCTGTGGGGCTTCACCAATTACTTTCGGTCACCAACGACTCAATATTTCCATGCGAAGAAACCAAACTGCGCCACTCGCCAACGCTCACTAGATTTTAGCCGTAACACCATCTGCTCCATGCTCAAGATAGGCTCCGACAGGTAGCGTGATCTAAGGCCTCCCAGCACCAAAGCGGATTCCAAAGAAATGGACAATATCCTCATTTAGGCTCAAGTTTCACAAGAATACGTCCTCCCGGAACTGTCTGACCTCACATAAATCCCATCGTAATGAATGAATAATGAATTGAAGAATTTTTAAGATGTAATAAACAAAAGGGAACAAACCCCTTGTTGTGGGAGTCATATATCAGCAACAGAAGTTATGAATCATTGGGAACTGTGCAATTTCCTAAAACATGATCAATGCATCTTGCAGTATAGGAATGTTTTGTAACCTGGCCCATTGGGCCAAGGAACTAGGTCAGATAAATGGGAAAATTCGGCCAAACATAGTTGAACTAGTAATGAACAAAGTACGCAGTACAGTTAGCACTGAGAAATTCGGTGTCTGGGCAGAGGAAATCACTAGTGAATATTTGGCGTTTTGAATTTTCCCGCGGTGGCACTTTTACTAATCCGCCAGAGTGCGCTAGCGTAAGTAGTGTAAAAAAAAAAAAAAAAAAAAAAAAAAAAAAAAAAAAAAATGACAGCAGCCAATGAGAGAGTAGCGCCACTTTTCCCTCCAGATTCAAAGTTGAAAATTTCGAAAGTGCCCTAGAAATTTGTATTACACCGTAGGAGACCAAAACTCACTGCTATGCCTTCAAATTATGAAGTTCTTTCAGAAAAAAGTATTAGTCGACGTTCGGTTCCCGGGCCCATTAGTTGTAAGTGTTTTACCCTTTGTAATAAAAAAAACAAAAAAACATTACCTTCATGGCAAATGAAGTTGACTGGAAATCCGTCATTTTTTCAGTGGGCCTCCTCGCCCTCCAAGAAGAGGCGTCTACGGGATGGGAGACATTCGCGGACCGCCGCCAACGTCCGCCTGCGGCGCCGGCGGGTGCTGCGGATGAACGTGACTTCCTACGCAGAAATCTACAATCACGTCACATCAGAAATCCCTTATAAATCAACTACCAAATTTTATTTAGTTATTTTCCCGACTATTAAGTATACGTCAGTTGAAAAAATCATGTTCCTTAAAGTGTAGTTTACGAAGCAATCATTAGAGTGCGTTTCTTTGGAATTGTCTCGTGAGAGCAGCCGATTCAGATATGTATTTTGTTCGCATCTCACATTAAAGTAAATCCTTTGGAACCACAGAGAAGTATTCGGTGAGATGCCTTGATCTGGTTACTGAACATAATATGTTAACATAATAAATATTATTTAATAAACTAATAATGATAAATATTTTTTGTATTTAATTTTACCCTTCGTACCGCACCGCCAAATGAGGACGTCAAGTCCAAAACCAACGTGCGCACAGTGCGTTATTTGAGCAGTTTCGGGGAAGGAAAGTCTTAGCATCAAAGCGATTCGACCTAACGCCTTATCAGCCTAAAAATCGGTATGTTAACGTTTTTGGGTGTGGAATCCAAAAATGAGGTAAAAAAGAAGTCACATTTAATGTTATGACACGTTATTGATTTTAAAATCTGCATTGCTGACTCGAAAATTACATTAGACTCTGATTTGTTATCTAACTATCAAAATGAACTTTAACGCGGCTGTGAACCAGTGTTTCAATAGAAATGAGCCCAGTGATTTAGGGCTCCTTGTTAAGTAGGAAAGAATGGGGTTTCCTCTTTTTCGCATTATGAAAGGATTACAATGTAATCATGTCATGATTTCTACTAAACAAATCACCATCTATACCACTTACCTATTCAGGACGTGTCCGTGGCTATCTATCTAACTGAGTATGTCACCAGCCTTCTCCTCGGTTAAAAATATGGTAATGTTGGTTTATTATTCTTGGAATAATACACCTACGTAATCACGACGGAGGTCGACTCCGATCGGCCTCAAAATTTGACATTATCCGTTTCAAGAGGTCTAGATTCCAAAACCAATATGTCCAAGCCGTTTTGGGCAGTAGAAATTTTTTTTTAAATTTGAAAAAAAAATTCCTACTTTAGATTTAATCTTAAATTTTGACAAAAGTAGGTATTTAATACTCGGTTTACCATCTAGTTGGGCCCGCAAGGTTTTCAGCCCGATCGCCCAAACCCATGGGGCGCTATGGGGTCGAGTTAGGTGTCGTTTTCTAAGTATTTGTGGACGTATTTTTCAAGTAAAAGCAAAAAATCTTGAGAAAAAAAAAATCCCCGAAAAAAACATTCTTCGTCATTGACACAGAATTAAATTTACGCATAAGTAACCTATATCAAAGATTAATAAACCCTAGTGTAAAATTTGCAGCATAGAGATGGCGGAGGGAAAAAGAGGGATATTTCGAGAGCAAGGGTGGGAATTATTCGAAGAGGTCTCTGGCATCACTGCCACCGCATGATCAAACCAGCGTTTCCACATCGAGGGAAATTTAGCTTTTTGAGGGAAAATGGCCCCTTGGAGGGAAACTGGCCTTATTGTAGACTGTATTCACATACAGAAGAAAATTATTAAATAAATACATTTTATTTATTTGTTTGTGCATAAGGCATAGGCGAGGGAAGTACCGACTAGAAACAAAAATGTTTTTGTTTAAAATGGGTACTTCTCTCTCGTCTTACCGATTGTCGAGCTCGTGTGGTGGTTGTACAACAGTTGTAAAGTTACTTTAATGCAAAATGCGATATTTAATATCGATTCATCGTAAATGGTGAACAAGAAGATAAGTAGGTAAGTATTGAGGGAATGAGTATTTACTAGTATTTAGTATTTTAATTTTATTATTTTATTGAGGGAATGAGTAAGTATTGAGTATAGAGTAAGTACCTACTCGAATAAATTAGTTTTAAAAACGAGGAGCAGGTGGTTAAGTTTAGGATAATTCTCACTATTTTTTTAAAGTAGGTATTTTCATCTAGGTATTATACTGTATGGCTCACGTTCATGTGAAATCGTTGAGGGAAAAAAGAGGGAAATTTTCTCGAACGGGAGGGAAATTGAATGAGGCCGTGTGACAGCCCTGTATCACACCCTGAATTTGATAAAATAGATAGCGTCTCGCCGAAAGTGTCGGCCCGAAACTTATTTCCTTTCCCACTGATTTTACATTCCCACGATTGTTTTACGTTAGATTTCCCAAGTTGACACTATTTATACTTTTGTCATCCAGCTCAGGTGAGTTCAAATCGGAGTCAAGACTGTTTCTGCACTACTTGTGTCGTTCTGTAGCTCACTCTCGTTGTACCGATCAATGTGAAATCCAGATTATCCGTTTTGTTTGGATGGCACGTCTTTCAATGTTTGTCCAATACGTTTTGTGCCGAAGAAATGCCTGAGAGGCGCCGATCTGTTCGGTTGTGTCCGTGTGCGGGTGTGTGTTAGTGTGTCCTTGTGGCGGATCTTCCTCGTCATGTTCTGAAGGTCCTTCCTGATTAGACGTTAGTTGCCCGCCTTGTTCTCGGAGACTATTTTGGACGTATCTACTTGAAATTCAATCTTTGGAGAAACAAAGTGAGTCTCTACGTCGACTCAGGGTGGCTCTGTCAGTCGTTTGTTCTACCGAATGCATTTTAGGACCTCTCAAGACAATTCACTTGACGGAGGTGCCCTGGACCCTGACCAGTTTACATGTGATATTATTGGTTTTGAATCTCACTTGCACAGGATATAATTCCCCCCCCCCCCCTTTCCAAACCAGAATGAAATCCTATATTAGCGCCTGTACCCCATGAGGGGGCTTAATACGATGTTTGTTTAAGAGGAGTTTTGGTTCATAATTCTTGGAATACCTAATACACCTTTGTAAACGCGACGTAGAGCGGCAATTCTGCCTTACAATTTGACATAAGACGAAGTGGAGACAGTCGTTCATGTGGGTAATGTAGTATCTCTCTTCTGATGAGAAGTTCGTCAGTGGTAGGGGATGTCAAAGAAACGTTGACTTCATGTCATCGAAAAAGGCTTCAAACACATCCGACTGGAGCGATCTCCACCATTCTTCGATGAATAGTCGCTTAAGAAGTTGTCGTGCTCCTGTGCGTTTAATTTTGTATCTGTGTTTGACGTGGTTCCAGAGACATTCTATTGTCTGAGTGTGAGCACCGGTGGTGGGATCTACGAAATTTTCGGAATCGATAATCGTTTTGTGATCTTAACCACGGTTAAGATCACGATCACGATCTCCCAGAGTGCAATATGCCCCCCCCCCCCCCCAGCCCCATTTGATCACGTTTGTCATACATTCTAGCACACACGTCCCTTCATAAATTGTACCAGTCAGTAACGGTTTGCTTACTTCGCCCACTCCACTTTACAACATCACTTACAGCTACATATTAGATTACTCCAAAACCAGACTAGTTCGACTATTGCACATAGAGATAAGTTATGTACTATCGGGGTTACTAATCGGGTAATAGGCAAAGAGGGAGGCCGTAGGTCACACACGCTACTTCCAATCTTCGCGTAGGTCACACGTAAGACGTGTCCTTTTTTTCAAATATATGTACCTATTTATTGACTCAGAATTAATTTTTGTACCATTTTTCTATATCACAAAATAATAAACCCTTGTGTAAAATTTGCAGCTTTTTTAAATTTATTTATTAATTTTTTTTATTAGGTTAGAAGTTTTCTGATCACAGTCGTTTTCAAACATTCAAGAACAAGAGCACAACCCACATTTTGTCAAAGATGGCGAAGATTGAAGATTTTTGACGATCTACTGTGACTAAATTCCTCTACCGAATTTGGCGTTCATGGAGTCTTTCGAACGGAAATTTAGTGCTCTTTAATTTGTTAGGTATGAAGTGATGTTTTCCGTAAATCGAACCGATTTGGAGTTACAATCCGATAACTAAAAAACGCTGCACATTTTACACAAGGTTTTATTATTCATTGATATAGATTGATTGTTCGAAAATTAAATCTGTCAAGAAAATAAATTTGAAAAATTTTCAATTTTTTTTTTCAGTCGGAAAATATTTGGCCTCCTGGGACCCTTCAAAAATCCCAAATTTTGTAGTTCCATGAAAGCCCCATAGATTCTCACGGTGAAATCCGATCTTTCTGGGACCCCCAAAAATGGATTCTACGTGCAAAAATACTTCGAAAACGACACCTAACTCGATCCCATAGCCAAAAGCCTTAACAAAACCCCTCCCGTAGGCCCATTTTAGCCCCATAGCGCCCCACGTGTAGGGCGATCGGGCTGAAAACCTTGCGGGCACAACTAGATGGTAAACCGAGTTTTGTCAAAATTTCAGATTAAAAAAAAAAAATTTCTACTGCCCAAAACGGCTCGGACGGTGGATGGACAGTTCGGATTTAGACCTCTTAATGTAGACCTTAATGTAGACCTCTTGAAACGGATAATGTCAAATTTTGAGGACGATCGGAGTCGTCGACCTCCGTCGCGATTACGTAGGTGTATTATTCCAAGAATACTAAACCAAATGGTGCCAAAATATCGCGGTTTTGTGGCTCCCCTCAGAAACCGTCAGAAACTCATATAACTCTTATTTGGGATGCCCTAAGTGATTTAAAATCTTTGCCAGCTTTACGCTATTTTATTGGAGGCACGTCCTTTTTTGGTCTATTTTTTCTGGGCTACTTGCATAATTGACCTGCACCACGTTGTGGTTTGTTTTATACTGTGTCCTATTCGTTCCTAATGTTATTACTTTTATTTTCAGATATCAAAAAATGAAGAGACTATTCTCGAGATTCATCGTTCCCCAAATAAAAACGGCGAGGGCATACAGCTGCCAATCAAACAAGAAACTAGTCATTTACGAATTTGGAGATCCAAAAAGCGTTTTAAAATTGGAAGAAAACGAAGTCGCTCCTCCCAAAGATGATGAAGTCTTAGTGGAAATGTTGGTGGCGTCCATCAACCCGGCTGATATCAACACGATACAAGGGACGTACCCGATTAAACCGAAACTGCCCGGCGTTCCGGGTCACGAGGGGGTCGGCAAAGTGGTGGAAATCGGCCCGAACGCAACCGGCATCAAACCGGGGGATTTGGTCATTCCGAATGTTGAAAATTTCGGGAGTTGGGAGCGGTATAAGGTCGTCAAGAAGGACACTCTGCTGACTGTGCCGGCGGAAGTGCCTCTGGTCGAAGTCTGCGGGATGTCTTCGAACACCAGCACGGCGTACAGGATGTTGAAAGATTTCGTGGCTTTGCAACCGGGCGATGTCGTTATACAAAACGGCGCCAACAGCGCCGCAGGTCAAAACGTCATCCAGCTGTGCAAAGCGTGGGGAGTCAAGTCGGTGAATATCGTCCGGAACCGTCCCGACATCGATGCTCTCCGCGAACACTTGACATGCCTCGGAGCGAACGTCGTGCTCACCGAAGAGGAACTCAGGTCCACCAAGATGTTCAAGTCCGGAGAAATGCCTCAACCCAAACTCGCCTTGAACTGCGTCGGCGGCAAAAACGCCATGGAAGTCCTCCGCCATTTGGCTCAAAAAGGCGTCATGGTCACCTACGGCGGCATGTCCCGAGAGCCTGTCATGATCCCCACGTCACTACTCATCTTCAAGGACGTCGCCGTTCGAGGTTACTGGATGACCCGATGGACCCGTGAAAATAGAAATTCGGATCTCCGACTTGCGATGCTCGAAGAATTATACTGCCTCATGATAGAAGGAAAACTCAAAGCACCAGCTCATAGTCTGATACCTATGGACCACTACACCGAAGCCCTCGACAGTTTGACCAACCCTAAAGGTTTCGCTGGAACTAAGTTTTTGATTGATTTCAGGCTGTGAACGTTCTATTCATTAGATTAGTATGTAACTATTCACTACGGTAAATTATTGTGATATGTTATGTGTTACCACTTTCTGGTGAGTTCTAAATAAACGCTTGAATTTATTCTCTTCTTATTCCAGGTTAGCGCTGTAAGGCCAGTCGGTATTGGGGTTTGAGGTTGTCTAAAATCGGGAGAAATGGAGATTTTTATGGTTGACTGGGTGCCTAGGAAACGTGTTTTTAGCATTTTCTGCTAGATTCTCCTTGTGCTTAATCTTGTGGTGTCCGAAAAACCGCGATTTGTTTGCACTTGTTTCAGTTTTTTGCTTATAAATCGTAAACTGTTCATCCTACAGAAATTTCAAACATAAATAGCATAATGACCGCGTCGAATGACCCCCTCAAACGTTAAGATCGGCTCGCCCGTTTGGTCGCAATCGACCGTTCAAGTTGGCCAATTTTTCTCAAATCGTCTGAAAAATGGATTACGCTCATGTTTCAAAGCCTCGATATCAAAAAAACGGCCCACCCAATCAAAAAATTTCACTTAATCAAAGTTGTAGAGAATTAAATTTCATGTTAGGGAAACCTCCTAAGAACCGACTGTAGCCCAAACTAGGCCACTCACGTATCAATAAGTACAGTCACCACGTCGGAAGGGGGCTCCTTGCAAAAATTCCTGTCAAAACGAACCTTTGGGGGAAATCCACATTTTGCACGGAAAATTTCCTTGTGGGATTGGGAGCCAGAGGGCCGAGTTTTTTCACTTTCTGCTAACATTTTATTTTGTTAATTTTCAAACTCTTCCCACTTACTTTTTCCTTTCTCACTTCGTTGAATTACACTTAACTCTTTTGAGGTGCTGAATCCGAAAATGGCCTCCGTTTTCTTGAACTATCGCCAATTTTAGGGTTTTTCGTGTCATTTCGGGATTAAAAAATGATAGCCGTTACGTGCAAAGTCCAAAAATTCTGAAAAAATGTGCTTATTGGAAATTTAATGCTGATTGCAAATATATAAATGACTTGGGGTCTAAAAGAACTCCAGAGATTTAATTAACTTAAGTTCCTTCACAGGCGGAGTTAGAAGGTCTCCTTCTGCAGTCAGAATTTGTCTGAAAGTAAAAAGCTAATTAGCTTTACATTAATGTCCTGATTCTAATCCTAATAGGTCCCCCTGTGAGTCAGCGTAGGTAATTGCGGGTATGGTGTAAAAGGCTTCTTCTTGAAAAATGCAAGCAAACAAACACTTTCTTTATTCAGGGAATCGTACGTTGTCTTCACTTCTTCATTCTACGACTTTAAAAGTCATCGTGATTGTATCTTCTCCGAGTCCAGCTTTGACGATGTCGCCCGGAGCGAGTGCGCCGACTCCGGACGGCGTTCCGGTCAAAAGCAAATCGTACGGTTGCAACGTCATTTTCGACGAGGCGAAAGCGATCAACTCGTTGACGGAGAAGAGCATGTCGGCGGTGGAGGACTCCTGGCGCAGGACCCCGTTGACGGAACACCACAAAGAGACGTCGTCGTGGTGCGGGAAGATGTCTTTGGCGTGGCCGTCGGTGACAGGCGTGGCCATGTCGAATCCCTTGCTGATACTCCACGGAAGTCCCTTTCCGTTCCCTTTACTTAGAAGAAGCTTCTTTCTGACGGAAAGAAAACGTACAACAGTCATGGAATAAAAGCTTACTGAAAGCTCACTCTCGAAATTTAATGTTGGTAATGTGAACTTAATTTTTTTGTTGGTGTGGGAAAAGCTGTGGTGGTGTCTACCTACCGTGGCGGCTCCCATCCCGGGTATTGCTAACCCCGTCCCTCCCTCTCTTCACCATTTCCCCTTCCCTCCTGTCATGGCGCTCCTTAAATGTGGGGGCCTCAAGCAGTTGCCTCTTTAAAAAAAGGTCTCTACCAACTGGCCTCAGACCCCTTCTACTTGCATTAGGATAATGGGCTAGGGAACAAGGTCAGAGAAATGGGAAAATTCGGCCGAACATAGTTGAACTAATAATGAACAAAGTACTCAGTACAGTTAGCACTGAGAAATTAGGTGTCTGAGCAGAGGAAATCACTACCTAGTGAATATTTGGCGTTTTGAATTTTCCCGCCGTGGCACTTTAACTAATCCGCCAGAGTGCACTCGCACAAAAAGTAGGAAGTGTACAAACAAATCTTTTTTATTTTGGGTTATGTGATGTTGGTGAACATGAATATGGTCTGTCCCGTCACACTAGCGTCAGAACAAATCCGAACGACTATTTTCCTTGCGATTTCACCTCGTGAATCTCTCTGAAATCGTGCTTTTAGTTCATTGGTTGACCGCCAGAGCACTTCTTGGAAGCGCCACTCTTCCCTCCAGATTCAAAGTTGACATTTTCGAAAGCGCCCTGGAAATTTGAATTACACCGTAGGAGCCCAAAACTCACTGCTATGGCTTCAAATTATGAAGTTCTTTCAGAAAAAAGTATTATAGTCGACAATCAGTTCCCGGGCCCATTTACACTTTTTTTTTTTCAGAAATTCATAGCTACCCGCCACATGGAGCAACGTTTGGTTGGAAGATTTAATCAAATTTTGATGCCCTTCACGGCGGAGCCAGATCGCCCGAGGCCGCACGCTCGAGTCCATTTAGCTTCGGTCCAAATTAGGGGGGGTCACATACGAGTAGGCCAGTTTCCTTCTTCATGAGTCAGGTGCTTACAGCGGCATTCGCACTAAATAGTGCTAAATGTTTTTCGCCGTAGTTATCTCGAGCATCAGTTTATCAAATCTATTTCATCTATAATTGTATTACTTTGGTAGGTACTATGGTGCCAACCTTCGCTGGCTATGCTAGCCAACCCCCGGCCGTATCCCACCTTGACTCAGACCCAACAACTTGTTTTCTTAAAAAATACAAATTTTGGTTGTTGGGGGGGGGGGGGGGGGGGTACCGCGTAGTCTTCGGACACCACCTTGGCCCACCACCATCCCAATATCCTGTCAACTGCTTCAACACCTATTTTTTCTCCACTTTTGGAGCTTCCACGCGCCATGAGGAGCACTTTTGGGTGGTTTCATATTTTCTCGTTATCTGCTCGCCAAAACGGGTTTTTGGTCGTTTTTTACAAATTTATTAGAAACAGTTTAATTTCCTGTTTGTCTCCACTTTTGGAGTCACGGCCACCCATCGCACTCAGACGTGCACACTACGAAGTCCAGACGAACCCTGAATGGTTTTTAGACCGGGGATTTCACATACACGAATGAGACTGTCATCGGACCCGGTACATTTGGCATCGGACTGCAAGGCCGACCCAGGCGCCACCCGACACACGGCAAGTCCACTTGTTGGCTCTGTGGCTCGGCTCCGTGGATTTTGGCACGTCCAAAAATCCAGCGATGTCGCGAGGTTACTAGAAATTTCCCCACACACGGTGGAAAATGGATCGGCTCGAGGCCGTTTGGCTCCGCCGTGAATGCCGGACGTTCGCAAGTTAGATGCATTTTGCAATTCTGTGCATGATGTTTACGTCAAAGAAGATGCTCAATTTGCGCCGCTCCTACTTTCAATATTTTTATTTGAGGGTGCCATATCGGTCCAGTAGGAAAAAAAGTCCAAGTTTTTTCAAGTGTGAGCCAGGGCACATTTCAGCCCAGTAGGTGAGTCATTGGGCCCACATTGGTCGCAGCGCGACGATCATGGGGTATCCCACATACTCCCCTTAACTTGTTGACTGACCAATGGGATCCTCCATGTCCAGGCATTAGCCAAAAATCAAGACCTATAAATTTACTGCTACCATATCCTACCAGTACGTTGCTCGCTGTGAGGTCGAACGCCAAACAATATCCAGCTATGTACTGGTCCGCTGCTTCGACCCCGACTTTCTTGCAATTTTTCCCTATGATGACTCCAAGTTCGACTTCGTGGTCGAGTTTGTACCCCGGAGGAATCTGCATTTGTAAGCTTCATTTAGTTCATTTGGGACTAACTGAAAGTACCGAAAAAAAACGGTTTAATCTTAGCGGCCTGAACCTTCACGTCACGACCCGTAGCGTAGCGTAAGTCGAAGTTGGCTTCATGAACACGATCGGTTCCTTGGGCATCGCAAGTTTCTTTTCATCGATGTAGGATCTGAAATCGTGAGTGTCGTTGAACGGCGAATTGATTCTGGAATTCTATTGTTCAGATGATCAAAATCAACTCACTTGTAATTACTTGCTGCCCCAATAATCTTCTTCCCGTGTTTGTAAAAGTGCTGGACGTCAAGAGCCATTTTTTTGGTTCCGTAATAGTCAAGAGGAGTCGAAGTAATTACAACGAAGCCCCCAAGGAGGAAAGAAGATTGTTAATACACACTTAAGTAACCAAATTTGGTAAAATATGTCAAACTATTACCTACCAAAGGAAAGGAGAATTGTTTTACTCTTTAAAGGTTCTAAATGAAAAATGTCAAGATAGGTAAAGTTTTTATTTTCTAATGCAACGCGTGAACTCCATGGAAATAATGGTGGAGTGGGGGAGCTTCTTCTTCGCACCAGTGTCAAAACTATGGCCTTACTACTCAGGACCTCATGGAAGGGAAGAATGCAAAAGAAAGAAAAACAGTTTACGGGACAGGACGGCGGGCGGACATTTCGGTTTTGGAATCTAGACCTCTTGAAACGGATAAATTATTGACAAATTTTGAGCCCGACTAGAGTGGTAGACCTCTCGCGATTACATACCTAGGTGTATTATTCCAAGAATAATAAACCAAAATGATAGCCTGCAAAGTCCAAAAATTCTGAAAAAAATGTGCTTCTTAAGAATTATTGACTCCTGAAAATGACACCTAACTCGACTCCATGGTGAAAAACCTTCAAAACCCCTTCCGTTGTCGCTTTAGCCCCTCAGTTTTTAATAAGTCTTATCAGATAATAGATTCTATTATATTGGAGCTCCAATACGAGGATGAGGAGGAGAACGAAGATGCTCATCTTTACTGTAGGGCAGTTTTAGATGTTGGAAAAAACCCCATTCAGGGTGGTGAGTAGATGACGGGAAAAGCCTGAAAACACCAAAAAGTTGAATCAAAATGGCTCAGTGTTAAAAAAATACTGGCTGGCTTGTTGACAGGATTTTGGAAAGAAAGTCGGGTGTGGGCGAAGGGCAAATGGCCCCCTTCACCGCGACGACCGTCTCCGGGGGGTTTGAAAGGTCGGGAAAAGGGTACAAAATTTAATTTCGGCGGTCGGAATTCAAGCCTACTGACCGTCTCGCCTTGTCGGTTCGTCGTCGCGGAGGGGGGCAAAAAGGGGCCGCTTCATAATGAAACTTTCATTACAGAAAGTACTATAATATACTCTATTATATTATACCATATTATGGTAAAGTAAAATAGGAGATCCGACATTTTGAACTAATTTAAACTTTTTACCAAAACTACCCATTTATCATAATTTAGATAGGGAGAGAAGCTATCTGGATCCTGAACGGCCCTAGTTGGTCGGAGCTGGTTGAGTTCTGTAAAACAGCGTGGAGATATAGGAGCTTTAGGCTGGACCAGTTCTCTGCTTAGTGGGTTTTCCTTCTGGTTTTGTCGCTGGCTGGGTGTTCTTTAGTACTCCCCCCCATTTTCAAATTTTCACACCATGAACCTCACTTAAAAAAAAAAAAAAAAAAAGATTTCAAAACATTAAAGTCACCAGTTTTTGGTGCTTTCAATTTGGATCCGATTGAATTTCGCCTAAGTAGGTTTTTCATTAAATAAAAAACTGGGGGGGTGTACTAAAGTTTTTGACTATTGTAAAACTTTAGTACTCCCCCCCCCCCCCCCCCCCCCCCACGGAAATGGCCGGTGGAAAAGAACAATAAACACAAAAAACCTAATCGGGCACCCATTTATTTACCAAAATAAATGAAATATTTGAAATAATATTATTTGGTATTTAAGGTGCTAAAGGGTTATACATGGTTTTAATGGTCTCCATGAAACTTAGAAATGGGTCAACCTGTCTGATGTGGACGTCCCATCTCCACAAAAATTCACAGAGATGAGGATGAAGGTCACGAATTCCACCGCTGTGCAATTTGCGTTTCATGGCTCTCCATGTAGACTCAATCGACTGTGTATGAGCAAGAGTGGCTGGATCCACGAAATTGACTGAATGGTTCACTGTCAAATGAGTCTAATGCAGTCTAAATAACTCGCTGTACGCTTTCCAATGGTCTGACATGATAGTTGTTGCGGGTTTCACGTGTTTCAGAATCATAGGCAAGAGTGTAGCTGCGTCTCTTTGTCGATGGCGGTTAACATGGTTCTAGCCACTGGGGGGGGAGTTCTAAAGTTTTACACTAGTCAAAAACTTTAGTACACGTGTACTAAAGTGGTACTGGGGGTACCCCCCCAGTTTTTTTTTTTTTGATAATAAAACCTACTAATGCAAAATTTAATCGACTTTCCGTTGAAAGCACGTTAATCAATGTGGTTTGACGTTTCGAAATCACTCATTAAATTTCAAAAAGAGTAATTACTCTTTTTGAAACCTTAAGGTTTTGGGGGAGAAATCTCACTTTGAAAATGGGGGGGAGTACTAAAGAACACCCTTAGATCCATTGCCGTATTTGTTTATTTTGAATTTAGTGTAATTTTATGCTTATATTCAAAATAAATCTCTTTCTTCTTCTTCTTCTTCTTCTCCTTCTTCTTCATAATTTAAAAAATTTAATATAATAAAAGTAACGTCATAGCTTGTTTTTCACGTCGTAATGGTCGTTTCGGGTACCTACCTCACATTTTACCGAAACGGATTTAGTAGGTAGATTTTTTATTTACACCTAATTTTCCATCAATTTATCAACGTTTAGTGCCAAAACCTGCCACATCCAAAATTTACTTACATTTATCGTCTAACACTTGCTCTAGATCCGATTCCGCATTATATTATTGAAATAATATTTCACATAATATTATTACCTATACATAAGGCACATGTGCCTCTATGGAAGTTTGGACAAAAAATGAACATCTCAAGGTGGAACGTAAAGTCGTGATTGAAAAATCATCTCTCCTGAAAAATTTACTGCTACTACTGTTAAACTGAAAAATTTACTGCTTCTACGGTAAAACGGACTATGTTCTGTGCTGCCCTCAATGAACTATTTTGGAGCTGCTTTAGGAACGCTGGCCACACTATCAGGTTATCGTCGATAACCGCACTGTAAGGTTATTATTTCGATTTCCAATATGCCTCTGACGTTTATGATTTTATAACTTTATTTTTTTCGCTTCCCAAACTCCGCAAATTTGTCATCGCGATTCCCATTCATCTACAACATGAAACTCTTCAGCAATTTGGCTTTGCTGGTCATTTTCGCTTTTCTCGGGTTATCGTTTGGGCGGATACACAAACTGACAATTCGGGTGAGTTGGGTTGATGTTTTGAGTTATTTTCCTCCGTTCAAAGTGGACTTCTCTAGCGTTTTATCGTTTTTTAGGATGACACGAGGAAATTCATCTCGCTGAGCACGTTCGGGTTTTTCAAAGGCGGACTTCTCGACGTCAAACTCCACAATTTCCATGCAGAGCCGGAGAACGTCGATGACGTCGTAAGTTTGTTCCGTGATTTCATTCTTGCGATGGTTCTTCCCTGTGACGGCCATGAGCTCATAGTTTGCTTTGTTTATCTAGAATAATATTCTAGTCACTTCACTATATTATATTAATGCAATCACTATATACGCAATATTAATGCAATATTATTGCATTCATGACTGAATCGATTGTCAGTGTAGTAGTTCAGTCCGCCTAGTGTTTTCCAAGGAATGAAGTAGCATAGTCGGTTTTATTACGGTTCTAATGAGGTCGCTGAATCCGAATTTGAAGTTCGTCACCTCAAAAAAAAAAAAACAAAAAAAAAAAACAAAAAAACCTTCCCCTCGAAAATCAAAAAAACTCGAAATTCTCTCTTTTTTAAGTTTTTCGCTTATATCTCAAAACTAAGCGTTTTTTGGGGAAACACGCTATTTGAAAAATTAAAGTAGGCGAAATTCCTTACACAATGCATATATTACAGTTGAAGATCGGACCATTAGTAGAGCGCGCTGAAAAATGCCCACTCTTTCGCAATCTGCCTTAATCTAGGGCCATTTTGAACGTATTCTAGCGCCTTACTATTGGTCTAATATTCTACTATAATGTAGGTATGCATTTTGTAGCGAATTCTGTCTACTTCAATTTTGCAAATAGTGTGTTTCTACGAAAAGCACTTATTTTTCAAAATATAAGCGCAAAACTGGAAAAAGGTAGAAAATTTCAAGGTTTTTGGTCAATTTTCGAGGTGAAGGAGGCCTTTTGGTTTATTATTCTTGGAATAATACACCTATGTTTTCGCGACGCGGGTCGACGACTCCGATCGGCCTCAAAATTTGACATTATCCGTTTCAAGAGGTCTACATTCAAAATCCGAAATGTCCGTCCGCCGTCCAGGCCGTTTTGGGCAGTAGGAATTTTTTAAAAAATCTGAAATTTTGACAAAATACTTGGTTTACCATCTAGTTGTGCCCGCAAGGTTTTCAGTCCGATCGCCCAAACCCGTGGGGTGCTCTGGGGCTATAATGGGGCTACAGAAGGGGGTTTTTGAAGGCTTTTAGCTATGGGATCGAGTTAGGTGTCGTTTTCGAAGTATTTTTGGACGTAGAATCCATTTTTTGGGGTCCCGGAACGATCCGATTTCACTGGGGCGATGTTTAGGGCATTCGTGGGGCTAAAAATGGGATTTTTGAAGGATCCCAGGATGTTAAATATTTTTCGAGTAAAAAATACAGAGTTTTTGAAAAAACACATTTTTGAACAAAAAAATCCAAAAAAAAAATTTTTTTTGAGAAAAAACCAAAAAAAAATTTTTTTTAAATTTTTCATTGACAGAATTAAATTTCTGCACAAGTAACGTATATCAAATATCAAAGAATAATAAACCCTTGTGTAAAATTTGCAGCGTTTTTTGAAGTGGCGGACGTCAGATTCGGATTAAACGACTCAAAAACACGTACAACCGTTATAAAACGCCGTTTTTGAACCTAGTCCGGACTGGGCTGAAAGGGATTCTAAAATCAATTGTAATCAAGTCCGATTTTCCTTCAAATGTTTGCAGTTTGGGTTCAGCTTGGACAAAATACATTCCGACCCGATGAACACCAACCTCGAAGCCCACCAGGATCACTGCCTTTTGACTTCTCAGGACCGAAAGCCCAACGACAAACAAACTGTCATTCTCTTCGTCATGAACAGGAAAACCAACGTGTGAGTATCAGATGAGAGCGTCTGAGAAGTGTCTGGGGGGACAGAAAACGCCAACGCCAGCGCGCTCTCACGCCTGTTTGGTTAACTCTTTTCTCGGTTGTTTGAATGGGGCGAGTGACAACAAAGCGGACGGTTTGCTAAACACCAGGAAGAAGTATAAAGACCAGTTTTTTCACATGAAAAGTTGAATAATATTCAACCCATATTATGGGTTTTTCGTGTTCGGTGGTGGGCTGCAAAAGCCGTAGTAGCAGCGTGATCTTTTGTTTCTTGCTGCCTACCGGGAAAACAGTGTGATTCTGGAATGCCTGGACCCTTGGAAGGGTGCTGAGGGGAAGCTGGTATCGAACACAAAGTGTCATGATTGGTATCAGTTCTCCTTGAGTCTACAGTATTACCAGAAATCAGCTGACTGGCTTCCATCAGTGAGACCAAAAGACCTGGTCAGCTGACGCAGTCTGACGAAGGGCCAATCTCTGGGCTCCGACAGACGAGATGTCAGTAGGTGCCTGGTCAACGAACCCGCGTGAAGTAATTGGTTCCGCTGACCGAGCACCCTCAGGTTAGTGTCACCAGTTTCCCGGTCGGTGCAACCAATCAAAAATTCACTGCGTTTAAACACTGTAATTAACAATACAAAATAAATTGGCAGTGAATGAGAAGTAGCCTCGAGATTTGAGGCACAGAGGACATGTAGGCCACGGAGATATTTGGGGTAACCATCTCTCGCTCTATATCACTAGTTATGACATTATGACATTGTGCTACAGGTCTCCGAGCCTGAGCTCTGGTGGCCGCAAAAGGAAACACCAATGTGGCATCCTGAGCACTGCTTAAGCGAAGGGATTTTCAGTTTTAGCATGGATCATGCTTTAGCCTTGAGCTAACCGCCCGAAAACGTGACGCGAGATGGCTGACGTAGAAGTGTCACACGAGTATTAGGAGGTTAGGAGAACAAAGGAGCTATTGATTTTCACATACAACCAAGCCGTTCTCGCTGCCAGGAACCGTTGGTCCCTTGGCAAAATGAAAACAAACATGACAACTATAGGAAGTAGTGAGTAAATCCTTGAGCCGCGAGTCCTTATTTACGTATTTACAGTGTTCCTCCAGCCGTCCACCAGTGATGTGGTGTCCTGGACTAGATTGCCCTCCTTCGACGTCGTCGGGGGTCTATTCTTGTCATTCCACCGATACATACACGCCTGGATTCGGAAATGGGGCTTCCGATGTTATGCCAAAGAAACGTAAAACCGCTGCCGAACGTCAAAAGGGATGTAGAGCGCGTCAATCCGCCAAAAAAGCACTGGCCAACGAGAATGGTGAGTCTAAACCGATAAAAACTGCTGCCGAACGTCAAAAGGAATACAATAAGCGTAAACAACGGAGAACAAGAAAGTGCGGCTAAAGCATGTTCCATGTTTCTTGAATTTTAGCCGTAGGCTCTAAGCGAAAAGCATCCGGGGGTCCAGGGGGCTTGCCCCCTGGCGAGGCCCGAAGGGTCGAGTTTTCAATTGTTAACATTGCCTCTGCTTCCTCGCCGTTTTCTATTCGTCTCCCCGTTGTGTTGTGATTTTGAGACGATACTTTTAATGATAGAAGAAAGGTAAAGTACCATTGCTCGTTGGAAGCCGTTGCTTAGCCAAGCCAGAGAAATTGTGTGCAAGCAAGGAGTTGGCGAAGTGACAAGTGCAGCAACTGTAGTTTCCTGAAGAATAGTTTCTCGTATATTGAAGGAGGCAAACTCATCAATGTCAAAATTTGCAGGGGTGTTTTGGAAGGAAAAGCCGGGAGCTTCGTGATTATTTTAATAGGATACAATTAGGATACAATGTCAAAATCGTTCATTTAATGAAACCGTTTTAGGGGAGATGAAGAGAAGGGATGCCACTTGGAAGGGAAAAACGTGATGGAAGCGGGAAATTTCGTGAGAACTGTAGTTCGATTTCCTCCGCCAGAGCTCAGGGTTGGAGCGCAATATTCTTGTGGGAGACCGATAATGGCCGCAAGTCCCACACGTTAAAATCGTAATGAGTTTATTTTACGAATCGATTCTTTTAAACGAACCGAATCGGATCAATCAAATACATCACGCATTTTGTCAAAAATGGGATATTTTTGTGACTCGCTTATGGTCGAAAGTTCCGTTGGATGATGCCATAATCGCTTAGATGTGAACGCCGTACAAACGCGCCGTGAAAGAATACCTCGTGTCCAAAAACCTTGTTTGTCTTCATCGGTCCATTTGCTTGGATTTTGTGTTGTGGGAGAGTAAGGAGTCGTTTTGTGGGTCGTTTCGCGCGCAGATTTGTGGGGGTTTTAGACCTGTTCGAGCTCGCTAGGAGGCACCTTTAAGGAGCTACAGGCTGGGGTTCTAAAGGATTTTGGAAAGAGTTCGAGAGAGGCTGGCGTTGAATCGATTTGTGGGGGTCCCAGGCCTGTCGGAGCTCCCTATGAGACTCTTGTGATGCCATGAAGGTATTCTACGAGCTGTTTCAACTCGCAAAGTAGTTACTCTGTTGTGTAGTACAAAGTGGCGAGGACATTTTGAAATGTTTGACTTATCCTCAACGATTGTTTCAGTTTGCAAGTAAACTCGTCGACGGCCATAACGGTGCAAATATACCGGAACCAAAGCCAGTTGTCTTTGATGCGGCCGAAGCGGCAGGATTCCTTCAGCGACGAGAGGCTCTTCCAACAAAGGACAGTCAAAAGTTTGATGGCAGGTTGGTATTACGTTATGGACGTTACACTTGAGCATTTTCGTTTTGGTTTATTATTCTCACAATCTATACCACTAATTTAGGCCCTACGTCCCAGACTTATACTGGTGAGGATCGTAGGAGTTGGAAGGATGGGTTGAGGGGAGGAACTGATTTGTTGCTTCCGAGTCTGCAAGGCAGAGGAAGCTTTGTTTTTCTGTTGTTTATTTAATTCACTTTCCTGTTTGGATATCAGTCCAGGCCAGGCAGGGTAGGATTGTTTGTGCCAATGTATGGGCACTTGGAATTTCTCCCAGTCCGTTGACGGTTTGTCCAGCAGCTTACACAAGTGGGCGCAGCAACACTGAATTTAGTCTGCAGTGCCCACTATACATTCAGGTGCCCTACATGTTCTTCGCTAAGGCCCTCTAACCTTCACCTGTTTTTTTTTTTTTTCAGGTGACAACAAGAACAATCTTCCTATCGAAACGAAAATTGTTGGCGGCAAAACGTATTACGATACCAGCGTGAGTGTTTCACATCTCATACGTTTTTGTCTTGTTTTACTCTGGATGGCTAATCAATAGTTCCGCAATGATGTTTTTGTGTTTGCAGTTCTTGGTCTATTTCCCCTCGGAGAATGACGAAGGGCTGTACAACTTGTATCTACATTTGTGTCCCAACTACGGCGAAAATAAAGTCCCAATCGAGTTTTCGGTAAGACCACTGAATCGTGTCGGGGGAGGGGTACTGACTATGTATTAATTTATCATACAGTCATTGAATATTCTGTGCAATGGATTGCAAACTAGGAACACCTTAAAAGGTTTTTTTGCCATTTTGGGAAACTTGGCATATTTTTGAACCTGCGTAACTTGGTACCTATTTGATCAAACATTAAACCTAAGTAGTGAAAATTGTTCAGAATTTTGTCCTCTATCACTTTCACTTCGTCCAGTTTTCGATTGGTTGAATGGAAAAAAAATTGTAACCCAAAAACTGAAAAAAGTCCCAAAATCGTGGTTTTTAGGGCCCCTTGACGTTAGCACAGGGTTAATCGGTCCGACTTTTTTAATTTAGAGTCACTGAAGGGTCCCAAACGACCCACCAAAATATCGGAAAGATTCAATTTTTTGCTAACGGGACCTCTTTTTCACGATGTATTTGCC
The DNA here is from genome assembly GCA_955831195.1 of Pilophorus perplexus. Classification (NCBI taxonomy): domain Eukaryota; kingdom Metazoa; phylum Arthropoda; class Insecta; order Hemiptera; family Miridae; genus Pilophorus; species Pilophorus perplexus. Next base: position 16,930,552 of record OY037019.1, on the reverse strand, counting down.
CAGTTTACAATCGCCCAATTACTGGTATATTAGGCTGGTCACTAGTTAGGGCTGCCATCCGTCCCATTGAAGGACATGTAGAAATTTTATGATAGCATCCCCTATTCTCACCTATTAGGTAGAAAACCTTCCTCTGCAAAACAAATCCCTCCATCCCAGATCACCTGCGTAGCAAAATTTGCCTGACATTACTGGAAGAAAACGACGATTCTTATCTGCTCGTAATGATCAATGTTGACCTACAGTAGAACAGATTATATTTTGTCTGGGACCAGTTATGGTCCAATACAATCTGCTCTCGTCGTTCGGCCAGATCCGCTTTCTGCTCTTTCTTCAACTGCTTGGCTCATGGTTTTACCATTTCCGCTGCCATTTCGTCGCTCTCCCCCTTGTAAGTTCACTTCTTCTCCTCGTTTGGTGGCCCAGGACTTGCCCATACTTCTCAACTTGGCCCAGGTCTGACCCGGGGACCAAGATAAACAGCGTGTCGGGTCATCGCTGGGCGGAGGTCGCTGTACAGAGTGCACTCTCTTATGGCATGGTAGGCAGTTTCTGGCGCCATTCTGCAAGGGCAGGATCTTCCCTGCGACGGAAGAAGTTCAGTTTGTCACTGAAGTTTCAATGGCTGGTAAGCTGTTTGGTGGTTACATATCCTGGGTGCACATGCTGCAGTTCTTGACAGAGGCTGACGTCGGGGAAGAACTCATAAGTGAACCAGCCAGTCCATTCGGCCCATCGCCTGTGCCACTCTTGCTTCTCCCATTCAATTGCCTTGACGTCGTCTTGGTCTTCAGTATACCTTCTCAACAGCGCTTCAAGCTCCGTCTGATCTGGCCACTCCAGCATCCTTTCCCTGTCATCATCCCCCCTGTAGACCTGCACTGCTGTTCGATATGCCCTCGTGATTCCAACCAGGGATGCGCGCCGTAAACTCAGGATCTGACTCCTCATAGCACTATGGGGTTGAACACCGTCTTACAGTATCTCTTCCTTTTGCCATACGTGTCACCTCAGTGGGGGCCAGATAGCCTCCGCTGAGCACCTGCAAGTGTGGCCAACTTTCTCAGCAGGCCCTTGATGTGGTCCGTTGTCGTGAATGACCGGTTCAGAGTCACTCCCAGCCTGGTCCCAGGTACTTAGCCTGGTCCTACGTTGACCAAAGTCGTAATGAATACTCATACGAGAATCATAATAATCGGCTATGTCCCGTCAAGTCCCGTATTTCAGCTAGGAAAGTTACTCGCTACAGATGGCAGCCCTACACTAGTGAGCAACAAAAGGAAATGATATCGGTAGGTGACACTCATCAAATTCTGCTATTTGAGATCATTTTGTGATTATTTTCAGATTGAAATCGAAGAAAAGAACAAGGAAAACTACTTGTCAGCCGGTGAGATGCCCCTGCCAGCACTTTATTTCATGATGTCCATCCTGTTCTTCCTCTCCGGCTGTTTCTGGGTCTTCATACTTGTCAAGAGCAAGTACGTTGGTACCCACAATAGGTATTAAATTAGTAATATGCTCCTTCTCGACTAGTTTTAATACACTACTTGTTACATCGTATTGCACTCTAGTACAGTGAAGTTAGGCAAAATAGAAGAAATGGGTACCCTCGTGATCGTTCATTTAGAGTGAAAACTACATGACGTGTTTGCATGAGTTGTTTTTAGGAGCATCTGGCGCAAACTGCTAAAAATAGTCATCTTCAGGTTTTTGATATTTTAATTCAATCTTTGGCGCGCTCTAGCGGGCGAACGAGTAGAGCTAGGAATAAATGTTTTATGTGAAAAATGTAGACAATTTTGTCTACTTCAATTTAGTCTTTGGGGGGGCTAAACCGCTTAGTTGTTGAGTTACACGCTAAAAAACCAAAAAAATGTGCCAAACGTTTGAGGTTTAGTTGAAATTTTGACAAGGCTCCGGGCATGGTTTCTCTTGAAATACCTCGTAGAGGTACGTAGAGATTACGACTACCCCAAAACTTACCTCTGGCCCTTTTCCGTCCTGATTTCATCATACTTATCACTGGTTACAATGTTTTTACTGTTTTTTTGCTCTTTCCTTAGGCAGACGGTCTTCAAGATACACTACTTGATGGCTGTCTTGGTCTACTTGAAATCTCTGTCTCTTCTCTTCCACGCCATCAATTTCCATTTTATCGAGACCAAAGGTGAACACGTTGCTGCTTGGGCCATCTTGTACTACATCGCTCACTTGTAAGTGGTTATTGTTAACGTTAAATTGGTTGATCTGAGCTCAATTAGAAAGGGGAAAGGGTCTTTAGAGAGGGCTTTCAGCAAGCACTAGGGAGACTGGTTCCACACCTGGTGGGGGGGGGACCGCTTAACTGCTTCTTACGTGAAGAGACCTCAGGCCTCTATGTGAGCAAGTAGGTACATATCTCTACTCTTCGAAGCAGTATCACAATTCCCTGAAAATGTGTCCCTACTCCATGCAGAGGTGAATGGAATTTAACGTTGTATTACTACTATGTGCGAAATTTCTTTCAAAAGTCTTCAAATAATTTTAACAATAATCGAATAGGGACACAATTACTGTATCCCTATTCGATTATTGTTCCTAATTTGTTTCCGCACTAAGAAGTTTTTACAGTCGAGTTCTTTCTCTATGGAGAAATTTTACGCTATTCGAGCTTCCATCACTTCTCAATGCTTAATTTCACCAAAGTCTTCTAATTATTTAGAAAACATTTACAATACTCGAACTAATATCTACTCTATGCCAAATTTCTGGAAAATTCTTGAATTTGTGTTCAAACTCAATGAAAAATTTATTTATGTGTTTAGCGAATCACTTCTGTATGCTAAATTTTCCAGAAGACGTTTAAGTTGTTGCCTTACTGTGTGAATAACATGGCACCTTTTGAGCTGTTATAACGGTCTAATGTTAATTTCACGGAGGCATTCGAATTTGTGTCTGAACTCTAAGGAAAAGCTCGCACTATGTGAGCTTGTATCTCTACTCTTTGAACCTGTTCAACTGCAATAGGTATATGACTCTACTCTATGCAAAGTGTAGGAATGCAAATCGGTAGCCAACAATAGATTTTTAATTGAAGGCTCACAATCTATTGCACAAATTAATCGATTCTCCATTAAAAATCGATTTTTAACCAATATATTTTAAAAATGATCATTTTTATAAAAAACGCATGTGTTAAGTAAATTTGAGTAGGTACCTAATGAAATATTTTACCTAACAAAATCGGTGTTTAAAAAAAACGCTGCAAATTTTACACAAGGGTTTATTATTCTTTGATATAGGTTACTTGTACAGACATTTAATTCTATCAATAAAAAAATTTAAAAAAAAAATTTTTTTTTTTGGATTTTTATATTTCAAAAAAAAATTGGGGGGGGGGGGGGATTTTTTTTTTTTTTTTTCAAAAATGTGTTTTTTCCAAAATTCTTTAATTTTTACTAGACAAATATTTAACTTCTTGGGATCCTTCAAAAATCCCATTTTTAGCCCCATGAAAGCCCTATAGATAGGGATTGCAATCCCGGGATCCCGGGATCCCGAAATCCCGGGATCCCGGGATCCCGAAATCCCGGGATCCCGGTCGATTTTTGCCAATTTGAAATCCCGGGATTCGTGGTGTCAATCCCGGGATCCCGGGGTTCGAGAATTAATTGCACCTCATACGTAAATTGCTCAAGTCTTTTCGGGAAAAATCTTTTAACAACGGACAATAATTCGAAGGCTAAGTGAAAGTGCTCTAAGATGAAAACTGTGAAGTCCCATGAAGAAAGGATTCGGAAATCTATGAACCAGCCGATGCCGGTGCCGAAAATACGAAAAGATTTATCGACCACAATTAAAAAAGAAACGAGCCTGTTCAAAAATGGAGGCAGCCGAGGCCACCATTTGGATTTAGTATACAAAATTTGTGGATATTTAATATCTCCTGTTAGAGGCCGGTCAGCGGACAAAAAAGGGGGCTTAGAACGGAAAAATAGACACGTTCTAATTTTTTGGTTTATTATTCTTGGAATAATACACCTATGTTTTCGCGACGCGGGTCGACGACTCCGATCGGCCTCAAAATTTGACATTATCCGTTTCAAGAGGTCTACATTCAAAATCCGAAATGTCCGTCCGCCGTCCGCCGTCCGCCGTCCGCCGTACGCCGTACGCCGTCCGCCGTCCAGGCCGTTTTGGGCAGTAGGAATTTTTTTAAAAATCTGAAATTTTGGCAAAATACTTGGTTTACCATCTAGTTGTGCCCGCAAGGTTTTCAGTCCGATCGCCCAAACCCGTGGGGCGCTATGGGGCTAAAATGGGGCTACAGGAGGGGTGTTTCGAAGGCTTTTAGCTATGGGATCGAGTTAGGTGTCGTTTTCGAAGTATTTTTGGACGTAGAATCCATTTTTGGGGGTCCCGGAACGATCCGATTTCACTGTGGCGTTCTATAGGGCTCTCATGGGGGTAAAAATGGGATTTTTGAAGGATCCCATGAAGTTAAATATTTTTCGAGTAAAAATTAAAGAATTTTTGAAAAAACACATTTTTGAAAAAAAAAAAAATCCCCCCAAAAAATTTTTTTTGAAATATAAAAATCCAAAAAAAAATTTTTTAAATTTTTTTTATTGACAGAATTAAATGTCTGTACAAGTAACCTATATCACAAAATAATAAACCCTTGTGTAAAATTTGCAGCGTTTTGTTTTTTACTCGAAAAACATTTGACCTGGGATCCGTCAAAAATCCCATTTGTAGCCCCAAGAAGCCCAATAGATCGCCACAGTGAAATCGGATCGTTCCGGCACCCCCCAAAAACGGATTCTACGTCCAAAAATACTTCGAAAATGACACCCAACTCGACCCCCATTGCTGAACACTTTCGAAAACCCCTCCTGTAGCCCCACAGTGATTTGGGCGATCGGGATGAAAACCTTGCGGGCACAACTAGATGGTAAACCGAGTAGGTATTTTGTCAAATTTTCAGATTTAAAAAAACTTCCTACTGCCCACAACGGCCCGGACGGCGGACGGACATTTCGGTTTTGGAATCAAGACCTCGTGAAACAGATAATGTCAAATTTTGAGGCCGATCGGAGTCGTCGACCTCTGTCGCGAAAATGTAATATTGGAACCTACTGGGAAAGCTCATGAGTAGCAGATTAAGCTCAGCATGGCAGTGTCTTCGTGAAGCTCTCGCATCCGAGATCTCACTTCATAGCTGTTCGGATGCCAATAATTTCATTAGGTAGATGTTCTACGTTCAAATGGAGAAGAGTAGTTCTGTTCGAAAAGTAAGAGAAATTGGTTCGTTTTGTCCAATCTCCAATACTGATGCAGCATCAGTATTGGAGTGATGCTCATTCGATTATCTAAATCATTCGTTTTGTTCATCACTATCAACAGTGACAAGTTGTTCGGCGTCCAACGACTGAATTTCCTGCGAACCCTATTTTTTTATTTTTAGAAAAACCAATCATTATTGAAAAGCGAGTAAAAGAGGTCAGAGGCCAGAGTCCGGGGGTTGGCTGATTTTAGCCAGCACGCCCCCCCCCCCCCCCCAAGTCGTACACAAATGTGAGCTATCAGCGTTACCCAGAGGACACCGCGAGGAGGTTGCTCACGTTGTCCCCCAATATCAGTGGCATTAGCCACCTCGTCAAACGTTTAAAAAAAGAAAATGGGGGGGGTTTACTCATGAGTCCGAAATAACGTAAAGTTGAATACAGGCGAGTGACAAGAAAATGGTTCCACTGTTTCCAAACATATACCTGCTGATATGTTTCATTCCCAACAAATACCAACCAATAGTTCCATGGAGGCGCCTAACACTCGACCTCAAAAGAAGAGAGACCTTAAACTCATTGAGCCTCCTATGCCTGCACCAGTTGAACACTTGACCAACCCAACGGATGGACTACGAACAACTTCGTCCAGTTCTTCGATCTCTTCAAACTCGTGTGTGTCCTCTTATGTGTGTTCAAATTTTGTCAAGACGTTCTTGGTATGTGTAATAATGCAGTGAGGGAGAAAATGTAACAAATTACTCGACCTCAGCCTTCGTTAGGATGGGTAACTATGGGAAACTATTCCTAAACATTAACCAAATACCCACTGTAGGCACTTCACGAGAGCCATCCTACCTTCAACCTACCATCTTCCTTTCTTCTGCCAGCCTTCTCTTCTATCCTTTGGTGCAGCTTCTTCCTCGAGCTCCTTTCCTCGTTTTTTTTTCTTCTGTTGACTGGGAAGCCTCTGGATCTGCCATGTTTAAGCCTCCGATCACTGGAGAACTGGTGACTCCAACGCAATACAGGGGAATTGAACCCGAGCTGATGCCAATTTCTGTAAAATGTGAAAATGATGAGAAAAGGATCGAACTCTCGGCCCTGGCATTTATATATAAAGAGAACCCCCTTTTTACAACTAATTATTATTAATTAGTTGTAAAAAGGGGTTTCCCCCATGTGACCTCCTCCTACCCCCCCAACTAAGGGGGGGGCTTTCCCCAAATAGTCACACCTTCCTCACCAATTGGGTTAGGTTAGGTTACTGGAACAAAGCATCAATCGTGTGGAACAGGCGGTAAACGTTCCAGGCAGGAAACAAGCAGTATAAATGCTCCAGGCAGCAAACAGGCAGTATAAACGCTCAATGCAGCAAACAGGCAGTATAAATGCTCAATGCAGCAAACAGGCATTATAAATGCTCAATGCAGCAAACAGGCAGAATAAATGCTCTGTGCAGGAAACAGGCAGAATAAATGCTCTGTGCAGGAAACAGGCAGTATAAATGCTCTGTGCAGGAAACAGGCAGTATAAATGCTCTGTGCAGCAAACAGGCAGCATAAACACTCAATTCAGCAAACAGGCAGAATAAATGCTCAATGCAGCAAACAGGCAGAATAAATGCTCTGTGCAGGAAACAGGCAGTATAAATGCTCTGTGCAGCAAACAGGCAGCATAAACACACAATTCAGCAAACAGGCAGAATAAATGCTCTGTACAGGAAACAGGCAGTATAAACACTCAATGCAGCAAACAGGTAGGTAGTATAAATGCTCCAAGCAGGAAACGGGCAAGCTCCATGAAGAACAAAGGCAATATTAACTTTCATGCAGCAAACAGTCCGTAAACATTCTATGGCAACAAGCGGTGACAGGGAAGGAAGACGTGCCAACTATGGAAACTAGCGGTGATAACTTTACACAGGCAACAGGCAATGGCCAACGGAACTACTTACTTTTGGGGTTTCTCCTCTTACCAGGGGCTGCTCAATATCGCCCGACACCAAACCCTTTGGTCCAGACAATCATCCTTGGTGAGGTTGAGGCGACGCATCGAGTGGGCACCCTTCTTCAGTTCGCCTTCTGGAGAACCTTTCTGCGGCCATACCTATGACAGACATGCCTGTACCATTGGAGCGTCCTCTTGTCCAACGAGCTACAGCTGATTCTCCTTGGGGACAAAACACAAACTACTCTCCCTCAACATCTTCTTATCTTTTTCATAATTTGCCGCTCCTCTTCACACCATTCATCCCCCTCCATTGGCAGTATACTTTCAACAAAAACACTGAGGATGAGCTGTTTAGTTCGGCAATGGATTTCTCTGCCCCACCACTGACAGTTGAGGGCTGAGAGCTTGAATTGTTCCTTTGGCTAATGAAATCCGGGTTTCAATATCCAATTTGCACACTCCTGACTTGTCAATGATGGAATCCAGAAACTTGAGAGAATGGACATTACCAACATCAAAAACCTCTAGGGCGACCTATGGAACCCTTAAAGAACGAGAGCCAAGAGTAGATAATCAGAACTTGCATGTCTTCATTTTGTCAAAGGACTCTAAAAATCTAAAGATAAGGCTTCAAAATTTGAAGTCTTTTTTGTGTTTGTGAGCCCTCTATTTAATAGAGGGCTCACAAACACAACTTTTTTCGATAAAGACAAAACAGTACTTAACTACTCTCCCTCAACGTTCCTTCTTACCTTTCATAGTTTGCTGCTCCTCTTCACGCCATTCTTCCCCCACCATTGGCAGTAGCGTCAGACTGAAGACCCTTTGGGATCTTGGGAAGCGTTCTTTAAATAAACTCACTAAAACCTATTTGCCAAATTATTTGCCTTCCTGGTGATTTCATGCAGAATTTGGCGACATCATAGCAGCAGCAACTCTTGTCTAGTGTGTCCCTTCGCAGCAGAAAAAGTGGATTGGCTCGAAGATGATGAGAAGATATGTTGGTGGTCTTATCATTCAGAGTACTTCAGTTATGACGCTGATGCTCCCAAGAAGCCTGCCATCGAGGCTGAAATATAAAATGAACGTTTAGCAAGGAAATCCACTTCATATTTATTTCACTGTAGTCAATCAAACTCACCAACAATGTCTTCTCTGTAAATTCAGTCAATGATGGCAGCTGCAGATGTTGAGGAGCAGATTGGCAGTAGCGTCAGACTGAAGACCCTTTGGGATCTTGAGAAGCGTTCTTTAAATAAACTCACTAAAACCTATTTGCCAAATTATTTGCCTTCCTGGTGATTTCATGCAGAATTTGGCGACATCATTGCAGCAGCAACTCTTGTCTAGTGTGTCCCTTCGCAGCAGAAAAAGTGGATTGGCTCATAGATGATGAGAAGATATGTTGGTGGTCTTATCATTCAGAGTACTTCAGTTATGACGCTGATGCTCCCAAGAAGCCTGCCATCGAGGCTGAAATATAAAATGAACGTTTAGCAAGGAAATCCACTTCATATTTATTTCACTGTAGTCAATCAAACTCACCAACAATGTCTTCTCTGTAAATTCAGTCAATGATGGCAGCTGCAGATGTTGAGGAGCAGATTGGCAGTAGCGTCAGACTGAAGACCCTTTGGGATCTTGAGAAGCGTTCTATAAATAAACTCACTAAAAGCTATTTGCCAAATTATTTGCCTTCCTGGTGATTTCATGCAGAATTTGGCGACACCATTGCTGCAGCAACTCTTGTCTGGTGTGTCGCTTCGGTGCAGAAAAAGTGGATTGGCTCGTAGATGATGAGAAGATATGTTGGTGGTCTTCTATTCAGAGTACTTCAGTAATGACGCTGATGCTCCCAAGAATTCTGCCATCGAGGCTGAAATACAAAATGACCGTTTAGCAAGGAAATCCACTCCATATCTATTTCACTTTAGTCAATCAAACTCACCAACAATGTCTTCTCTGTAAATTCAGTCAATGATGGCAGCTGCAGATGTTGAGTACTGTTTGTGGAGTCAAACAATATCCACCCAAGGAGCATGAAGAAAGCTATAACGCTGAACGCATTGCAGCATCACCTTGTCTGGGGTGTCTGCAGAATCACTTTGCTTCAGTGCAGAAAAACTGGATTGATTCGTAGACGATGAGCAGATAATACCAACATAATATGTTATATAATATTATTATGTTGGTAGTCTTGCCCATCATTCGGAGTAGGTACCTGCTTACTTACTTCAGTAAATGACGCTGATGCTCTCACGTGGTCTGACATCAGAGGCTGGTTACGAAATCACTGTTCCGCTAAATAAAGAAGAAGTACCTAAAGATGAAACAACCACCATCCCTAGTCGGCATATTCCCCGAGCTGAGCACGGTCCACCAAACTTCACGGATGGACGACACAGTAAGAGATATTCAGTTTGCACAATGTAGAAGTCAGAGACAACAACATTATGCCCACAACATCAAATATTGTGCCGGTTGGAGAAGCCAACACCTGGCTCCAGAACCCAGCGTGAGAAACATGACAATCTACAGCAATTTGTTTCACCAACTACCAAATACAAGAAGAAAATACAAAAACAGTGGAAACAACAACCAGGCCTAGTCGTCATATCCCCGAGCTGAGCACGGACCACCAAACTTCACGGATGGACGACACAGTAAGAGATATTCGGTTTGCACAATGTAGAAGTCAGAGACAACAACATTATGCCCGCAACATCAAATATTGTGCCGGTTGGAGAAGCCAACACCTGGCTCCGGAACCCAGCGTGAGAAACATGACAATCTACAGCAATTTGTCTCACCAAATACAAGAAGAAAAGGCAAAAACCGTGAAAACAACATCCAGGCCAGGTCGTCATATCCCCGAGCTGAGCACGGTCCACCAAACTTCACGGATGGACGACACAGTAAGAGATATTCAGTTTGCGCAATGTAGAAGTCAGAGACAACAACATTATGCCCGCAACATCAAATATTGTGCCGGTTGGAGAAGCCAACACCTGGCTCCGGAACCCAGCGTGAGAAACATGACAATCTATAGCAATTTGTTTCACCAAATACAAGAAGAAATGGCAAAAACAGTGGAAACAACAACCCGGCCTGGTCATCATATTCCCCGAGCTGAGCCCGGTCCACCAAACTTCACGGATGGACGACACAGTAAGAGATATTTGGTTTGCACAATGTAGAAGTCAGAGACAACAACATTATGCCAGCAAAATCAAATATTGTGCCGATTGGAGAAGCCAACACATGGCTCCGGAACTCAGCGTGAGAAACATGACAATCTACAGCAATTTGATTCACAAAGACAACAGTTGCCTACCTAATACCCTAATTGCTTTAAAAAAAAAAAAAAAAAAAAAAAACCTTGGAGCCACTGGCATGCAATTTACTACAGAATAGAGATTGATAGGAGAATGTTCGAAGCCTACCACTTCAAAACACATCATTAGAGCTGAGTTGTTCTCTCTTGAGGAATTTGGGGGGATACAGTTGAGTAAATTTGGGGGGGGGGGGGGGGGGGGAGGAGTCAATTTATGCTTTGTAAGCTGAGGACACTAATGTATTGTAAACTTATTGTAATTTTTTACCAGCTTTTTTGAGTACATGTGCGTTTTTTTACTGGTTTATGCAAAAAGAAGTAGGGAGTTGTGGGAGTTCTGAAGAATATTCTAATTGTAATGAACAACGTTTATGCCTACGTGGGTTACTTATTGTTTTGTGGAATGCAATTATTGGAATTGTCTACTAAGTAGTTTGTGTGTGTGTGCGCTGGTGGGTGTGTGTGTTGTATATATAACCTAGCCACCTAAATATGTACCTACTCTTCGTGTTCTTGATTCTTGAAACGAACAAATACCACGTGAAATGTGACTGTGGATAAAAGAAGCTTCCTCTCGTCGTCCTTCAGCTGAAGTTCTTGAAGTTCATGAAGTTCAACATGCCAAAGGGAGGAAAGAGACTAATTTCCAACAGTGGCTCCACAAAATGGCATTCAGGTTGGGTAGTATTTAAGCATTGATTTAAGTTCAGATTGACCATTTGACGAATTTCATTAGCGTTTTTTGAAAACTTCAAAGAGTGGAAAATAAAGTGAGTAGTGACCATCAAGTCACAAGAATGTTGAAAAGGAACTTGAATGCCATCCTGAATGGTTTGACATGCTTTTGAATTGTACCTGGCTCAATAAATGTTGATGAGCATGCCTGAAAAAAAAAAAATCGTTTAAAAAAAAAATGATGTGAAACTGTACAGTACGTTTCAACAAAATGTACGCAGAGTTTACTTACCACCCAAACCTTGTCCATGAAGCGTTCAGGAACTTAGGAGAAACTCGGAGAAGACCCCCACACCCCACCCCCCACCCAAACGCCGCGAGACTTGGGAGCATTAACGGACACTCGCGTGTTGGATGGATGTGGCAGCAGCAGCAGCGATGGCAACGCAAGTTGTGAAGTCGACAAACGCAGTGATGGCCAAGGAGCACGTCTCGAGGTCTTGACTGAGTCTAGAAGTCTTCTTTTCTTCTCGGTGGTGTCAAAACAGGAAGTGTGTTCTTACACTACCGTCACTGTGATAGCCCACGCACACAGACTGGCATTGACGCTCTTCAATCGTTACGTGCCAATGATAATATTTACGCCTGAGTGTCGAGTTCAATGCTACTGGTAACTAACACAGTAGAAACGTTTCGAGTTTTGTTTCTCACTGGTTGGCGTACCTAGCCCCCCCTCCCACCAGAGCCTACCTACACAATCAGCCCCACCATCCAGATCGAACCAAACTGAAACTCCATCACTGTGCCAGTCCACCACGCCTGCCACTAGCATCGGAAGTTCAGATCCGTTTACCAAGTTTACCAGCTGTTGATAATTGGAGCTGACCAACCATTGCAACCTTACTCTCACAGTGACCACCACTCACATGCACGGCGAATCACCATGGCAGAAGCGATCTCCAGCCTTGTTAACCACTTCCGCCACTTCATCCACCCTAAGACTACCTACCTACCCGAGACCTAATGGGAAAGACTATAACTAACTTACAATCTATAATCCACGCGGCAGGCAGGCAAGGAGGCACAGCTTCGCAAGCTATCAAATAATGAATGGCAGGCTGGATCCTACGAGCTGGCTTATCCTTGCTGCGTACCACGTTTACCTACAAACCGCCTCACACATCCTGTTGACACCACCCAACTAGCCTACGCGCACTTAAAACACTTTACACAACACTGCACTTTAACACTCCGATGAGGCCCAACGCGGTTGCTCCTATTTACGCTCCCAAGATCAACTAATTTCAGCCCAATCCATGATTCACACTCCACTTTACCTGAATGTTAGAAATAAATTTTGATTTTTTTAAGTAACTGTAATTGATTCTGTCACCACTGTTTTGGTGGTGGTGAGCGCTTTCAATGTGAAAACCTCATCGTCTGACTATTGATGACGTTATCACATCGAAAGCGCTCGCCACCGCCAAAACAGCCAGCGACGGGCTCAACCAGAGTTATGTAGTCACTGGCAGGCCCCAAAACCCTTTACACTCAATACCATTATTATTTTTTATTCAATTTGCCAGGACATTGTGAATTAGTTATTTTCTCGATGGAATTTAGTGAATGATTTTGTGAACTGAATGATTCTTTACTTTTGTTTTAAGGAGTATTGAATACGAATGAAGTGGATACGAATTTTGAGTGAAGTTTTTTACCGAAGAGGTCTAATGAGGAGGTTAAGGAGGGAAATTACTCCTCTGCTGTTGTGGGTACTAAATTGAAGTGTGGAAACCAGTTTCGAGCAACTAAGCTCATCTACAGCCCAGAGGAATTTGAAGTAGTTGAACCTATACTGAGGTTTTTTATTATTATTTTATTTTTTTATTTTTAAGTATAAACCTGAGTAGGTATAGGTTCAACTACTTCAAGTTAGGTAGGTAGGCCTACTCTGGGCTGTAGTTGAGTTAAGTTGCTCGAAACCCATCATGACCCTATAATTGTAGCCCCCCCCCCCCCCCCCCCCCCAACGAAACGAGGAAAATATTTTATTACTCTGAAATGATCACAATAAATAATTAGATTTTTATTTAAGATGCTTTGACCAAATGAAATGAATCAATATTCTATTAATTTTTTGTGCTGCAATACTTTAAAGCGTAATTTTCAGTCCCCTGATTTTAAAAATGTTTACTTCCCCGGACATAGCCCCCCCCCCCCCCCCCCTTTAAAACTGCAACAACAGGCGATTTCTCTCCCTAACCTCCACATACGAATTTCAAGTTTGCCACATCGCGAACTGACTGTCCCTTGCAGGCACAACATTAAATGTGTACAAATTTTGTCAGAATTTCAGATTTGTTGACTCTAAAAAAGAAATCCTAGGTACCGCCTAAAAGGGCTCGGACGGCGGGAGGGAACATTACAGTTTTGGAACTTAGGTACCCATCTTGAAACGTGAAATGACAAATTTTGAGGCCGATTCCAAAAAAACTCACGAGAATAATAAAACATTCATTAACGGTAGAAAAAAAGCTCAACAAGAGAGACAGAGAATCCCTCAATGAGATCAACTTGATGCTGAACTAAATAAACCAATCAGGAGGGTTTGTGGGCTTCATGAATAGAAAATACCGCGAGTGAGAAACAATAATTATTCGTAAAAGATGAATAATTCATCTTACAATAATTATTATTGTAATCAGTTCATACCAAATACGTTTTCGTCTAAAACAACTTTCTTTCTATTCGTTACTCTCCCGGATGATAATATCACATTGTGCGATAAGTGGAGATAATTTCAAATGAATTGGGCTGAAATTACATTTAAATTTAAAAAATACCCCAACATGACCTCCCCGTAGAGCTGCTGGGAGAAGACTGAGTGATGACGAGGACGGGGCCACACCCTTCGCGGTCGTTCGATGTGGCATGTTGCACGAACTCCGCTGGTGTTCGTGTAAGGTCTACACAGCTAGGTCTGCGGGCCGAACGCGCAGACCTTACAGGCCTTGTAGAGATTCTGTGGTTCCGCGAGAGGGCTACAACTTAGTAGGTAACAATGAATAAAAATAATAACAATGATTATTATTCTTAGTTAGGTACCTATACTAAATGTTTGACCTCTCTGGGACTCAACATTGCCCTTAAACATCTCATGATGCGAAAATTCCATGAATAAAATGTATAAAGTGAATAAGTGTTACTATTCTTTGATAGGTACCTATAGGTTAATTATGAAAAATTAAATCTGTACCAAAGGAAACATTTTTGAAAAAATTAAAAATTAATTCTGTACCAAAGGAAATATTTTTGAAAAAATTAAAAATAGTTACCTACTTACTTATTAGGTTGGACAGAAGTGGGGGCATAAAAAAAAAAAAAAAAACGTCCAAAATTACTCGGAATACGACACCTACCTATTAAACAGGTTTTTGAAAAATCTGAAATATTGACAAAAGACTCGGTTTGCCATCTAGTTGTGCCTGCAAGGTTTTCAGCCCGATCGCCCAAACCCGTGGGGCGCTATGGGGCTAAAATGAGGCTACGGGAAGGGTTTTTTGAAGGCTGTGTGGTGTTTGCCGACGGTGCAGAGGTCTAATCCAATGAGGTGGTTAGGGTGAAAAATGACTCCTCTGCTGAGTACTAAATTGTTTATTTAAATAAACAATTGTAGCGTGGGGACCGGTTTCGAGCAACTAAGCTCATCTACAGCCCAGAGTGACTTGAGGTAGGTTGAACATACAATCAGAACTGATTGTATGTTCAACCTACCTCAAGTCACTCTGGGCTGTAGATGAGCTTAGTTGCTCGAAACCGGTCCCCACGCTACAATTGTTTATTTAAATAAACAATTTAGTACTCAGCAGAGGAGTCATTTTTCACCCTAACCACCTCATTGGTTTTTTGAAGGTTTTCTGCTATGAGGTCGAGTTAGGTGTCGATTTCGAAGTATTTCTGGACGTAGAATCCATTTTTTGGGGTGACGGAACGATCCGATTTCACTGTGGGGATCTATTGGGCTTTCAGGAGGCTACAAAAGGGATTTTTGAAGGTTTCAAATAAGGTGTAGTTTTCCGAGTAATTTTGGACGCAAAATCTATTTTTTATGTCTTTCCGAAGTACAGATTATGGTTTATTACCTATTCGTGGAATAATACACATGTGTATATACACAGGTGTAGGTCTACGCCTTTGTAATCGCGACGGAGGTCAACGACTCCGATCGGCCTCAAAATTTGACATTATCCGTTTCAAGAGGTCCAGATTCCAAAACCGAAATGTCCGTACGCCGTCCGGGCGGTTTTGGACAGTAGGAATTTTTTTAAAATCTGAAATTTTGACAAAATATATTTTGTATAGGTTCACCTACACCAAATACTTGGTTAACCATCTAGTTGTGCCCGCAAAGTTTTCAGCCCGATCGCCCAAACCCGTGGGGCGCTATGGGGCTAATTTGGAGCTAAAGGAGGGTTTTTTTGTAGGTTTTCGGCTATGGGGTCGAGTTTGGTGGCGTTTTCGAAGTATTTTTGAGCGTAGAATCCATTTTTTGGGGTCCCGGAACGATCCAATTTCACTGTGGATAGCTTATAGGCTTTCATGGATATATCGCTCCTCCGGAGGAATAGTGGTATAAGTCCAAAAACCTTACTTTTGGGAAATCGCAATTTAAGATTTTTCACATATTTGTTAGCGTGTTGCAGACACGAGGGCTTTGTTTCCGATATCCGATGCTTCTCAGGCTTTCATATTATTATCTACCTTTCAGGTTTTCCCAAAGCTTCTTCTCCCCCTTCTCATTCACGACGCGCATGTATTAAAATCAATTAAATTTCAATTATGTACCACTCTTATCCCAAGAAATTGGGCCCAAATGGATGGTACATCTTGACATGATCCACTACTGTACTGATGAACACACGGGATGACACACGTTAATATTGGAATAGTAGTGGTACATTTTTGAAATGATCCGGTTTTGCCACTGCAAGCACACAAAAAAGGATATTTTCTTGGTTGAACAGCGGTACTTCTTGAAATATACCAGTACTGAAGTGAAAAAAATAAGGTTAATACCTGATTTTTCTGACGGATAGCGGCTCATTAGAGATGAACCAACCTTCTTCAAACGAAATGTCGGTAATCTGCATGGAAAACATACCGGTTCATCTGCTCTCTCCCGAGTAATTTTTGAACTATGCTTAAACCAATAATACCCCCATGTTAAGCTCGTCGCGAGCTACCCAATGGTATATATAACTCAAAACAGCTGTTTTTAGACTTACTTATACCACTATTACTCCGGAGGAGCGATATCCATGAAAGCTTTCCATAAGGGAGTCCCACTCAACCACCTGAACCATATTTCAGAAAATCCCTCACCCTCCAGTTTATGAGCGATCTCTAAAATTTCACCCAACGTTGCTGTTTCCGAACCAGTCAAATTTTTTTCTGGATCCATCACCCCGACCACTCCAGGCCATAATTTTATCGATGGATTCCTTGATGTTGTAAAAGCAATGTGCGATATTGTGGGTTTTCCACGTCAAAGGAGCAGCATCCATCGATTTCAAGGTTTAAGGGCATTTAGGCAAAAACCGCTGTTAGTGAGGGTTTACTGTATTAAGGTCCATCCACAAATTAATTACATTGTTTCACTTTTTTGGAGAACGAATATTTTGGGCGAGAGATGAGATGAGTTCCCCCATAGAGGGATCCTGTACGCTGCTCTAGTCTGCTTCCATGGAAGCAAGCGCAGTAAACTGTGCGTAGAACCTCAGGAGAAACCGCGCCAACCAATCTTCTCAGCATAAATATGCTGGAGGAAAGCTTAGATGAAAGTACCTCTGTGTGCCTGGCCCAAGACAGTCGATTATCGACCTCAATTACCACAAGATAGAGTTGTCCATTGTCGAGATCGATCCTGGACAGCGGTCCGGTTAACGAAACCGGCGGACGTGACGTCTCGACACAGCAGAATCTGTTGTGTTGACCGGCCTCCAAGTAGAGGGCGAATCAAGGCTGGTTTGGCACGTTCACGTGAACGAGGGATTCGGATAAAGGGACTGAGGGGATGCTGCATCAGGGTGAGTGCATTCCAGACAGTCAGAGCGAGCGTATGCCCGTCTGCCCGTCGTAGGCCCGGGAGTCGACTATCTCCTGGACCTTCCAGATCGTCACCTGGACCTCCGGGACTCTCTTCTCAGCCCAAGCAACTCCGGACAGGACCCCCGGGACCCCTACGTCGTTAAGATGAAGTCCCTGGGGATTTACACTGCAGCGACCCTCATGAGTAGCTTGGGCTAGCTCCCACGTCTCGTGAGAAGACATTTCGCGTTCGGTATCGGGTGTTAGGATGTTCACGAACGATATATTTATTTCACTGTATAATAAATACGCTTAGGGTCACAACCCTTTGGAACTAATTTCCATACCTCCTGATTGCCTGGGAGAGAGATCAGTCAATTAACCCTCATTTCATAATATAATAATTATTGACTCCCGAACGGAGAGCCATTTCACTCTCCGACAGTCATCTTTCCATTCAGCTCCAACAACAAACCCTGTCTTCCCTGGAATTTCCCTGACGCGTCTGCGGTCGGCGGCGGCGCACTGTTTTTTTTTTTCGCCACTCTAGCTGGACAAAAGTCCAAAAAAAAGTTTGATTCGGAATAAAAGTCAGTAGCTTCTGTTCTACGCCTTTATTTTTCTCCCTTCTCCTACATGCGATACAAGGCTCAACGTAAACAATAAGGTTTGTTCCAGGTCTGACGGCGTCTGTTGACAAAACAGACAGCTGTCGACAGCAGTCCCAATGCCTTCGTCTGTCGAGTTCTGTCGAACAGCCCACCTTCTAACCTGGAACGCGAACTGTCAACAAAATTGTATAATTGTATTCAGAATAATCAACCTTTTTCGAGAGAGGAGTATCATAAGGGCGGGAATGAGTCATTTAAAGTGTTTGAGGGTATATACGAGGACTTTGGGAGGACGCGAGTACAACTTGATGCGTCAAGCACCAAAATAAAGGAGGTTATGAGAGAGGTTTCAACTGGGTTATCCAAGTCGACAGCTCCCAACCGAACTCATTCGAGCTGTCGGTTTCCGTCCTACTGCAGTTGAACTGCTGTCAACCTACAAATCGACCTGGAACAGCCGGCGACGGCGACCTGGAACAGCAGTTTTCTCAACTGCGCATGTCTCCGTCGATTTCTGTTAACAGTCCGTCAAACCTGGAACGAACCTGTTATTCATCAGCTCGGTCAGTGATATCAATTTCGCCACCAGAACGCTCTCTTTTCAGTCCCGTCACGATCCCTATTATGCAGGCAGTAATAATGTTTACCAACTAGGTCAGGCTTTCATTTCGAACATTGAGCTGTGAGATATTCAGACAGTCCAGTCAAAACCACAAAACTACGAAAAGCTTCGTTTATTATTAAAAAAGTGACAAATTAATAAAAATATGTGAGAATGAGCCCCAGATGAGAATGTCAAAATGTTCGGCATTCACTTAGGCGGCAATTCTCTCGTTCTTCCAGCTGTTCTTTTCTTTGAGGTACATGACTCTGTCTGCGATCCTGGGCCCAAGAGACTCGTAAAACTCGATCATCGACGGGAAGATCTTGTAGGCGACCCTGAAACAATTGAAAGCTTTCGTCAAAGTGAGGAACACGTCTGAAGACGAAATTTTGCTCGTAGGGTGGCAGCAACCGTCAACAGATTTCGGCGCTCGGTGAAAAAATTATTCCAAGTATAAATTGTGAGCGCAAAATGACCAAATTTGTGTAAACAGTATCAGTAAAACACTTACACGTGGTCGGGTTTGGCAAGGGCGTTGGCTCCTTCCTTATATTCGTTGAGGATCTGATCGTGGTGCTTCTTGAGCTCGTCCCACTCGATGGAAGTCCCCTGGTGGCACACGACCGCTCGGATTTTGCAGAAAAGCGGCTCAGAGTCGTACAGGTCCTTCCAATTATCGTAAGGCAATTCTTCAATGGGTCCTTCTATCCTCACCTGAAAGAGATCAAACTCTCATGACTAACTAGAACAGTAGGAAGTTCCAGAGGTGGGGGAAGAGAAGTACGAGGGGCGTGAGGTGGTTAGGAATAGAATATAGAATAGAATAGAATATTTTGGTTTATTATTCTTGGAATAATACACCTATGTTTTCGCGACGGAGGTGGACGACTCCGATCGGCCTCAAAATTTGACATTATCCGTTTCAAGAGGTCTACATTCTAAATCCGAAATGTCCGTCCGCCGTCCGGGCCGTTTTGGGCAGTAGAATTTTTTTTAAATCTGAAGTTTTGACAAAATACTCGCTTTACCATCTAGTTGTGCCCGCAAGGTTTTCAGCCCGATCGCCCAAACCCGTGGGGCGCTATGGGGCTAAAATGGGGCTACAGAAGGGGGTTTTTGAAGGCTTTCGGCTATGGGATCGAGTCAGGTGTCGTTTTCGAAGTATTATTGGACGTAGAATCCATTTTTTGGGGTCCCGCAGCGATCCGATTTCACTGTGGCGATCTATAGGGCTTTCATGGGGCTAAATATGGGATTTTTGAAGGATCCCTGGAGGTTAAATATTTTTCGAGTAAAGAATAAAGAATTTTTGGAAAAACAATTTTTTTGAAAAAAAAAAAAAAAAAAAAATCCAAAAAATTTTTTTCCAACATTTTTTCTTTTGACTCAGAAATAATTTTTGCGCAACTAACCTATATCAAAGAATAATAAACCCTTGTGTAAAATTTGCAGCGAGGTGGTTAGGGTGAGAAATGACTCCTCTGCTGAGTACTCAGCAGAGGAGTCATTTCTCACCCTAACCACCTCATTGGATTAGACCTCTGCACCGTCGGCAAACACCACACTGAAATTTGCAGCGTTTTTTTAAAAATGTTATCAGGGACGGTACCAGCTTCGAAACCCTTGTGCTAAAATTTAATGCTGGATGCTCGAAAAGCCGCGAAATTTTCGGATTTTTTTTTTTTTTTTTTCAGTTCTTGGCTTTTAGCTTCAAAAATGTGCTCCCTAACGAAAAAGTCACTGTATACTATTTTCAAGTAGACAAGATTTGCTACCATTTGAGCGCAACGGCAGCTTTCTAGGACCAATGGGCCCCGAGATTAACCCTCTTCAAACATTGACCATTTTCCCCCAAATTTAGAAATCGTGGTTTTATCCTTCTTCAGTACGGAATATCGGCTATGATATTCATCCCGAATTCATCCACGAGGAAAGTTATGAGGAATGAAATTGTAGAGCAGTGATTCAGCTTCAATTTAAGCACAACCAGAACACGTAGGACTATCCCACTGACCTCCGTAGAAGCTGAGAGGGCCTTTTGAGTAGCAGGACTATTTTCGACAAAGCTAAGAAGCAAATTGGCTGATCCAACTTTGAATGCTTTCTAAGATCCAACATTATGATTTCTAAATGCACATTTTTTGAGTACATAAGTGAAATTTCTCCTTCATGAGAGAAGTAATATTTTATATAATTTACAATTATTGTAAATAAACAAGTTTTTCGTCGTTTTTAATCAATTTTTTCACGTTCATACAAAAATCATCAATCCCGGGATTAATCCCGGGATCCCGGGATTGCCTCTGAAAAATCCCGGGATCCCGGGATTCAGAAAAACGTTCGGGATTGCAATCCCTACCTATAGATCGCCACAGTGAAATCGGATCGTTCCGGGACCCCCAAAAATGGATTCTACGTCCAAAAATACTTCGAAAACGACACCTAACTCGATCCCATAGCTAAAATCCTTCAAAAAACCCCTCCCGTAGCCCCATTATAGCCCCAGAGCGCCCCACGGGTTTGGGCGATCGGACTGAAAACCTTGCGGGCACAACTAGATGGTAAACCAAGTATTTTGCCAAAATGTCAGATTTAAAAAAAATTCCTACTGCCCAAAACGGCCTGGACGGCGGACGGCGGACGGACATTTCGGATTTAGAATGTAGACCACTTGAAACGGATAATGTCAAATTTTGAGCCCGATCGGAGTCGTCGACCCCCGTGACGGGGGCCCCGTCGCGAAAACATAGGTGTATTATTCCAAGAATAATAAACCAAAATATGATAAGGGTTGTATTTCTCGACCACTGGTGTATAACTTATGTTTGGGTTCTTGAGGGTTGGTCAATTAAATGGTCATCTCTTTCAGGCCGACGTTTCGAAATATTTATATTTCATCTTCAGGGCTATAAGGAGAGACGGCCTGAAAGAGATGACCATTAATAGACCAACCCTCAAGAAACCAAACAGTAGTTTTTTATGTGATGCATATATTATTTTCGAAAACAATAGAACCGTAACCCTAGTAATTATAATTATATTATAATTATTCTACAACACCTTTTGCGCAGTAAAAATAAAATGAGGTTTGGGTGAGTTAATTATATCAGCTCAGACGATATAAACACAAGAAAAATGGAACGATGGAGGACGTCACTCGAGATAAACAACTGAACCATTAGTTAGTGGTGGTGGTTGTGGTCATTTTTTTGTGTGTCTGCATCCACTCCTGGAGTACACCATACTTAACTGACTGGGTACGCCAGAAAGAAGTTTGCGGATTGCTGAAATTTTGGGATTCTTTGGGTTAGATAATAAAAGAGGCCGTTCCCATCATTTTGAGCCTTCCAAAGTTGCAGTTTAGTCATTGTTCACAGTGTGGTTTTTGCCGACGGTGCAGAGGTCTAATCAAATGTGGTGGGTTCTTTCTTGTCAATTATTTTTGATACATATTAAATATGTAACAAATTTTGTTACATTCCAGGCTGAAGGGCTCAGTGTTGTTCATCACCATCGTCCTCATAGGAACTGGTTGGACATTCATCAAACACCTCCTCTCTGACAGAGACAAGAAAATCTTCATGATAGTTATTCCCCTACAGGTAAGTTTTTCCTTGAATCTCCTCATTGGAGCCCAAATTATCCAAAAACGGCGCTTCTTTAGCTGTTTTAAGACCTTGAATAATCAACCTGTTTGAACGCAGTTAGAAGGGTTTAAAAACCAGTCTGCAGCTGATAACCAGCGCTTCAGGTAACCGATAGTAGTAGTAGTTAACACCATAACAGGACTCCCTTTTGAACTTCTCTTTATACTGGTAACGAATGGAGTTTTGGCGGCTCTTCCGGACGCTGACATTCTGATTTTTGCTGATGATCTCAAGCTGTTCCGTCGCATCCTGTCCCTTCTTTTGCAGTACAGTCTCGACAGCTTAATCTCACGGTGTTCTGGGAATGATCTCGCCGTCAACCCCTCCAAGTGCTCCACAACTTTCCCTATCACCATATCAACACTACTACATCTTCGCTGGCGAGCTTCTGGCTAGATTGGAGAGTGTCCGCGACCTCGGTGTCCTTCTGGATACTCGACTATCCTTCAATTACCATATTGCCGAGGTCGCTGGTCGTGCAAGGGAGTTTGACTCCATCCCAGCCCTGATTACCCTTTACAAGGCACTTGTTCTTCCCGTCATGTAATTCTCATCTGTGGTCTGAAACCCTTTCTACCAGTGCCACATGACAGGCTGGAGCGAGTGCATCGGGCCTTTCTGCGCTTCCTGGCGTTCAAACTCCTGACACCCTGGCGGGAGCTGGATTACGTGGAGCTGGGTACAACCTTCCAGCTTTTGAGTCCCTCCCATCGCTGCTTCGTCGCCGACATCTCTCTCCTCATCTTGTCTGGTCGGCTGGACGCCCCTCTTCTCCTGCTCCAGGCTGCACCCGCCTCGTCCAGGCTCCCGATCCGTTGCGCCATTCGCCGTCCCGTTTTCACCGACCAACAACATGCGTCGTCCACTATTTCGCATCCTGCTTGGAAAATCTCCTCGCTACCAACTTCCCAGCCGTCGACTTATTTCATCACATTCTGCAAGCAGTAAAATCAACTCTACAGGACCTCCTCCTCCGCCTTCTGCCATAAAATTTCATTACTTGCCATACCTACCGTTTCTTACTGCCATTACTAATCTGTATTCTGCGTACTGTTGTATCCCCAGTTTACTTACAATATGTTTTTGTATT
This sequence comes from Pilophorus perplexus, assembly GCA_955831195.1. Lineage (NCBI taxonomy): Eukaryota > Metazoa > Arthropoda > Insecta > Hemiptera > Miridae > Pilophorus > Pilophorus perplexus. Next base: position 16,907,284 of record OY037019.1, on the reverse strand, counting down.
GGGCTCGTAAATTTTAACACACCTCGGACAACACCTTTAATTTAGGCCTTTGCTGAATCTATCACGCTTGAGATGAAACTATGGTTTCGCATTTTCTCACCGATTCGATTGTTTCAGGTGCTTGCCAACGTTGTGAAGATCATTTTCGATGAATCCGAATTGGGCGACGCCGAACACACTACTTGGCTGGATGTGTTTATGTTGGTGGATCTTCTGTGTTGTGGAGCTATTTTATTCCCGGTCGTGTGGTAAGTTATAAGAGATTCTTTAGTCTGCATTAGATCAAGTACTAAAGAAAGTTGATACTAAAGGGTGCCGGAACGTGAGCAAATAGCTGCTGCTGTCAACTAGTTGTTATTGTGTCGATGATTTTGTCTACCATCGATGGTTGGCAGCCGATGATTTGATCTGGGGTCTTTCTGGGGGGCCTGCTGACTTGTCAAAGGACAAATAAATAGCTTCTTGGCAAACTCTTCGTACCGCATACCTCAGTTTCGATCAATCCGTTTAATTTTCAGGTCCATCCGATACCTTCAAGAAGCCGCCTGCATCGACGGCAAAGCCGCAATCAATCTGAGGAAGCTAAAACTTTTCAGACACTTCTACATCATGATAGTCTGCTACATCTACTTCACCCGGATCATCGTCTACTTGCTCCAAGTGAGTTGGGCTGTTGTCGTCGAACGACGGTACTCTTAGAAATGATTCTCATTCGACGTTTTCCCCTTTCAGATGACAGTCTCCTTCCAGTACAAATGGCTGGACGAAATGTTCAAAGAGATGGTCACCTACGTTTTCTTCGTCCTCACCGGCTACAAATTCCGTCCGGCTTCGGCCAACCCGTATTTCCAACTCAGCACTGAAGACGACGATATGGAAGAAGACATCATGTAAGTGTTAGTCAGTAAAAAAAAAAAACGATAAAATTAAAAATTGATCAACAAATATAAAATAAATATAAATTAAAAGAGAGAAATAAAAAACAATTTTAACGAATAAAAAAATTAAAACAATAAAAAATAATAAAATTTAAAAAAATGATAACATTTAACAAATACAATAAAATGAAATAAATTGAAAAATGCTGCAAATTTTACACAAGGGTTTATTATTCTTTGATATAGGTTACCTGTGCAAAAATTAATTCCGCCAGTAAAAAAAATTTTTTTGAAAATGTTTTTCACTCGGAAAAGATTTGACCTGCTGGGATCCTTCAAAAATCCCATTTTCAGCCCCATGAAAGCCCCATAGATTCTCATCGGTTGAAATCGGATCGTTCCAGGACGTCCAAAAATACTTCGAAAACGACACCTGACTCGATCCCAAAGCCAAAAGCCTTCAAACAACCCCTCCCGTAGCCCCTTTATAGCCCCATAGCACCCCACGGGTTTGGGCGATCGGGCTGAAAACCTTGCGGGCACAACTAGATCGTAAACCGAGTATTTTGTCAAAATTTCAGATTAAAAAATAAATTCCTACTGCCCAAAACGGCCCGGACGGCGGAGGGACATTTCGGTTCTGGAATTTCAACTTTTTTTGTGCAAAATTTTAAAAAATTTAAGTTTATATATATATATTTTTTCAGTATCAGCCAATGTGGTGTGACCGAAGGGCTGAGCAAGCTGTCGAGAATAAACGACCAGACCGAAGAAGAAATAGATTCGCTGCTCATTTCAAAGAGGGAGTCCAGCCACGAATATGATTAAGTTTTGAAATTTTCGTCGGACGAATAACAATGGGAAATCCCCCAAGACCCTCCACGACCGTTTTTATACGTAACTCGATAAAAAAAAGGGAAGAACATTTTTGAAATTTGTTGGTTAATAATTTACGCCTTTTAGTATTGTGTAGTTAGCGTTCGGGGTTGACTTTGCCATAAATTTTCCCTCCAAAAGAAGCCCGGGGAATGTCAAGCGCTGAAGTGGTGGGGATCAAAGCTTCTCGTATAAATTCCCTGTGTCGGCTAGTAGTTAGTTCATCTGTCACAAATTGCGTCGTCAGATAGAGTGATTCTGGTTTCATAGCGGATTCGTCCCCTTAGCCTTCGAGGCTCCTGGCAACACTGGCACGTTCCCCCAGCACTACCACCCTGACTCCCCGTTTCGCTAATTTACTCACCAATTCCGCAATCGATTAGGAATCAACGAGCAATATTCAGTAGTTAGAAGGAATATTCGTAGTTTGAAAAATTTCCTTCCCCAAAACCGTCTTGTTGAAATTGGACGAAACCTTAATTTACGCCTCTGTGATTTCGTTGTGTACACTTTTAGAAAATACGCTTGTGAAATTGCGACACCAACTTTTGGGTATTATAATAATTATTTCAATGTAGAGATAGTGATTGAGGTAGAAAAATTGGGATTTTTCATTATGACACAATGCGTTGATAATTAGGGATGGTGGAGTGGTAAAAAAGTATCGATTTTTAGGACGATTAAAAATCGAAAATTGATCGACCAAGGAAAAAAATTTTGTAACAAATTTATCAATAATCACGAGAAAAAAATCAGGCATTAAACAGGTTATTTTATCCCAAAAAATTGACTCTCATATTTGGAGTACCTATTAAAATATATTTAGAAAATCTTTTTGAAGACCTTTTTTTTTTGTTAAAATTAAAACAGTAAGCTGATTTTAAAGATTCGAAATTTTGAGTTTTTAAAACTTGAAATGAAATTCAGAATCAGAATCAGGCTAAAAGTCGTAAGAAAACGATTGAATAGTTCACTCTGGAAAACTGACATGATTTGGCAACAAAACTGAACTCTGGGATTGTAACCATAGATGAAATCTCCTCTGATAGAGGTCCTCTTGCTCGTTTTCTCTTTTGTCTAATTCCTAAACTGTGTTCATCTGTACAGATGTTGTTGGAAACTATCTGTACAGATTTTTCACTAACGAAAGTTGATTTCCAAATATTTAATAGAAATCGTACAATTTGTCGTGGGGAGATATTGCCGATTTTTTAAAAATCGTTCTACAAGACTCAATTTAGACGAAATATTTAATATCGAACACCTGAGATTTAAAAAAAAAAAAAAAAAAAAAAATTGAAAAATCGGAAAATCTATCCGCAATAGTCAGGAATTATTAATTCTTAGGCTTTTTAATTTTTTTTCTTTTCTTAGCTGAGGTGATGACCCCTAAGACATAGCAGCGCGTTTTTTTGTTGTGTCTTTGAAAGAGCAACTCCCCAGATGAATTGTGTACATCAATCTTGCCTGTGTATTCATTTTTTAATTGTTTAATTTTTAATTTAAAAAATATATCTAGTTTATTTTAATTTTTCGCTTCGATGGTCGCGTTTGGGTATTAGTGTTTCAAATTAAGTGGCCTCGAGAGATTATGTTAAGATTCCCTCAAACATTCCCCCGGTAAAACCACCTGGTGGTAAAGTCGTTTTGAACTAGTCTCTAGAAGAAAACAGTTATTGTCCGGGCATTGTTGACGTGGTAACTTGGTTTGGACTTGATTCAAAAGCTCCTCCCCTAGCCTTAACCGTGGGAAGCGAGGGGCGTTCGAAGGTCCCATTTTTCGTTTTTTTTTTTTCTTCTAATATCTCTATTAAAAAAAAAAGCTTTCGCCTCTCGGCTGAACCGTGTGGAATGTTCGGAGAGAATGCTGGTGGGAGGAAGACAAGATTCTGGTCACCGATTGCAAGAATGACTTGTACCTGGAGGCCCAGTCAAAAAGAGCTAAAACGGGTTTTTCCGTAAGTACCAACTTTCCAGAGCGGTTATCTCAAAAACAACGCACGACATTGAAAAATGTGACTGAGTGACATTTGTAGACAATTTAATCAGCTTTCGTTTTGTATAGAGTGGTTATGTCGCTACGACACGTATTTTCCGAGATATTAGCGAAAAACCGAACTATGTGCTCTTTAACTCCCCCTCCCCTGGGGCTTTTGATATGTTCACCCTCCCAACGAGTCCAAACGAAGTTACCAAGTCAAAAATTGTGTTCCAAACATTTCCTCCTTTTCCTTTTTTCGTGCATTCGTCGCCTGCACTGTAGCTAAACGGGGAATTGCCCCGTTATTCCGATTCCAAATTAAAATAGGGGTATTAACTTCGTCCGCTCTGCTTGTTGAATCGTCGTAAATCGAAAGTGGGAGTTTACGCGGCTCCATTTTTCTCCTGTTAGGGTTGGGTATCGTTATTTAAAACAATCGAATTACTTAATCGATTTTTTATTAGACTTGAAAAATCGAATATCCTGATGGATGGGTTTTCAAAGAAATTTAAATTTAAATGAACTTAAGTGATACAAAAGAAGCAAAAAATCGTGCTATTAAAAAAATGCATAAAAATCAATAATTATTTTACTGAGTGAGGAACAATCGATTGATTGATTCCCATCCCCAATCCCTGTCGAGTCATCGAAAATCCAAGTGCACGTAGCGCTCCTTGCGGCGTCCAACGAGATCAGCACAGTCGATGAGCTCGATTCATTGAGAAAGGGGCGGTTATTACCGTGAGACGACCTTTTCGAAGATTCGATGCATCGTTTCATCGAAAAACTTATCTTCGATGATTCGATACTGAACCATGAAACCCCCTATTAGCTGCGTTTGCAGTACTATCAGTTGGCACACTTCACAACGTGCACATCTGACGACACCAAGTTATATTCTACTCGAAGAATTTTACCTCACAAAAATTTGTTTCGGAGTGCGCATCCCCCAAGCTGTGTTGGACTTTTTGTTCTCTGCGACAGTAAAATTTTGTACAGGAAGTTTGTAAAATATTGTACATAGACTATTGTTGTAAAGCGAATTTATTTTATTTTGTTGCTCTTTGGTTTTTTTTTCTTTTAAGGGCTTGTTCGGCGATATGCGCCACTGTGTTGTGTACTTTGTACTTCCTGAACTGTTTTTGTGACTGAATTAAATGCTTATGAGTTTAATTATTTGTGATTTGTTCTTCCCCTGATACATCGTCGTTCAAGACCTTTATGGCGTAAATAAAATTCACAAGAAAAAAATTTAAAACAAATTAAATTTGAAAAACAAACAAAATGAAAATAGAAAAATTTAGGTACTTAATTCAATTATTTTTGTTAAATTTAGAAAGGAATAGATACAACGCCGTTTAAGGCCTCTAAGGCGTAAATGAAATTCTTAAAAAAAATTTAAACAAAATTTAACACTAAATTAATTAAAGCTGCAAATGTTTCACAAGGGTTTATTATTCTTTGATATTATGGGTTAATAGAGCAAACGTTAAGTCTGCCTCACAAAATAGTTTTGAAAAAAAAAGAAAGTTTTTTGTATAATGGTTGGACAGATGTGGGACCTCGTAAAAATGGATTTTACTCGATTTTTTTTTAAACGAAAATTACTCGGAAAACGTCACCTAACTTGTCCTGAGGTTCCTCAAAAATCCCATTTGTAGCCCCGTGAAAGCCTCGTAGATCCCCCACAGTGAAATCAGATCGTTCTGGAACCGCCAAAAATGGATTCTACGTCCAAAAATACTTCGAAAACGTCACCTAATTCGACCCTATATCCAAAAATCCTTTAAAAAAAAACCCCGTAGCCCCGTTTTTGCCTCACAGAGCCTCACGGGACTGGGCGATCGGGGTTAAACCCTTGCGGGCACAACTAGATCGTAAACCGAGTATTTTGTCAACATTTCAGATGTAAAAAATAAATTCTTACTAAAAAGTGGTTACAAAGGCTTACAGAGGAGTCGTTCTCTCTCCCTAACCAAACTCATTAAAATTCTTACTGCCTTACGGTTCGGACGGCGTACAGTGACGCTAAAAGGTGGCAGAAATTCGAAAAATTGAAAACGCAACTGGTCGATCAGTTTAATGTTGATTCTTTAGCTGATATATAATAATATTGTACATATTATGTAGTATATATGAACAAAGAACCATACTGGTTTTTTCGCTTCGAGCTGTCTGGAGGAGAGCAGAGGAGCGGAAAATTGGAAATCGGCGTTTTCACCTGTGCAGTTTTTTTTGCCGGGGCGAATCAACCACGATTGATATGTATTCAGGCTATTATTCCGAATAGGAACATTAAAAATATTCTCTTCATTAAATTGTCCTTCATTGACTAAAGATCAAAAATACTGAAAAAAAAAAAAAAAAAACAAAACAAAAAAACTGGAAAACGCTTGCATACGAGTCTGCAACACATTGGGACATTTTGTCCCAACAATCATCAACACTTACAGCTAAGGAAAAACTAAACAAGTTCCATTTCCCTAGAAACGGCTTGGGACAATTTTCCCAGTTTTCACACACATTTTTCGGGGACAATAGTCAACAGTTTTCGTGACGATTTTTTTGTTTATGTGCCAAAGCAAAGACATAAAATGTCAAAAATCAGAAAATCGAAAACAAAAAGTCGCGATGTTCACCGAAGTTTTTTCACGAAGTTTTTTCTTTCTTTGTGTTCAGTCGGACCACAGAAAGTCAGATCGTGCGCATTAAAAACGCTAAAATAAGGAAAAAATTATTTTAAATTTTATTTTTCGAAAAAAAAAAAAAAATGAAGAAAATAAATGGCTGGATATTTAGATTTTGCTTTGTTTGTGCAATAATATTTTTAATTTAAGAAGAATTATTTATGCAACCAAATCATTTCCCAATTTTTATGCAAAGTATTTTACGTTTTATTTTTTTGTTTAAAAAATGATAATTAACAGGTAAACATTTAGATTTTTAATTTTTTTATGCTCAAGCCATCTCTATCAATCAGTCTGTCACGTTGAATAATAATTATTTCCGCCACCTTTTAGCGTCTTCGGCCCCAATGTGCGGCGGACGGCGTAATAGTTCTATTATTTAAAAGTTATTGAATACCTAATTATCATTCAAGTTGGGCAAAATATCTCGCTGTGTACCAAAATTTGGTACACAGCGAGATATTTTAATGCGTGAACACCTCTCATGCGTGTGCGGCTCATAAGATGGTCTCCTTTCATCGTCTTGTCCCACCACCCTGGGGGGGGGGGGGGGGGGGGGGGGGGGAGAGAAAAAAAATCCCTCCATCTTAGCGGACTTCTCACGAGGTGGGCGTGACCCTCGGTGGACCTGGTGGGGTGGACGGGGGGGACTCAGCGCCACCCCTTGACATTCCCCCTCCAATCGCCAAAAGGGGTTTTAGCCTCCCCCTTCCACGATTACCCCTATTTGAAGGGGCGGCCGTCATAGAATTACACCCTGCACTGCTATTTTGGGAATCCGATACCGCGCGGGAGTCATTTGATAATCCCGCTAATCTCGCGCATCTCTTTTCACTGGGCCGCTTTCACCACCCGAGTTACCGAGAGTGTAAGCGATAACGCCCAAGGGGTTAACCACATTGAGAGGGAGGGGGGGGGGGGGGGGGGGGATTGGAATCCGTGCGGAGCTCGGTCAAATTTGCGGAGCCGTTAGATGGTGAATCCCGCTCCTCGGCTCCGCAAATCTGACTGAGCTCCACACTGATCCACATTCCAATAGGTGCCCCCTCGGGGGTTTAACTTGGGAGGTGATAGTGGCCCTTCTTTCCAACTACTCAATAAATAGACTAAAATGTATCGGGAGTAAGATCTGCACCCGGAACCGCGATAACCATTACGATACGCTCCCATTCAAATGTTATCATGCGCTCCCGCGATTACGATCGCTCCCATCAAAATTGTATCATACGCTCCTGCCATTGCGATTCATTGTGAACGAAACAAAACTGAATATTTCAACAGGAGAGATTTTAGCAGTGTACGGATTTTCTACATTTTCCGTTATTTGAATCGTCTCTTGTACTCTCAGAAGGGCTCCCTTTCAAATTTCAACGTCCAAGGGTAACGGGAGAAATTCTAGCTCACTCAGCTGATCAGGAGAATTCCCGTAATAATTACACACCGTATAATTATTATACCTCTCTCGTACTTACCTATCAAACTAATCGAAGGATCGCAAAAGAAACTGATACCCACCTACCGAAGATTTTCGAATAACTTCCGAACTGGTTATCGCACAGAAATCGTTTTGTACTCGTTGAAATCAGCGTGAAAAACTCGTTTTGACTGGCGCAGATCCGATCAAAACAGACGCCAAAAGTTCTACAAATAAAGAGGCGGTGGATTACAAAACTTTCCATGTCCGATTTAGCAATTTTTCACTAATTGAATGTAGACAGTTTTGACACGAACTGTCGAACGGAGAGAGTTTTGCTTCAAACTGACTTATGAAAGTAGAGAGTTTTGGAACGAACCCTAAAGTTTGGGAGCCAAAACCAGTGGAAAGGAGACATTTTTGCTTGATTATGAAGTCATTTTTCGATGGAGCGCGGGAAAATGCTTCAGAATCCACTGCTAACTAGGTTTGGCCGAAAATGGATGTAGACAGTTTTGGAATAAATTTTATTATTCCATGCATGTTAGTTTCCGTGGGAGTTCGAAATGGACAACATAATATGTCTTTAAAAATAACATAATATGTCTTAAAAAATAACATTTCTGAGCTGCAATAATATTTATATTGAAATAATCTTTATTGAGAGAAAGACTGTCAGTCTTTCTCTCAATAAAGATTATTTCAATATAAATATTATTGCAGCTCAGAAATGTTATTTTTCGTCATAAATCATCTGCTGGGAGTCTCTTATTTTCGTAGTAATTTTAAATTTTAGGTTGTTCAATTGACGCGAAATTTAAGCTCTACAAAATGTTTCTTTGTGTTCCCACTTCGTGAGAATCCTTGTTAGGCTTCCAAACTGAATAATATACCGAAGAACGAGCTTTTATAAAAATGTTTTTTGAAAAAAATAAGGGTCAGGAGGAATTTTAGGTATAGGGTCTGTCGCCAAATTTTGTTTTAGTCTTTGAGGGCTGTCCCCAATGTTACGTAGGAGCGCAAGAAAGTAGTTCTAGAGGTTCACTCAGAACGAACGGGAGCGCATCATAGTTCGCCCAAATGTATCCCGAAAGTATATATATAAACAATTTGGTAGCGTCCGCTGGAATTCAGAGCCCTGCCATGGACTGATCCCATAGCTGAAAGCGGAAAGTTTCCAAAATTGTCGCCTTTCTTCTAAACCTCCTCCTTCATCGCGAACTGGGTACAACTTTTGGCGTCTGTTTTGAACGGAACTACGTCGGTTAAAATGATTCACTCGACTTGGGGCCTCTGCACCGCATTCCAAAAGGGGGCCCTACGACGTTGCCATTAACCTCGGACTTCCTCGTCATTTCAAAATTAGCAAAATCCAAAGTAAAGTTTTAATACATTTTCACTTTAATTTTTAGGAGTTGGCAAAAAAATAAAAAATAAAAAAATAAAAGTTTCACTTAAAAAAAAAAAAAAAAAATTTACCTATCTAAAAACGCTGCAAATTTTACACAAGAGTTTATTATTCCTTGATGTAGGTTGAAAGTACAAAAATTAAATCTGTCAATAGACAACTTTTTTCAGTTGGAAAATATCAAATTTTGACCTCCTGGGATCCGTCAAAAATCTCATTTGTAGCCCCATGAAAGCCTCATAGATCCCCACAGTGAAATCTGATCGTTCCGGGACCCCCAAAAATGGATTCTTCGTCCACAAATACTTCGAAAACGACACCCAACTCGACCCCATAGACGAAAACCTTTAAAATACCCCTCCCGCAGCCCCATAGTAGCCCAAATCGGCAGAGTATGGCATGTTTGTATGACGCCATGGCAACATCACACAACGGGAAGTAAAACGCATCCGACACACGAAATCCTGTATGATCCTGCAAGAGCCGGATCGTACAGCAAGCCGCCTATTCCAGAGTGAACGTCTTTGGTCAGCCTTTGCGGGGTTACAGCGCACCCCTCTAGCCCCAAAGCAGCCCCCTCCTTCCCCCTCCACCCACCTCTACGTCCATGGCGGATCCAGCTCGTCTCCCGTCTCCTTCCCAGGAACAAGCCCGGCCTCTTTCCCTCCGTCTCTCGTCCCCAACGTCCCCTTTCGCCGTTTCGGATTATTTAAATCGGGGCGGCTCACGTCTCGCGATCGGCTATAGATCATCGCTTCGGGGATCTATAGATCGTCTGGGGATCGATAAGAAGAGTCTCGTGTCCGGCGTGTGACGTCACTCCTGTTTTGAACCAGGTGAGCTCTTACCCAAAATGCTCTCCCCCTTCCCTCCCGTCGACGACACCCCCACCGCTGTTAGATTTACCGACATCCCCACCACCGTTAAAAATACCCCCACCCCACCACCCCCTCAACATCACACACTCACTTTGGTTGTCCTTTCACGTGCCTGCCTCTTAAAATTCACAATTTTGTTAACAATTTCATGTTAACTTTGTTAACTATTGTTTTACTTCGAACAGTCTACTTATCTTATTTTAACACCATATTCACGTTCACTTGCAACATTAGCAATTTAATTACGTTTGATTAAACTTTTCGTGATGCCACCTGTGACTCGAGTTTTGTCCTATCGAGCGAATGAGAGCACTTCAGCAAAAATAACAAAAACGCAGTAAATTTTACACCAAGGTCATTATTCATTTATTCAATTTTTCCAAACATAAAAAAAATATTATTTAATATTTAATATAATTATACGTGTATAGTGTTAAACAGAAAAACAATTACAGTTAAAAAAATTATTATTTAATATTTAATATAATTATACGTGTATAGTGTTAAACAGAAAAGAGAGCCCCAAATGGATTCTACGACGTAAATACGTTTTACCTAAACGTTTATACGTCGTATATAATGACTCATTCAACCTCATGTAAAAAAACCATCAAATGGTATTTAGAAAGTGGCTGTGAACTCGCATGAGTGGATTTTACGTCTAAAAATACTATGAAAACGATTCCTGATATGACCCACTGGCCAAAGTCCTTCAAAACCTCCCAATCGTAGCCTCCGTAGCATCCGTAGGAGCCTCATAGATCCCCACCTTGTTGCTAGAAGGGTTTGAGACCTCCGTATAAGTATGGGTTATAAGTTCAAAAATACTTCGAAAAAGAAACCTCATTCGACCACCTGTCCAAAGCCCTGAAAAAAAAAAAAAAAAAACACCGTTTGTTGGCCTCACAAGAACTCCATAGATCCTATCGGATTAGCTGGATGGTTTTCAGACCCCCACTCCCCCCTATCAATGGTTTCTACGTCCAAAATTACTTCTAAAACGACACCCAACTCGACTTCATGGCCAAAGTCCTTGTTGTAAAGAGCCCCAGACTTGCAAACTTTTCGGAATCGACCGATCAGAACAAATTTTGAGGGACAAACAACGTCACAAAAACAGATTATTCTGAATCTTCAATCGGTTTGTCAAAATTCAAATGGGTCAAAAGGATGAGAACGCGAAAAAAAAAGTTTATCGCAAATGTCGTCTCTCAAATCCGGCAACAGGTTTTAACGATCGGTCCCCGGCCAAAAAACGACAATAAAAAAATAAATAAATAAATTTCTGTATAAGATGTTGGACGTAAAAGGATTTTGCGTCAAAAATTACTCAGAAAGCGAAATAAAATTTGACCTCCTGGGATCCTTCAAAAATCCTATTTGTAGCCCCATAGATCCCCACGGTGAAATCGGATCGTTCTGGGACCCCCAAAAGTGGATTCTACGACCAAAAATACTTCGAAAACGACACCTTACTCGACCCCATAGCCGAAAACCTTCGAAAACCCATCCCGTAGCCCGATTTTAGCCTCACAGCGCCGCACGGGTTTGGGCGAGCGGGACGAAACCCTTCCGGGCACAACTAGATGGTATACCAAGTATTTTGTCAAAATACTAGATTAAAAAAAAAAAAAAAAAATCCTACTGCCCAAAACGGCTCGGAAGGCGGACGGACATTTTGTTTTTGGACTTTTCAGGAACATTCTGAGATAATAATAAAATTTATTATTATGACTATTTAATAGTCATAAAACCATAATTTTCACGTTCTGTTTCGTATTCACGACCCTCACCCTCACTAACTGAGCGGAATCCTGCCATCCGGCGACGCCCCCAATGCAGAGTCCGGCCCGCCAGGACGGAACGAATGGGGGTTGGCTGGCGTTGGGGGGGGCTCTCGTCCTAAGGGACTGGTATGCTTTCTCCGAGTCTAAAGCTGTTTCAAAGGATGAAAAAGAGTTTCTGTCGGTTAAAGTGGGAAACGACGAGTTCAGCGTTTGCTCAAAAAACCTGCCCGTCTCAGACGTTACAGACCTCTCGCACTGTTCTGTAAGGTGTATGAGGCCCAATCTATCACTTGGCGGGAAGGGGGGTTCGTTGACAACCAGTCCCATTAGACAAGACAAATGTCCCGCTTCCCATACCAACCCTTCACTATCCCACATACGTTTTTTTTGCGGCTTTTCTCTCCTCGAAAAAAAAGTTAGAAAGTTACAAAGTCAAACGAGGGGGATAAATAATGGTACCGCACCCTTCGGAGGGATAATGTGGTTTTGATTTTTTTCGGATGGGAGAAAATACGTCTAACAAATCGTCCTAAAATGTGGAGTAAATAATTAACGCGAATTTCTTCAAATTCCCCCGAATTTCAACATTTGCGCGGTCGTCGTTGAGGTCGTGACAGAAGGCAACACATGTGAGGGGGTCGTGGGCTATCTTTGGTACCTTTTATTGCCTCCATATTCCTCCGGTGTTTGTTTTGAACTAACTTACCAAACACGAAAAGGAACGTCACCCCTCTTAAATCTTCCCGACGTTCTCGATTGACGATGACGACAGCCCCAAAGGGAAACACGCTGTGTAAACAGTGTGAAAATGACTCCTCTGGGATTTATGTCCACCAGTGGGAGGTCGTGTAATTTTGAGGCACATAAAGAGCAGTGAGCGTACTTCGGGCTTATTATTCAGGTAATACCTATTCGTGTAGGAGGTCGAACATTTTGATCAACCTCAAAATTTGACATTATCTTTATGTCCGTCCGCCGTCCGAGCGGTAGGAATTTTTTTAAAAATCCGAAAATTTGACCAAATACTCAGTTTACCGTCTAGTTATGCTCGCAAGGTTTTCAGCTCGATCGCCCCAACCCGTGGAGCTTTGAGGGGCTATAAACGCGCTACGGGAGGCTTTTTTGAAGGGTTCCGGCTATGAGGTCGAGTTAAGTGTCGTTTTCGAAGTATTTTTGGACGTAGAATCCATTTTCGGGGGTCCAGGAACGATCCGAATTCAAAATGAAAGAGCATTAAATTACGCGTCAAAGTTGAAATTCCATCTAGGAGTGTGGGCGTAATCGGAAGTTGAAAACGACTATTTTTACCAACTCTGAAAAAATTCAGACTTTGAAATTATTTTCAAATTCGGATTCAGCTTGAACAAATGTATGGATTTTATTCTGATTCCTCTACTTCTTTTTAAAAAACTATTCATTATCAAAAAGCGAGAAGAAGGGGTCTGAGGCCAGGTGGGAGAGTTCGGGGGTTGTCTGGCTTTAGCCAGTAGGCCTATGTATGGGCTTCATATTGAACAAAATGAGACAACCAGGAACGTAAAATTTCAGGCTCTACAGCTTTTATTCCATGTATTTTTTCATTTAGATGACTCGTATCAGAGCTGGAGACACGATGAAAGTCGCCTAGTGTAAATTTTTTCAGAGTTGGTAAAAATAGGCGTTTTTCAACTTCCGATTATGCCCATACTCCTGGGTGGAATTTAATCTTTCATATACTCATTTTACGCGTAATTTAATGCTCTTTCATTTTGATAAAGGGTGTTATTTTGATAGGATGCGTCATTTCCACGTTAAAGGCCAAAAACTGAAAAAAGGGCAAACGTTTCGTGGTTTTTTTTTCGGTCTTACGAAATCTTGCCGAGGGTTAGGAGATCGAAAACTTTCTTTACCTTCTCTACAATATATGCAAGATAAAACAAAAAAAAAAAAAAAGCTTCTACCTCATTTAACGCACCTATCACCCCTTTTGACGACGCCGTTCCAGGGCTATCAGGTGAAAATTGCATACAAAGGGTTCTTATAAAAACCCTTATTAAAGGGTTTTTATAGCCTTATTAAAGGGCACTTCTTAGCCTTCCTGCTAACGAATCACCTCAGAAACGGTGGCCATGACAACTGCAAACTTTCCACTTTTTCGGTCTTTCCCGCTCGTTTTCACTTCCCATCAAACATTCAGAAGACATTGAAGGAATGCAAATCGGTGTCCTTTAGCTTAGCTTTTCTCATTTTGTGAAGGGGGTGTCGACTTTGGATGCTTTTACCTTAACCCATTTCAAAGAATAATAAACTCCTGAGTAAAATTTGCAGCGTTTTTAGTGTTTTTTGCGTCATTTTTTCTGCCGTTGAAGCGTTTTTGAAGCTCTTAGCTGCTAAGACTTAACATGCCTGAGGCTGTTGGCGAGTGAACGCGGCGATTGTGGAAACCCCGGCTATGTAACCACTAGTTGCCAATAGCCCCATTTAGTGCTCGCGTCCGATCCCGCCGTGCAAATCTAATTACCAATCGGCCCACTCGACCGGCCGACAGCACTTGAAACGTCCACTCGAGCTGACGTCACTTCAATCCTTCCGCACAATTCACCACGAAGCCCGCGAAGTTCTCTTCGTGCAAAGCCCCCCGGACGGAGAAAAAAAGGCTTCAGGTGGGGAGCAGAATTTCCTCGAGTCTTTGAAATATTAGGGCTATATATCTCGTGGAAAGAGGGAAGTCCTCCGCGCAGGTAAACCCTAAAACCTCCACCCCCTTTCCTATAACTAAATGAAGGGATGTATTTATTGGCAAGATAAATAAAAGGGGTGAACTTTGAGCTTTTGGATTTTCCCTCCCCCACTCAAGTTGTTTCTGAAGGGGCTGTACCACCGCCGATATCCGTCCAAACTTTTCTAATAAGCCCAACTCCTCCTCGTCCTCCTCCTCCTTCAACACCGCTTGTCGACCTGCTCTTCACTCCTATCTCACTTTCTCTTCTGCTTTTACTTTCTTCCCTACTCCACAATTACAATTCACCTTTCACGGTCTACTTTATGAACGGAGTGTGATGGCCAGGTTGGCTTTCTCAGGGTCCACACTCAAGATGTCGACAGGCGCTTGATGGTGAGCGAGCAGTGGTTTTCAATGGACACATTCAATTACATACTCCATTGCTGATACTGGGATGAGCTCAAGAGGGGCACTGTGATCCACTCCCGATGCGATTGACTCCCTTTTCGGACAAAGTTAAAACGACAGTCGACTCATTTTTTTGGAAACAGCAAAAAACGGCGGACGACTCTCGAGCACGAAATTGCTGCCAGCATCTTCAGAGGGACCAGCGTTAACTTTGTCTTAAATGAGAGTTGATCGCCTGGGGCAGATTTCATCAGGAGTCGATTGCAATGCCCTGTCATTGCAAGCCTTGGATAGGCCTGAAAAGTGTGGAAGCCACTCTGGCAAGCCTTGGAGCCTCCTAGCCAGCTAATGACCATATTGGCAAGCCTTGAAAACCCTTACCCAACTTGGGACAAGCTCTGCAAGCCTTGGGCAGCTCTACAACGCTTAGATGGATCTATAAAGCTTGTGACTGTCTTGGCAAGCCTTTAAAACCCTTAGACAGCTTGACATCAACTTCGTAGGACTTGGACAGGTCTGGAAAGCTCGTGAAAGCTCCAGCTTGGCAAATTTTGGACACCCTCGGCTAGCTTAGGACCAGCGTTGCAAGCCTTGTAATGGAAGAATCTTCACCACTTTGTCATCAAATGGGGGGAATGGGTCGCCGTCTGGGGTCAAAGACGGAGGTCCATTTTCGGGAGCGGTTCGGTTTTAGCGAGATCGATTTCCCTTCACTTTCCTCGTCCAACGGGAGTCGATCGCACTGCTCCCTGCTCAAGAAGGGAGACACCCAAAAGAGAAAGACACTCCGCAAAGGCAAGATCCGACAACGAATAGAGAGACAGGGCAATAGAAAGAACAAAGGCGATAGCACCAAGCATCAAGCAATGGGCAACGCCAAGCGAGGCGGCAAAGGGGCGAGGGGTTGTCCTGAGGCCAGGTGTGAGAGGTTGGGGGTTGGCTGGCTTTATCCAGCAGGGGTTGGTCCCCTTTTTTTAGGGTACCCAGGTACCTACTTATAACGGTCCGCAAAATTTGAAAAAAAGTGTTTTGTTTTTTTCATATACCTACCTGTTGTAGGGCACACTGCTGAATGGACGTTGAAGGTGTACCTACACGCAAATATTGAGTCCCTAATTGATTAATAGGTCTATCATTATTTGTTTTGTGTGTTTTGGGGAAGGCCTCCAGCGAAACTGGGATTTCGCCGCCGGTGTCTTTGGAGGAAGAGGAAGGGAGTACATGAATACCCCTGCCCAGGTCATAACACGAGGTGTCGTGATCTGCTGACCTGGAAGCCGGTGTCGAGGCAGAATAGGGAGACCCGCGATCTTCAGACTGGCTTGGCAGTGTTGGTCTGGAATGCGTTGATCTCTGGAAGGGAACTGAGGGGAATCTAACATTAAAGATGAGTCAATGTTGGTGTTGGTTCACCCCCTAGGCTCGCAGTATTTACGAAAGTCAGTGTGCTGGCTTCCCCAGACGAAGTGTCGCCAGGGGAGGCCCTGTCCGCAGGTTAAATCTGCTGCATGAAATCATTCTTACGATTACAATAAGAATAGACAGTAAGTGTTATGATGAATTCGGTGGCGCTATCGGCGACGTCCGAGTAATAAGCGGTCCTCCCGCTCACGGGAGAAACGGGACTTCCCGATCACGCCGCCGATAGTGGCGCTTCCCTTGGTCCGCGACGAAACTATGAGGGGCGGGCGGGCGAATTTAATGATAGAGTCGGGTGTATGATGAGAAAAGTCTGAAACCTCCAAGAAGTTGCTCCATATGTCGAATCTAAGCTCGGAAAGTTGCCCAAAAAAGGTTTCAAACTAATATGAAAAAAATAGTTGCAAGGAACGCCCTTTCCGGTAGGAACAAGCGAGGGTTGGCTTGCGTAAGACAGTAAGGGGTGTCCCCTAGCCTCCTCCATTACTGAGCCCATTTTGATAAAATTAGGCTCAAAACATCCCTCTCCCTTTCTATCTTAAAAGGATCTGTGGTGGCTATCTAGTCGGTATTAGAAATTGTCCATGGGGGTGCGCCCAGTGAGAGAAAACATCGTTCGGAAAGGAGGAAATAAAATTAAATAACGATGCGTTTCTGGTTTTTTACCCCACACGGTTCTTCTGATGCTGCGTGTAACACGAAAAAAAGAAAAAAAGAAAAAAAGAAAAAAAAGAATCCTCTATAAAACAGAATCCCCCCTAAAGCAAAACTCCCTCCAGTCACCCAGAACCCTACATCAAAGTCAGTCCGGCCAATAAGTGTTCCTCGTATATCACTCCCCTTTACCAAAATGTATTCCCCATTTCCCTCACAAACTACGACCCCTCAACGCCAAAAACCTGATTTTCAGTAAACCTTCTGGACGGTTTGAAAACTCGGCGCCACCTAATCTACTCGAAAGGCTGTCATCAATGACACCTTTCCTTCAATCGATCGGTGTTTTTTTTTTTTCTCTGAATATCACCCTGACATTCTCAACACTCTTCAAAATCGATGTAGACAAACAAAGTTATCTCATAATCGGTAGCTAATTGCCGATAGCGGTCCACCGCCTAGTTTTCGGTTAACGGCGGTAGTCAACTGAGCTCGGGGTAATGTGAAATCCGCACAATATGACAGGGGTACGTGTCTAATTTGAAAATCCATATAACATTTAATTTTTAATTTTTACAAAATTTTTGTTGGTTAATTCATAAAAAACTCAAATTAATTGCATTTCGATTACTCCTCGTGAAAAGAACAACGAAGAAAATGTGATGGCGCCAAGATGTTGAATAACCAGAAATGACATCTGCTAAGAGTATCATTGCCCGAGACTAGTTTCCGACATCGCGACCATCCTCAGTCCGCAGAATCTACAACGAAGGAAGTCCTCAAAGGGATCGTAAAATGACATGAAGAGTAATGTGAAAATTAGAAAGTACACAATTTAATTAGGGGTATGTTCCAGAGAATCCATATACAAAAATTATAGTAAAATAGGGACATTATGCTTTCTAAAAGGTATGGAGGCCAAACACAAAGCAAGTTGATTACAAATCAATAATGTTGACTCAAACAACTTGGAAATTTAAAAAATTACGTTGGCATGATATTAATTGTACTAACATACAAGTTATTTTTAAGCTTTATAAGTATTTGAATCAAAATTCTATTTTTCTGAGCAACGAAATATTTCATTTTTTTAATTTTCTTAGTTTGAATTTTTTAAATTAATTTTTACTCTTATTTATTTTATTATGCATTTTATAAAAATATTTATTATTTTTCATTTATACAGCATTGAATGCAAATGTGAAAATGCTGCATATTTTATGGTTTATTATTCTACGACTATAGAAATTATTTAAAAAAAAAAATTAAAAACCAAAAAAACGCTGCAAATTTTACACAAGGGTTTATTATTCTTGTCTTTGTGCAAACATTAATTCTGTGTCAGTAAAAAAATATTTTTGCATTAGACAAATAATTTCCGTACAATGTTCGGACAGATGAGGGCACTCGAAAACACGGACTTTGCGTCCAAATTTACTCGGAAAACGGCAGCTTATTTGACCTCCCTCAGGTCCTCCGAAAATCCCCTAGGTGGAATCGGATCGTTGTGGGACCCCCAAAAATTAATTTTACGTCCGAAAACTCTTCGAAAACGACACCCTAACTCGTCCCCATTGCCGAAACCCTTTAAAAAACCCTCCCGTAGCCCCTCAGAGCCCCACGGGATTGGGCGATCGGGCTGAAAACCTTGCGGGCACAGCTAGATGGTAAACTGAGGATTTTGCCAAAATTTCAAATTTTAAAATAAATTCCTACTGTGATTGAAAACAAGATGTCTTTTTATTTCTTGCAACTCTGTCTTCTCCTGTGAATTTTCCTTTAATGCTATATTTTTCATTCATCAGTTTTCTATTAACTTCTCTGTAGAGGAGTCGACGCCACTAATCAAAAGTTTTTTATATTCACTGAAACAGGAGTAATTAAGGAAAAACGATTAAAATGTAACTCCCCTGGGTTTTGAGGTTTTCCTATTGACAGGGGAGTTACAAAAAATATCTACCTACTCAATTGAAGTACCTGGGCCATTCCAAAATTATGTCGATTTTGATATCAAGCAAAATCCGAAAATGAAACTGTGATTTTTCCTGTTTCTTTCGCCCGTACAGCCTCAGTAGGCGTCACGTATCAACATCCTCTAGTGAGCATCAAGTATGATGATAGTTGCAAGGCGTGAGGTTGTAGGTTGTGAGATTTGAGAGGTTATTCTCAGTTGCTGTTCACACCCTCCTGGTTTTCACAGGGAGAAAATTTATACATTAACTTGACGTTGATAGCCATAATAACTCTCTGGACTCTCAAATTAAAAATTTTTAATTTCATCAATAATTGAATTCACAAAGAAAGGGCATCACAAAAATTGCGAAATTTTCATAAATAATAACAATGTAGGTAGTTAACAAAAATTTGAACACATCGGTTTTTTCCCCAAGTGATACTCTTTTTTTGGAGAGGCCATCTGGTAACACGAGCCTACATACACTAGCATCTCTCTTCAGATGATAATATTTCGAGGATTACGACCACGCAAGTGGCCTTTCGTCGTTCGATGCATCAAATCCTTCGAGCAAACACGATACGATAATTTTTGAACGGCAGGTTTTAAGCTACTCTGAGTGTACCGGAGAGGTCGGAGTGTTCTGTACCCTTTTTTTCCCCCGGATGAACCGAAAATCCCTCGCTATTAAAACTCGCCTACTGTGCAAGTCCTAATCCTCCCGTCGACGGGATTGGGGCGTTCCTGGTTGGGGGCACCCTCAGTGTATAATCCCCGTTTGGAATCAATCCGTCACCCGATGGGGCACACTTGCTGTTTCTTTTTTCCCCCCCTCTTCGGGTTTATTTGATATTCCCATTGTGTAGACCCCATTTCACCCCCGACTAGACTTAAACACGTTCAAGCCGTTCGACGTCCTCCGATGACACTTATTGCAATCTGTTCTTACCTCCCCTCGCTTCCCCTCTAACAATGTCATACTCGGCAGAATATCTTGACGGCGATGCTCGGAGACGGT
This sequence comes from Pilophorus perplexus, assembly GCA_955831195.1. Classification (NCBI taxonomy): domain Eukaryota; kingdom Metazoa; phylum Arthropoda; class Insecta; order Hemiptera; family Miridae; genus Pilophorus; species Pilophorus perplexus. Next base: position 16,887,221 of record OY037019.1, on the reverse strand, counting down.
AAATCAGTAACTATTAAATAAGACGAGTTATAACTTGCGTGTGGGAAGAACTCATGTTCCAGAAACAAGCTGGACAGCAGGCCTGGGTACTGCAGAGCTGGATGCAGTGGATAGGCAGGTGGGGCGATCGTGCGACGCCCGAGGGGCCGGTTGAAGCTGGAAACGACGTAGTTCCGTTCAAAACAGATGCCGAAAGTTGTAGCGGGTTCGCGATGAAGGAGGAGGTTTAGAAGAAAGGCGACAATTTTGCAATAACCACGAGGACTTCCCGATTTCAGCGGCTCGCCTAACGTTGGAATCGGGCCACGGCAGGGCTCTGAATTCTACACTACCAAATTTATATGTAAATTGTTGTATATTTGGTATACCTCTATAAGGTCTATTGTACTTGGTAACCGGCGGAGGGAAGAACCTTCCTCCCCTTAGCATTCTGATTATTATTATGTTCTTCTGCGACTTTTGGATAAACTACATTTGGCCGTTAAATTGTATTTTATTTTAAACACCTTACTACATGGTGTCAGAAGTGTGCATCCCACGGTGGATTGTGTTGTTTTGAGAGTGGTCAGTACAGTTTCTGTTAGGTGCTCCAGTTTGTTGCCCCTTTTCAACTCAACTATGTCTTCGGGGTCGTCCCTACGTTCTTTGTGTCTCGAGGGAGATATGGCACGGAACTGGAAGATTTACCGAGGTGATTTTGTGACCTACGTCGACGCCTATTTTGAGAAAGCTACGGAGAAACGTAAGATTGCGATTTTGTTACACCATGCTGGGTCTGACGCTCGAGAGATTTTTGACTCCTTTGAAATGACTGATGGTGATAAGGAGAAGCTTGATGAGGTTCTGAGTAGATTTGATAAGCATTTTGTGCCGACTGTGAATGTGACGTATGAACGGTATCTATTTTTTACTCGTCGGCAGCATGATGGTGAATCCTATGAGCAGTTCATGACGGCGCTGAAACTTTTGTCCCGTACGTGTGAGTTTGGTTCCCTTAAGGACAGTTTGGTGAAGGACATTTTCATTTGTGGTATAAGTGATGACACGCTTAAGCAGACGTTGTTGAGGACTTTGGACTTGACTGTAGACACTACTCTTGCATTGTGTCGGGCTAAGGCTGCAGTCGAGTCGCAGGTTTCTAGTATTTCTCGTTCAGGAGTTGACTTGTCGGTGGTGAAGGAGGAGCGTTTGGTTGATGCGTTGAAGAAAGCGCCCAAAAAGAAAGTTGAAGGTGCTTCGTCTGGGTCTGCTGAACGAGTTATTGATGACTGCCGGTACTGTGGGTATCACCATGTGTATGGGCGTTGTCCTGCTTACAAGAAACGATGTGCTAAGTGCAAAGAGCTTAACCACTTTGCCAGTAAGTGCCCAGGCCCAGGAAAAGCTCGTTCTAGAGATGTGGATTGTCTTGAGGAAGCACACTCAACCAATGATAGTGATGGCGAATTTGTTTTGGACAGTCTGGTGGTATCTTCGGTGGATCGTGTTGGATTGAATGGGTCTAAATGGTACACTGTTAGAATGCTGGTTGCAGGGAAGGATGTAAATTTCAAGATTGACACAGGTGCGCAGTGCAACGTTCTGGGGCTACAGAGGTACCTCGATTTGGGCTTTGATGTTCATCAGTTGGAGGATTCTCAGGCAGTGATCACGTCGTTTACCCAGGACAGACTTCAGGTTAGTGGTGAGTGTGTCTTGCCTTGTGTCTTTCGAAACAAAACTCGATTGATTAAATTTTATGTGGTGAATCAAAAATGTGTGAATATACTGGGCCTCCGCTCTTCAGAGGCATTGGGGTTGATTTCACGTGTGGACATGTTGAAAGATGGGCAGGACTCCATGTTCCCTGTTCAATATAAGGACCGTTTTGATAACAATGTTGGTAAAATGCCAGTCCAAGTGAAAATTGAAGTTGATCCCTCAGTCCAACCAGTTGTGTCAGCGCCTCGCCGTATTCCATATGCACTTAGGACAAAGGTGAAGAAAGAGTTGGATAGCATGGTCAAGCAGGGAATCATTTCACCAACAAATGAACCTACAGACTGGGTCAGCCAGATGGTGGTGGTTTCCAAGAAAGATGGTTCGTTGCGTATTTGTTTGGACCCAAGGCCTCTGAATAAGGCAACCCGTCGAGCTCATTACCCCCTACCTACAGTTGAGGACATAACGGCGCAAATGGGGAAACCGAGGCATTTTTGTAAATTGGACGCTAAATCAGGGTTTTGGATGCTCCCTTTGGATAAGGAGAGCTCAAAGCTGTGTACTTTTCAAACCCCATGGGGTCGATACTCGTTTCTACGGTTGCCTTTTGGGATTAATGTGGCCCCTGAGATATTTCATAAGGAAATCAGTGAAGCAATGCGCCACATTCCCAATGTTGCAACGTTCCAGGATGACATACTTTTGTGGGGGTTTTCCAGAGAGGAATTGCATCGTACTTTACTTACAGTCTTGGATACAGCCAGGAATAAGGGAATCAAATTTAACCCTGAGAAATTTGTGTTTGACCCTCCGTCTGTCACTTTCTTGGGTCACGAATTTTCCAAAGATGGAGTTTCTGTTGACCCAGAAAAGATAAAAACTATTCTGCAACTACGACGACCCAATGATAAAAAGGCACTGCAGCGGGTGCTTGGAATGTTTAACTTCCTTTCAAAGTTTATTGAGAATTTTTCAGATCGTACTTCTGTCTTGAGGGGATTATTGAGGAATGACTCCGTCTTCCAATGGGAGGCCCATCACGAGGCAGCCTTTCAAGACCTAAAATCGGCTATCTGTACGCATCCAGTCCTGGCATACTATGACCCTGCCAAGGAGTTAGTGATGAGCGTGGATGCGTCTCCGGTTGGCTTGGGTGCTGTGATCCTTCAGCAGGGCCGGCCAGTGGCTTATGCCTCGAAGGCACTGTCGGAAGTGCAACAACGGTATTCCCAGATTGAACGGGAATTGCTGAGCCTTTGTTTTGGGGCCGAGAAATTCAGGCAGTACTTGATTGGGAGAGACAGGGTCCGTGTCCAAACTGATCATAAGCCAATCCTCGGACTTTTCAAGAAGCCGTTGCACAAGGTTCCAGCACGCCTTCAGCGGATGATGATGACGTTGCAGCCTTTTCGTTTGGAGGTCTTTCATACTGCTGGTAAATACATGTACGTGGCTGACTCCTTATCAAGGGATTTTACTGCTGAGGGGTCGGACACTGACACTAATTTTGAGGAAGTTGATTTCCAGGTATCGCTCTTGATCAGGAATCTCCCAGTGACCCAGAACACTTGGGACCTTATTCAGCAGGGTGCGGCTAACGACCAGGAGTATCAGGCGCTACTCGGGTTGATCGTAAATGGCTGGCCTTCCAGGTTTGGGGATGTCCCTTTAACTCTGAGACCTTACTTTGAATATCGCAATGAGTTGGTTGTTGTGAGGGACTTGATACTCAATGGCAATCGTCTGCTCATACCCACGGCATTGCGGGGGAGCGTGCTTGACAAACTCCACTCTGGCCATCCAGGCATCAATCGGATGATTGATAGAGCTCAGTTGTCGGTGTTTTGGGTCGGAATAACCAAGGACATCCGGGAATATGTCAAGCGCTGTTCATCCTGCCTGAAGTTTCAATCAAACAAACAAAAGTTGGAGTTACAGTTCAAGGAAACTCCATTGTTGCCATGGACTGAGGTAGGATGCGACATATTTGAGTTATACCAAAAGTATTATTTGGTTGTGGTGGACGCCCTTTCCAATTACATCGAAGTGGTGAACATTCCAAACTTGTCCAGTACATCTGTCATTGAGAAGCTGAAGGCAGTTTTTGCTCGGCATGGCATTCCAGTGATTCTCTATTCAGATGGAGCGTTATGTTTTGATTCACAGTTATTCAAAACGTTTGCGTCAGAATGGTGCTTCACCCATATTATGAGTAGCCCTCACTACCCTCAGTCCAATGGGCTTGCTGAGGCTGCGGTGAAGACGGTCAAGACTTTATTTAAGAAGGCTCTGGATAGTGGAGAGGACCCCTACATGGCACTGCTAAACCATCGTGCTACTCCTAGAGGCAGGATCCATTCTCCGGCATCACTGTTGATGAGTCGAAATTTGAGAACTAATGTGCCTTGCTTACACCGGACATTGGTTCCATCAGTCACTTATCAGCAGGATAGGGACTTGCTCCAGCATAATAAGGCGAGGACAAAGGAATGGTATGATAAATCAGCAGTGAAACGGGCTCCATTCCGTGTGAATGATTCAGTCGTCTTCCAGAAAGTGCCCAACTCCAGTTGGACCCGTGGAAAGATAACAGGCGTTTGTGGCCCCCGGGCCTTTATAGTACGTTCTGACGATGGGCGCGAGTACAAGCGTAATGAGCGGTTCATCTCTCTGGCTGCGGGATTGTGCGACATCGATGCGGCTCCACCTGGGCTCACTCCAGCTTCACCTGCAAGTGCTACACCCTCTCAGAGTTGTTCGATCTCTTCTGGTTCCTCCACGCCTCTGCAACATAGTGGCGGGTCAGGTGATATTGCTCCAGCCCCATCTTCCCGCCAAGGGGCAATTTCCACCCAATTGGGAGATAACTTCGGCTCCAGGTATGGAAGATTGGTGAGACGACCATTGAGATTCAACGATTACGTATAGGAACTGTCCAGTGAATTAGCAATGCGAGGAAAGGAGTTTTTGGTTATCTGATTATTTTTTTTTATTCATGTTTTCAATTTCACAAACTTAAAAATTTTCTGAAAAAAAAAAAAGGGACATGTTGTATATTTGGTATACCTCTATAAGGTCTATTGTACTTGGTAACCGGCGGAGGGAAGAACCTTCCTCCCCTTAGCATTCTGATTATTATTATGTTCTTCTGCGACTTTTGGATAAACTACATTTGGCCGTTAAATTGTATTTTATTTTAAACACCTTACTACATAAATCATATATGAAGATACTTTCAGGATACATTTGGGCGAACTATGATGCGCGTGTGAACCTCTAGAACTATTTTCTTGCGCTCCTACGTAACATACGCGCATATGCGCCTCCAAGACTGAAACAAAATTGGTAGCTTTTATGAATTTGGCGAGGTGCCACTATTATTGGGGGACAACGTGAGCAATCAAGGAGCACTGTGGGGCCGAATGGTCATAAAAATTTGACCAAAGTTTTGGGGGAAAAAAAACATACTTATAGGAAATTTGACGCTAATCACGAGTAAACCCCATGTCCCTATACCTAAAATAATTTTTTCAAAAAACATTTAAAATACTCGTTCTTCGGTATATTTTTCAGATTGGAAGCCAAACAAGGATTCTCGCGAAGTTTAAACACAGAAAAAATTGTTGAGGAATAAATTTCGCGTCAATTGAACAACCTAAAATTTAAAATTGCTACGAAAATAAGAGACTCCCAGCAGATGATTTGTGACGAAAATCGACATTTCTGAGCTGCAACCTATCTCTAGCTCCTGGCTCTTTCACCACTCTGTGATAGCTCACATCTATCTTATCTAACAAGGTACAGGTACAAAATAGTAAAATATTTGGAAGTCTGTATCAACTTACCGTAAATAATTTCCCTCAAAATGTTAAAGCACAACTTGTACAATCATTAATTTTTCCCATTTTTGATTATGCAAAATCACCTTACTGTGATCTATAAAAAGAGAAAAACGCTGCAAATTTTACACAAGGGTTTATTATTCTTTGATATAGGTTACTTGTGCAGAAATTAAATTCTGTCAATGAAAAAATTAAAAAAATTTTTTTTTAGGATTTTTATTTAAAAAAAATTTTTTTTTTTTGGATTTTTTGTTCAAAAATGTGTTTTTTCAAAAATTCTTTATTTTTAACTCAAAAAATATTTAACATCCTGGGATCCTTCAAAAATCCCATTTTTAGCCCCATGAAAGCCCTAAAGATCGCCCCAGTGAAATCGGATCGTTCCGGGACCCCAAAAAATGGATTCTACGTCCAAAATACTTCGAAAACGACACCTAACTCGATCCCATAGCTAAAAGCCTTCAAAAAACCCCTCCCGTAGCCCCATTATAGCCCCAGAGCGCCCCACGGGTTTGGGCGATCGGATTGAAAACCTTGCGGGCACAACTAGATGGTAAACCAAGTATTTTGTCAAAATTTCAGATTTTTAAAAAAATTCCTACTGCCCAAAACGGCTCGGACGGCGGACGGCGTACGGCGGACGGCGTACGGCGGACGGCGGACGGACATTTCGGATTTTGAATCTAGACCTCTTGAAACGGATAATGTCAAATTTTGAGGCCGATCGGAGTCGTCGACCCGCGTCGCGAAAACATAGGTGTATTATTCCAAGAATAATAAACCAAAAGGAAACCTTACAGAGAGCTCAGAAAATAAGAATCATCTTAAAATACGCTGATCACGTTACGCCATATTATAAAAAGAAAATATAAGTTACCTACTTGTGCAAAGATGGACTCATCAGTTAATCGCTTCTGCAGAGAGAGGGTTTGTCTTCGCAAACTCAACGCTTCATTTCACAACTATTACTACCAACAGAAGTTTTCCGTTATTACACAAATTCTTGATAATGTAATAGTTTGAATTTTAATAGCATAGACATACTACGTTACTTCTTACCTGTTCTAATTCCGTTTGTTATGCGTTCCGCTGTGATTTATTTATTTTTTGTAACTGGGCTTGTCCCGTTTTTGAATAAATAAATAATTAAATAAATTGAATAAATAAATTACACAAATTTTTCCTGACCACGCCTTAGTCATAGACATGACAAAACATTTTTATCCAACCAAAAGTATACTCAGACTAAAAAAAAAAACTCGATCTGGTTGGCTTTGTTCTTCACAACACAAGAGACACTGCAATAAATGCGTAATCTGTGCTAGAAGATTATACAACCTCATGACCTCATCGTATGCAAGTCTCTTTCTGATTTACAAAGTTTTGCTAACGCTTTCTACGATCTAAGTCGCGTGTTACAGAAGTTTTTCAAAATTAAAAATCATCAAAACAAGGCTGAGGCAAACTCTGAGTGAACATTCTAGAGGACCTCATGTTGATGGCTTGCTAGCAGGAGCGTCTGGCCAGAGCACTTAGCCGAGTGGCTTCGGTCGCTCTCGTCGCCATCGCGTCCTGAAGAGAAACCCACTCGAGAAATGGCGGGCGCTGGCTGCAGTGGCAACCTCGGCTGCCAAAAAAAAGTTATCCTCACCTTGATTTTTTTTGGTGATTGTGTTGCAGAGTTCGAGGATGGAAATGAGTCCAGAGGGGATGCTGGTCTGCCGGGGCTGCAATTTGGCCATTTCTGACAGGTATTACAGCTAACTCACTAAATCCCTTGCAATGTAAAAACCATCTTAATTTAAAACTTGATTCAACAGGTACATCATGCGAGTGGGTGAGGGTGAAGGCAGCTGGTACCACGAGAGGTGCCTCATGTGCTCAGTATGTAGAGCCTCCCTCGCCCACACTTGCTTCACCCGGGATTCCAAACTCTTCTGCCGCCTCGACTACGAAAGGTAAGCATTTTTTTTAAAAATTCTGCCGAAATATCAACTTGGCGTGGCGGAACGAGTGGGGGTTGGCTGGCGCATCCACCTAGTAGGTACTTGTATATGCTCTGAGGAATTGAAGTTCTGGAAGCGAAACGCCTGCCAAAGGCCACTCCGTAAGCGCTGAACAGTTCCAAACTGCCATAAATGCTCTGCGAACTCACCCCTAGTAAAATGTGTGCTGCAAACAGGAAGAATTCGAAATATCCTGTTGAAACGACGCGAAAAAGGTTCACACGAAGAAATAAAAACCTCGTTCACACTTGAGCGGATATCTGCGACTTTTTTTTTAATTTCTCTTTTTCAACGGGTGCTATTTATGGGATTTCCTCCCTCCCGAGGCCTAACCCTTCAGGAATGTGGCAGTCAAAGGGGGCTGGAACAGTTGCGATATGACACGGGTAAAAAAAATTAACGGTTTTTTGTGCTGGTGTGTTACCACTTGGATTATTGCTTTGCCATCAAAAGGGTCCTCTCAAAAAGGGTGAGTTTGATTCAATTTATTGTGCGGCTGACAGTCTTCATATTACGGTGGATTTGTGATGCTCTTAAGCTACCTACGTGAGTGGTGGTAGTTCGGCTTCCAGAAATCAAGGCCTCATTGCCAGGATGCTCTGCAAATCGATTCCGGCAATTCCCGAAGGAGCAGCCGACATTTTGGAATTCAGAACCGTTCTGGGAGTGGATTCCTCCAAGCGTACAAGTTCTGATTCAATTCTAAACAGTCAAAACCCTTCAAACTGACCAAATTGCTTCTGTTTTGTTGTTATTTTGTTGAGTCTCACCCTACACCGCCAGCTGACGATGCTTGTTGCTCTTTCGGAGCATGAAATAAAGAACAAAATGGTTTCGGCTCCAAATGCTTTTTTCACCCCTCAGACCTCATTGCGAAGGAACAGCTTTCTATAACGATGGTCATTAAAATGTCTCTTCTTACAAGGGCGGGAAGCCAGATGGAGTTAGCTGATCGTTAAATTAAATCTGCTGCTCTTTTCGAAAGCTGTAGGTAACAAGAGTCCTTATGTAAATGTACGAGGCGAGAAAAAGAAAATAATAACAGCCACGTTGATGTTGATTTTTGGAAATCCTAGGGTAATTCTAGACGTTGGAAAAATTTGCAAAAAAGGCTGAAAAAGGCGATTAGATCTGCTGGCTTAGCCAGTGCACTACCGGGCCCAGAGAAAGGGACCTCCGCACTCCCGGCCGGTAGGCCATACCATAACATTCCCCAAATGGAAACCAACCGATACCACGACACTCCCCGATTCGCGCCTGCAGTGAATACTTCTCGTCTTTGCTCGTCCCAAGCTACCTAAGGATTTCCTAAGCAGGCCAATATGGCGTCAAGCTGGATAAGGGTTTCCAAGGTTTTCCAAGATGGTCCCACGCTTTCCAGACCTGTCCAAGGCTTGCAAAGTTGGTGCCAAGCTGCGGACGAATTGAGAACAAGAGAGACTTCGTCCAGGGATGGAGTGCCTTAACTCGGATGGATTGGACGGAAATTATGAGCCTCGGCAGCGCCAGGAGTGCAGTGACCATCGACCGGCGAGCGAAAAGTGAAAGTCCGACCAGCCAGGAGTGCTATGGGTATCCCACCCAGATCTGTAGCAGTGTGAAAACATCAATAAGTTTGCTCAATGTGGTCGATTTGAACTATAGTATTCAAAAATAAGAGCAAGACCAGTTTTAAAGGATGCTGGGGTGGTTGGATGGGCGGGGCTGGGGTAGGTGGTTCTGACGGCTGTGACTCCGTGGAGTGGGGGTGATGGCGGCTGGTGGGCGGCTCAGCAGTGAAGTGGGAAGGTGTTTCCCCGTTTGCAGAGCTCGGGTGCATAAGCAGCACAGCGACATCCTCGAATCACAGTCGTGAAGACCAAAGGTGAAATGCGTGAAAAGGGTATTTCACTTCTTCGCCAGGACAGGACTCCCTCTCCGTGAAAACCCTCCTGTGGCTGCGACCTCCAATTTTCGGGCAGGAGAAAAGCGGAGTTTTCTTATCTTCTGGTCAGGATTGACCGCTGACCAGATACCCTTTCAACAATATGTGAAAGCGAATAGTTGTGGTCAGGTGGAATTGTTCGGTGGTTGGCTGGCTTCAGCAAGCGAGGGGGGGGGGGGGGGGTAGTCAAGAACTAAAGCCTGGAATCTCTGCGAACGCAATTACTCCAGAATCGATTTCGGCTGTTCAGTTAGTTTCTTAGAACTTCGCTGATTCTCTTCTCTCTGTCTTTGGCCGTCTGGAGCTGCTCTGGACCACTAGGAGTGCTTGGCTGGGTCCATTGGGGATGAAGCCAAGATGCTTTGTCAAATACTTCTATCTCCAGAGTGATGGATCACTGATGGAGATGAAAGGACGGTGGATAGGTGGAAATAGAAGTATTTGGATCTTCAGCTTGGGGTTGTAATTGCCAACGCCCAGCCATAATATAGTTTTCCTTCTTCTGAATGTCTTCACCACCACCGCCACCACCTGTTTTTCTCCTGACGCACATTTGAACTCTTCACCTCACACGATTGGCTCAAATCGTCCCTCCCCCCACGTCCGTATAAAGTATAGCATTGCGGGGAGGGCCGGAAGGTACGTGATTCGGTTTTCGATCTTTCCCAATCCTGGCAAAGATATTGCTTGAACGTATTTTTGGTCTGGAAGAAAAACCCTCCTCTCCCGTTTCCAACAACCTGGCGACCTTTTCAGAGGTTATGGGCCCCACGTGCTTTTTGGGGCGGTAAAAGGGAGAACCGCACTCTGCCCGGAATACTCAATGGTACTGACATAGACGTAAATAAGGTGGATCATGACCCGTAATTCTCATTTTATAGTTGAAATGCTCACACAGAAAATCATCCTTCAGATGATCGAAAAAAGGACCAGAGGCTACAATAATTCTACAATTATTGTAGAAACCCATTTTTTACTCAACTACACGAGAGGACCAAAATATTATAGGTACATAATTGAGCAAGTAAAATAGAAAAAATTGAGTTAGGTATCGATTTGTACGTAAAAGTTCACGATGAATCGATTGGTGGATTTACCTGACCAATTTGAAATAACCAATTTACGTTATCGAGTGGACCCCGTTGGTAGTCTACGTCTATGGGCACTTGGGGAAGTTTTACCCCACGTATTTTCCCAACCCCTAAAAACCCTCGGTGAGAGGAAAAACGCCATAAGAATGGCAGGTGTGTCCTATGGCTCACTCAACTTTCTTTTCCCAAGTCTTTATCGACTCTCCGCACATTCGATTCTCATCCGTTCTCGTTTCCCGGCAATTTTCCCCCTCCGAACGTTTCGGTAAAGGCCGAGGGGAGGGGGGGGGGTTATATTCCACGGGGAAGGCTTATTTTTCTCCCGAAGATTTCACCTGGTTTCGCGGTTACATCTGCGCTCCCCTTGAACCGAAGGAACTTGTACGGATGGAACAGTTTGCTGGCGAAGGGATGAAAAGCAAGACTGGTTCTGGTTCTTTGATTCTGAGAGCTGGAAAAGTTGTGAGGTAGGTACGCAGAAGATTCGAGTTTTGACCTTGATACAGGTAGTGAATTTAACGTTTGATGACATTCAAGTGTTGATTCAGAATTAGCTTCGCCCATTGCCTGGCACATTATCCAGGGATGGCATTACTCGTCTGGGACGTTAACGGAAGGTTTCAAATGTTCGGTGTCGCGGTCGGTTCAGTGTAATGAATGACCCGGTCTGTCGTCCCTTAATGGGGTGCCGTCAACCGTCGTCGGTCGCTAATCCCGAGGTGTTTAGCAAGTCACGTGTCCAGACCTAATAGAACACAAGCCCATAAGGTCGCGTGTTCCCACTGAATTCATCGCTTCCTATTTTCCTCTCCTCGCCCCCTTAAATACCATTGTGTCAAACTGTGGGGAAGGTTGACGTGCGCCCACGCCCACGAATATGTCAATCAAAAGGGGATAAGTTTTTACCGTTTGCACACGCTCCACGTATCCGTATAATATTGTTTCACAGTAAACTGACTATCTATTCAATCCAGTTGGTATGTGAATTTGGTCATACTCGGTCAAGCTATGCTCACTTTACGCCTACACGGTTAGTTTTAAATTTTGTTTAATTATTCGCAGAATGATAGGTAAGTAAGTAGGTACACCTTTTCGCGACTCGAAAATTTGTGATCGGGATCAAAATTTGTCTGGGATGTTCGGATTCAAAAAATGGTGCAATTGTACGCAAGGGTTTATTATTCTTTGACTCTTTGCCAGCCAACCCCCTGTCGTTCCACCCTCGCGGGGCATAGCGGCCTGGCAAGGCCAACAGGCAAAACGTAATCCAGCGATAAAACTGGAAAATCATTAGAAAATTAGAGGCGATAAAAATTTAGTTTGAGCAACACGGTGCGCAGTGGCCAATTTTCCGGATCTAGGTGAACAAAATTCGCAGATGGGCCTAACCTTTAGGAAATTTAACGCAGATTACGAATATACCATGGTATATGCATATGTGAGTGGTCTAAAATGACTCCTACAATTTTTATTTTTCGAAAAAGACCAAAACACGGAGTTTGTTTCTCACTTTTTGATTGTTTTTATTTGATTTTTTTGCAAACGATTTTTTACTCAATGGTCAACTCGATCCTGCTTTCGAACGCTCGGCTACTGCTCCGCAAAATTTGGAAAACCTCCGAAACATTATCGAAATGTGTCATAGAGTAGCAACTATTAATATTCTTCATCACTAAAAAGATTAACATTTCTACGACAACATTCCTGTTTTTACTAATTGCATACAAGTTCAAACACTTATGTTCAATGCGTCTCAAAACCAGTCCTTCAAACTTTCGCGCTTTAAAATCAATGTGAAGTTTTCATGATTGCCTGCATCAAATTTGTCTTCATAATTTGGTTAGAAAATAAGTTAATTTCTAATAGAACTCAAAAATAACAGGAAGGGCCCTTGATGACCCTTCAAGGAACTCTTGATGTCAAAATTGAACGAGTCAGGGTTTTAAGATCAGAAGTAAAACAATATTTTACTTACATATTATCGTCCAACTATGGGGCCGCCATTAGGACCAAGTGTCAATTTAATTGCATTCAAAAGTCGATTTAATTGGGAGAATTAAGAGCGAGAAGCAATGTCCCAAATAATTTTTCATGGAAGTTGTTGATCCAAAATTATAGATTTTCTTCTCTTCGGGGTAAAAACGTTTGTATTATGTAAGTATGTTCACCCGCACCCAACATGTCATGTTGATGTAGGTATGGTAGTTCAGTAAGTTAACTGTTGTTGTAGGTATGGTAGTTCAGTAACTTAGGTAACTGTTGTGATACTTTACGTAGGTCCGGTAGTTCCATTAGGTCCAGAGCGGTTGAATAATTTGCCAGACAAAATATAATTTATGGATGTTCTCCGCACCCTATATTAACCCTTTCGTGACTGAGTCTTCGTACGGACTCGCTTTACCGTATATAATGTATACATACATGGATCTAAAACAGCCTTGTAGGTACCGCCGGAAGGCTTTTACAAATAAACCTTTTCATTTCATTTCAACATCGGTCTAAAATAATATTTTAAACCGATGTTGAAATGAAATGAAAGCTGAAAAATGAAATATGAAATATGAAATGAAAGGCTATATTATAGCCTCGCGTGTTAGCTCGTCTTTGGTCTAGGGAAGCCACTTCTTCTTGCTTGATATCTCGCCTTTGGTCACTTCTTTTCATGTTGTATCTCGTCTCTGATCCAGGTAGGCCATTTCGTCTTGCTTGATATCTCGTCTTTGGTCCTGGGAGACCACTTCTGATTGCTTGATATCTCGTCTTTGGCCAGGCAGGTCACTTCTTTTCATGTTGTATCTCGTCTCTGATCCAGTTAGGTAGGCCATTTCTTCTTGCTTGATATCTCGTCTTTGGTCCAGGTAGGCCATTTCGTCTTGCTTGATATCTCGTCTTTGGTCCTGGGAGACCACTTCTGATTGCTTGATATCTCGTCTTCGGTCCTGGAAGACCACTTCTGCTTGCTTGGTATCTCGTGTTTGGCCAGGAAGCCACTTCGTCTCCCGAGATATCTCGTCTCTAGTCGTGAAAGGGTCAAGTTGAATAAGGGTTGAATTGACAGTTCATCTACCTACTTCATTTAGGTACCAACATTCTCGTGTGTTGGCCCTTTATGTACACATTGAATTTTAAAATAAACTACAACTTGAATAAACAAAAATGGGGGTTCTCGTTTGAACTAACGACGCTATTTGGGCCGTTTTAGAGCCAATTGAGGCACACCCAGAAACATTCAGATTTACAGATGAAAACGCTCCTCATTTCATTACCGCTCAGTCTCACTCCTGAATGAAATTTACACGCCTTCATTTAAATATCAAAAGCCGACTGACTTTGGGGAGCCCTGAGAAAGAGAGCGTTCATACGCCGAAACCGCACGGGGATAACATTAATAGGCCGCAGAGTGTGGCTTTAACTGCCTTTAGGGGATCACCACCGACGACTGAAGGTATTGTCGAGGCGCGCGACTCAAAATGGGCGTTGGATGCGCAGTTTGGTTTATTGTTAGTAAATGTGGAGTTTCATTCATGCCAGACCGTTTTGGTTGATTGTTTTTGAATTGAATGAATAATAAAATCTTGAGTAAAATTTGCAGCGTTTTTAATACTTATTTAAATCAAAAAACCATTTTCGGCAATTCTTGCTCAATCAAAGAATAATAAATCCTTTTTAAAAATAAGCTATGGCTTTCAAATCCAGACCCTGTGAAACGTGAAAGGAGCATTTTGAACCAAAATTTGGTTATTTAATAAGCTTATTTGCTTATTTAATAAGCAATAGATCATTTTCGATTCTATAGGAAGGTTACCTTTGGTAAAAAAGACGATTTAAGACGAAATAGTCTTAATCTTAAAATCTTAAAAAGACGATTTAAGACGAAATTTTCGTCTTAAATCATCTTTTTAAGATGGATTACCACTATCTCGCCGCATCCAACTTACATTTACCTTTGGTAATCGTTTAGTGGGCTCCCTGAACGGGCATGCTGAAGCAGATGCGTTTTTTTAGAGTTCAGAAGAAGTGTTTTCTTAATTTTTTTTTTTCTTTAGCTATGCCATACACGTTTCTTTGGACTGTGCATAGACATACATTTTGAAGGGTTTGAGGCAGGGTGGATTTTTCAAATATGATTGTCAAATATGATTGAAGGGTTTGAGGCAGGGTTGATGGATTTTTCAAATATGATTGTCCATTCGATAGGGCTCAATAAACAGAGGAGAATTTATAGGTTCTTTACAAAACTTGTTGACTAGCCCTACAAGGACCTTTTTGCTCAAATTGCCATGAAACTTGATACCCCTTACTTGCAAGAAGCGTTTCAGAGCCTTCACCGAATCAGCCCTTGGTTCGGGATGAGGACGTTTCGCTCCTGGTAGGCCTTCCTCTGTCAAGTGAATTTCACAAAACGGCAATCGTTGGGGCATTTTCGGTATTGTAGATCCGGCACACTTGTTTCTTTTCTTTTGAAAGGAAAATAAAAGAAAAAAACTCTGAAAATATTGGCCAGTACGACACTACAAACACAAGTAACTCTCTAACCTGACACAGGGAAGGTGTCAAATTTGTAACTAGCGTTCCGACGCTAGCGTCTCAAATAAGGTCCATTTCCCGTCGCCAAAAAAAGTTTGATTTTTTTCGAAACCTTCTCGCCCGTTATTACAAATTCTCTCCAAAGTTGTCCACTCAAGCTGTCCACGGTCATAACTAAATATGTTCCATTCCATAGTCTACCCTCGTGAAGGGGGTTTATTAACATTCAGCGGTTCTTGGGACCCACAGCTTCCCATCTTCCCATGAATAATGGCTATAACCCAGTATAACCTTCCCTCTTGGCCCCCAACAATCCCGCAGCAATGATGAATAACATTCCTCAAGAGAGACCGCAGCCACCTTTGGTCCTTCGGTCAACGTTTAATTATGTTCTTGTTCCGCACTGGGATGTAGAAGAGGGGGCGAGGTCCGTTGTGAATAACCCGAAAACCCTCAGCAATGCAGGCACAGCCTCGACTTCCAACAATTTGACGCCTTTCAGTCGTAAAAGTGAAGAATATTAAGCAATGGGAGTTGTGTAAACATAAATATAACGGTTTTTTTTTTCGAAAAAAAAAGAAGATAATTGTACTGCATTGTGATATTACAACTGGCAAAGATTGATATGCTCAAAAATCAGAAAATTCTATTAATATGTAGAAAGGAGAAACACTTAGTCAAACTTAGTGAAACGAAAAAACCTACAACGGGGCTATTGATGAAAATTGCATTTGTCGTCGCCTAGCTACCACAATAAATGGGGTTTTTGAAGGGCTTGAGCAAGAGGTCAAATGAGGTGTTGTGTTCGAAGTAATTTTTGTACTTAAAACCCATTGATGAAAAGTTTGAGAGCCATAATATGGGCTTAAAAGGTGCTCTGTGGTGCTTTCAAAATCCTCAATTATTGAGGATTTTGAAGGATGACAGGAAGTCTTATGAGGTGTCGTTTTCAGAGTAATTTTAGAGGCAAAATCCATTTTTCAGGCTCCTTCATCTGAAGGCAGTACATTTTGTGTCCGCCAA
The DNA here is from genome assembly GCA_955831195.1 of Pilophorus perplexus. NCBI lineage: Eukaryota > Metazoa > Arthropoda > Insecta > Hemiptera > Miridae > Pilophorus > Pilophorus perplexus. The sequence continues at coordinate 16,871,107 of OY037019.1, read as the reverse complement.
GGCTTGTGACGGCGTGGCTTTGTTAGGGTTGGAAGCTCTCTAGTCAGCCAGAGTGTGCCGAGATCCGTTGTCGCAATATAGAAATGAATACAATAGTAACATTTTGAATTTTCATTAAGTCATTAAGATGGAGAAACACCCCTTCTGGGTGTATCGGGTTTTTCCGTCCCGTTTCAATCTTTATATTGTCTGGGAATCTACTCGGTACAGCGGAGAAAAGTAAGTCTTCCGACCGGAGGTTTTCCATTGTATTCGTGTGTAAACAGGGGGATGTGTCACTCCCTTCTTTATCTTTGCTCAAGAAACCCTTCACTTGCCTTTTCCCTAACATTTCCCAACCCCTACGGTCAAATCCGGCGCGATATTGGCTCCCTGAGTCCTCCCTCCTTCCCCTTCTGCCTCTTTTTCCTTTTCCCTGAAAAGCTTTTCATCCCTTACAAACCCTCCCGTGTTTACCCCCCGGAGGGCGACTTTCCCCGGATGAAAGACTTTGGGAAAGGACTCGCATTTATGAAGACCTTCTGTGTCCCAAGGAGAGCCTAGGGCTTATTGATCTAGCTAGAGCTCAGTAGAATAGACCTTGTGCGGTGGAAACAAGGAGAAAAAGATGTGTTGGAAAGAAACGACTTTGGAATAATGTAGAAAATAAATTAAGCGTTGTGTGTTTTGAGCGGGGAAACACGTTTGACCGCGAAGACCTCTCAAGGGAACCAAGAGAGGCAACACGATTGGCCACACGAATAACGATCAGTCTGGCCATGAGGGCATTGCGATCTACTCCCGTTTCGGAAAGTTAAAGCTGCTGTCGTCTCAGGGAAATCGACTCCCTTTTTTGAATGGGCAGGCTCGGAAAGCACAGAGGCCATCCTGGCAAGCCTTAGAACCACCTAGCGAGCTTGGGACCAGCTCCGAAAAAACAAAGGAGTATCTTGGTAACCCTTACCCCGCTTGGAAACTAATAGTCAGCTTGGTGCGAGCTTAGCAAGCCTTGGACAGCTCGATACCATCTTGGCCAGCGTTGGAAGCCCATTGGTTAATGACTCTTTTATGATAGCAGTAATTTCATGGCCAAACGTGTCCCCACGCTAGCCGAACTGGTGGCCAAACGAGATACTCCCGTTTTGAGATGTTTGCGTTTGAGGTTGTGACTGGAAGTTTTGGGATGAAAGTTGAAATTGTCGCAGTAACATCCAGGATTTGGTTCTCCAAAAGCGTTGAAGGTGGAGAGTCTGGTCAGTGCCGGAGTCTGAATGATGAGACATGACCGAATGAGACGATGCAGTACAGAAACTGATGAGAATGAGTCTTGATTAAAAAACGCTGCAAATTTTACACAAGGGTTTATTATTCTGTGATATAGGTTACTTGTACAGACATTTAATTCTGTCAATAAAAAAATTAAAAAAAATTTTTTTTTTGGATTTTTATATTTAAAAAATTTTTTTTTTTGGGGGGGGGGGGGGGGATTTTTTCTTCAAAAATGTGTTTTTTCAAAAATTCTTTAATTTTTACTCGAAAAATATTTAACTTCTTGGGATCCTTCAAAAATCCCATTTTTAGCCCCATGAAAGTCCTATAGATCGCCCCAGTGAAATCGGATCGTTCTGGGACCCCCAAAAATGGATTCTACGTCCAAAAATACTTCGAAAACGACACCTAACTCGATCCCATAGCTAAAAGCCTTCAAAACACCCCTCCTGTAGCCCCATTTTAGCCCCATAGCGCCCCACGGGTTTGGGAGATCGGACTGAAAACCTTGCGGGCACAACTAGATGGTAAACCAAGTATTTTGTCAAAATTTCAGATTTTTAAAAAAATTCCTACTGCCCAAAACGGCCCGGACGGCGGACGGCGTATGGCGGACGGACATTTCGGATTTTGAATGTAGACCTCTTGAAACGGAGAATGTCAAGTTTTGAGGCCGATCCGAGTCGTCGACCTCCGTCGCGAAAACATAGGTGTATTATTCCAAGAATAATAAACCAAAATCGGTGAGTGCAAGAACCGCTTGAATCAAGATATTCAAATTTTTCAGGAAAGTGAAATAAAGTTAAGGGTTCAGAAAAATTTAAAATGATATTTGGACTTATGCTATTTCTGCACTCTTCTGATTACTGCATCTGATTACACTAGTTCAGCATCCTCACTTGTCTTCTCATTAGGCCACTAGTTCGGCGTCCGCACTTGTACGTTAGGCCACTAGTTCAGTATCCTCACTTGTCTTCCCGTTAGGCCACTAGTTCAGCTTCCTCACTTGTCTTCTCATTAGGCCACTAGTTCGGCATCGTCACTTTTCTCACCACCAGCCCAGTTTGGCGTCAGACAGTTACTTTTCCAACATGCAAGATGGGTTTCAATCCCACGGTTTTAATGAAGCATGTTTCGTGAAGTTCTGCCGTAGGCTCGAAGCAAAAAGCATCCGGGAGTCCAGGGGGCTTGCCCCCTAGCGAGGCTCAAAGGGCCGAGTTTTTGTTCTATTTGATTTAGAAAAGAAAGTGCCAACGTAAAAAGCAGACTGCTTTAAGCAGCATGTTCCTAAACAACCCAAGTGGGTCCACGAGTTGAACTCCATGATTTCCCATAGTTCTCCCGGTGCAGAAGGGATTTGAGCCTCTCATATCGAAAAGGGGGAAGCCCTTTTCTTGATCAGCCCTTTTCCTTTCAGCCCTTTGCTTCCTCTGCTGAGAATATTGTCTAAAAGGGGGATTCCGAAAGGGCAAACATCCTCTCTGTTTGGCGTAGCCCTTACGGCCATTGCAATTTAAATAAACAGAGGCCCCCAGTAGGCCGATATTGCCTTCTTCAATGCCCCCCCCCCCCCCGGGGCCTATAATAATCGATGCAACAACAACTTTCTTTTGTGTTCTTGTTTGTCGTCAAAAAGGACCACGCTCTCTCTCTCAAGAGGATCACAATTGTAGATACCTATACGAGATGAATTGGGTGAATTTGGTGTATCTACGTGAGAGTGCGTTCCTAAATTAATCGCTATAGGTATTTATTTTGTGTAATTGATGGAGTTCCAAAGGCGTTCCTCCGTGTTCAGCCTGCCGTTTTGGTTGGAGGAAAGGTGAGGCAGTTCCGGTATGTTTGAAGCATCAAAGGAGCATCCCGGGCTCGCTTCGCCGGTCGCAGTCGAGGAGGAGAGTCTGGCCGGAGTACTTTCAGCTAGATGCGTTACAGCTCGAGATTTTCTCTGGGGGGGTTTTCCGTAGTATCCACGGTTTTGCTGAAGGCATCGAGTTTTGCTCTGGGCCTCAGGGGCGGATAGGTGGTTTTGACTGGCCGGGGCGATTCAATTTGACCAGTTTCATTATCATGTCAGTTACATTATCACAGCTTATCAACGATAAGAAAAGATTTTTAAAAAAGCCTCGCATCGTGAGCATCTGGCTGGAGCACTGAGCCGAAAGGGTTTGGGCGTTTCTCGTCCTCCTCGCCATCATCCCTTCTTACGTACGTGCCCCGCTTGTTCACTTCTTTGTTTGTTTTTCTTGTTTTTGGCAGTAGGCATTTTTCTAAAAATCTGAAATTTTGTCAAAATACTCGAGGGGGTGGAAGTGGGAGTTTCCGGGCTTTTCTCCGAAGAGCCGAAAAACCGCTGATTTTCAAAACACTGTATCTTCAAGAACACTGGTTCAATAATCAATTTTGACCACTGCTTTTCGAAGGATATTTTGTCTACCTTAATTTTGTATATTGTGGTCATCTTCGAAAAACGACTAGTTTCAGGTATATAAGCGAAAAACTGAAAAAAGTGCCCAAAATTTTGAGGTTTTTCCAATTTTTGATGTGAAGCCGACCTCGGAGGAGGCAGCAAACTTCACATTCGGATTCAGCACCCAAAAAACCATAATATGGTTCTTCCATATTATGGATCCGTTGAGAAAAACGTCCCTAATTTTGTTACGGGAAAACCACCATTATTAAAAATTTTTTTTTGAAGTGGTCAAGACGGTGTCTGGTAGTATTATGAACGCTGAATCGAATGAGACAAACCGCAGATCAGTAGGTAGTAGTAGGCGTTTTGAGTTTTATTTTTGAGTGAAAACGCTGCAAATTTTACACAAGGGTTTATTATTCTTTGATATAGGTTAGTTGTGCAAAAATTATTTCTGTGTCAAAAGAAAAAATGTTGGAAAAAAAAATTTTTGGACTTTTTTTTTGATTTTTTTTCAAAAAAAAAAAATTGTTTTTTCAAATATTCTTTATTCTTTACTCGAAAAATATTTAACCTCCTGGGATCCTTCAAAAATCCCATTTTTAGCCCCATGAAAGCCCCGTAGATCGCAACAGTGAAATCGGATCGCTGCGGGACCACAAAAAATGGATTCTACGTCCAAAAATACTTCGAGAACGACACCTGACTCGATCCCATAGCAAAAAGCCATAAAAAACCACCTTCTGTAGCCCCATTTTAGCCCCATAGCGCCCCACGGGTTTGGGCGATCGGGCTGAAAACCTTGCGGGCACAACTAGATGGTAAACCGAGTATTTTGTCAAAATTTCAGATTTAAAAAAAAATTCCTACTGCCCAAAACGGCCCGGACGGCGGACGGACATTTCGGATTTTAAATGTAGACCTCTTGAAACGGACAATGTCAAGTTTTGAGGCCGATCCTAGTCGTCGACCTCCGTCGCGAAAACATAGGTGTATTATTCCAAGAATAATAAACAAAAAAAAAAAAAAAAAAAAAAAAAAATCAATTCGCTCAGAGGTTAAATTTTTTTTTTTTTATATGTCACGAAATTCTTTAAAATAATATTTTATATTGTAGTGAGTCTTCTGACTAGTGGCGTATAACGTGATCCACCTGCTGGGGTGACTCTGACCCCGCTCCCCCCTTCGCCATTCTAAGGGCCTCTCTATGTTAATCAACCCCCGAACACCCCTTGTTTGTTCTTCCTTTATTTCACCCCCGGAGGGAGGAAAAGTCACCCCCGCATTATTCTCTCTCCGGAGAATCGCATTTGTATCAATTTTATTCACATTACACGACGCTTTTGAAAATCCCCGACTCAACTGCTACCCCTCCGAGGCCGGCCACCTCTTTTGTTGGAACCCGAATAAGCCTTTTGGGAGGCCGCATTCATTAATTAGATTAACGCCCGAGTGATAATTTGGTTTTATTGCTCGTTTCCTCGGGTCATTATTCGGGATGATTCGCCGATGATGCGACGATCTCCGCGTCTGATCCGTTTGAAATTTAATGCCAGCTAATGACCGAACGGGCTAATCAGTGATCCGATGTAATCGATGTCGTGTTTTATTTTGTGTTGCAGAATGTACGGCAGGAAGTGTTTGGGATGCGGCGAGTCGATCGGCACTAACGAGCTAGTCATGAGAGCCAGCGAAGCTGTCTTCCACATAAGGTGAAGAATTCACTAACCGCAAACGTACAAAATAAAATTTTTTCAGAGGGACAAAAATTCTGTGATCCGACGGATATTTGCCACTAATACCTGCTGAATTACAGCCGCGTAGAAAATGGATAATATTACCTATGTTGCATTTTGAAAAAAAATATAAAAAAATAAAAAATAAACAAAAAAAATAAAAAATAAAAAATCAAAAAGAATAATATTCTAACATAATATTATTATGTTGTCTTGAAAAAAAAAAAAAAAAAAAAAATTGGATTGCAAACCATGGAAATGTTTAATACAAAATGAATAGCGCACTTCTCGGCCAAATAAAAATAAAAAGCAATATTTTGAAATAGTGATGATTCATCTCTATTTCTGATATTATTCGTCACGGATGAATAATATCAGAAATGAAATCACAATGGTAAGCATAATAATGCTTTGAATGTAGATGATATTATATCATCTACATTCAAAGATACCTCTCTTGACCTCTGAACATAAACAAATAAAAATTGCACACTCATCTTAATAAAGTAGACAATGTCATATTAAACTGTTTAACATGTGTTTAATTTTAACACCATGATGTGCTGGAATAACAACTACAGTAACACACAACTACACTCACAAGTAGCAGGTCAGCCGCTTCAAATTCACCAACAACGAAAAATTTTTTTAATGTTTTCATTGTTGGTGAATTTGAAGTGGTTATTTTGGTTTATTATTATTTTTAAATAGACCGTTGTAATAGACCAATGCAATTGCGACGGAGGTCGAAAATTCGGATCGGCTTTAAAATTTGACATTATCCGTTTCAAGATGTCTAGATTCTAAGAACGAAAATTTAATGTCCGTCCGGCGCGCCGTCTACCGTCCGAGCCGTTTTGGGCTGTAGGAATGTAGGAACCCCTGTGTAAAATTTACAGGTTTTTTTTGTCAATAACATCATGTAAAAGTGGGAAATTTTGGTGGAATGCCATCACCACAGCTGGAAAACGAAACGGAAAACGCGTCGCCATGGGCAAATAACGAAATAACCGCTGGTCGGTGGTCAACGTCAACGGTTTTCTCAACGCGTTTTTTCAACAGTTGATCTTGGAACCGTTAACACGTTGATTCGTTTTTTCCCATAAACCTGTTATTATCATCTGTTGACCTATCAACGACCCACCTTTTCCTGGAAAAGGTAGGTAGGGAAGAATAAAAAATATTGTTAACAAGTGTTTAGCTGTCTTCTACAGTCTTTGCAGTGACTCAATTTAAAAATAATATTGATTCTTTTACATGGATCTGGTTTACAGAGCAACTGAATACAAAAATACTTGTTAAAAGCAGAAAAGAATTGGTTTTCGATTCTGGAAATTGAGAATCGAATCGGGCCGATTCTTAAAAAAAAGGAAGAATCTAAAAGAATCGATTATTTTTTAAACGCATCGATTTTTCAAGAATCGATTCTTTTTTTGCATCCCTATTTGTTATCACTGTTTTGAATTAAATTTTGTCAGTGAGCTCAACGCTTTTCTTTTTTATCCGCCAACATCCTTGCACGATGCCTTAACGAAGCTGTCAATTCAATGACGGAGATTGTGACCTTTTATTTAAATAAAAAAGTGAGTGATTCGGATGTTCTCTGTGATTCATGCGGTAGCTAGCGAAGTGGCGGAAAGGCCGACATTGGCCGGCGCACTACCTGTTGAAGCCATTACAATTTAGTTAGCCTAATTTAGTTTGGTGCAAATGTTGCGAAAATTTAATTTTACAGCACCATCATCAAATAAGGTAACCACGTTCTTTACAAATGATTCACACGTAGCAGAAAGAGAAAAAGTTAGTTGCTGCTGAGGGTGTTTTGTCGTAGTTATCACAGTAATACACGGTCAGAACTTCAGGTCGATACATCAGTATAATATATTATATACTGACGATGTATATATTATATACTGACGTCCAAAATAATACAAAAACTGTATGAATCGAAATTCGCATGTACTCGCACAAAAACCGAAGCCGTTGCTGTCAATGTGCCTGCTCTCTTCATTCAAAAAACGCTGCAAATTTTACACAAGGGTTTAATCGGATTTGATGAAGGTTAATTGTGTGTTTAATTAAGAAAATAGTTTTGAAATTTTTTTAAAAATTGTTTCTTTTCTGTACAATATTTAGACAGATGTGGGATCTCTAAAAGTGGATTATGCGTCCAAAATTACTCGGAAAGCGGTACCTACCTTATTTGACCTCCTGGGATCCTTAAAAAATCCCATATGTATACATATGGATTTTAGCCGCTTGAAAGCCCCATGGATCTCCACAGTGAAATCGGATCGTCCAGGGACCCCCCAAAATGGATTCTACGTCCAAAAATACTTCGAAAACGACACCTAACTCGATCTTATAGCCAAAATCCTTCAAAACACCCCTTCCATAGCCCCATTTTAGCCCCATATCGCCCCACGGGTTTGAGCGATCGGGCTGAAAAACTTGCAGGCACAACTAGATGGTAAACCGAGTCAAAGTTTCAAATTTTTAAAAAAATTCCTACTGCCCTAAACGGCTCGCATCGGACGGTGGACGGACATTTCGTTTTTGGAATCTAGACTTCTTGAAACGTATAATGTCAAATTTTGAGGCCGATCAGACGCGATTACATAAGTGTATTATTCCAACAATAATAAACCAAAATTGGCTGCTGGCCTTTCAGACATTAAAATTTAACATTTGTCTGAAAGGCCAGCAGCCATTATTATAACATTATTAACTAGACTTCTTGTAACCCGAACTTGGTATTTTACGAAGTATTCGTGTAATTCTTGTTCTCAGATGTTTCTTGTGCGTCGTCTGCGGCGTGAGGCTGCAAAAAGGTGACCAATTCGTCGTGAAACAGGGCCAGCTCTTTTGTCGACCGGACTACGAGAAGGAAGTGGAAATGTTCCAAGGGTACAACCAAGGTAGCTACGCTGGATATTGAACGTTCATTCGTCGTATTTAAACTGGCAGGAGTGAAACCGTTGAATCCTTTTTCAGGGGAGTTACCCGGTGATGAGATCCTGACGGTGAGGCCCACAGACGGTCGAAGGGGTCCCAAAAGGCCCAGAACCATCCTGACGACGTCGCAGAGAAGAGCGTTCAAAGCTTCGTTCGAAATCAGCCCCAAACCCTGCCGTAAAGTGAGGGAAGGCCTTGCCAAGGATACCGGCTTGTCAGTCAGAATAGTTCAGGTGAGATTTGTATCTATCGTATGATTGGTATTCTCATTACAGCGCACAGTCGTCTGTAAACACCACGGCAACAAAACGGCCAAAAACCCTAATAAGTGGATTAATTGACTTTAACATCGTACACCCCTGTTTTTTGGGGTGCTGAATAGTTGAACCTACTCTGAATAGGTGCCTGATAAGTGTGATAGGTATGCCACCTGAAATAGGTATGATAGATAATCGAAGTCAATCGCCGTTTTCTGACCTTGAATATTGATAAAACTAAAGTCGTCCGGTTCTCCCTTGACTCCTGAAACCCCCCACAGTAGACTCCCCTCACCATCCATATTGAGGACTGTAAGGGGGTGGCTAACTGTGCAGCCTGCTACAGTAGCTCCGTGACTGTTGACAACACAGTGAAGAATTTGGGCATCACATTTGATTCCAATATGAAATTTCAACAACAAATACAGAACACCAACCAGAAGCTCAGGAAGCTGCTCTATGTTTTTTTCGAAACTCACGCCCATTATAATGAAGAAACACCGGCTCGAACATACTACCCAACTTTTCCAAGACTTCAGTGTGGTGTTTCCCAAGACTTGCATATCCTTCCATTTGACAAATTAATTCCCTTGAATAATATTGGACGAGTTATAAAAGCGAAGCGCTACAACCTCCCATCGCACTCAGTAACTCCCTCCTGTCATGCTACTTTTGCCAAAAAAAATATATAGCGGCCTTCTAGCGTTTAATACTACCACTACTCCTCGGCGCTATAGCCCTTGTAGCTCCTTAACAACAGTCCGCCAATCGCGCTGATCCTGTGCTCTGGACCTCCATCTTCCGGATCTTATCCGCCTCAAGTCATCCTCCTCGTCAGCCACCTTTTCCTAGGTCTTCCTTTCAATCGGCGGCCTCCTGGCTTCCCCTGGTAAACCCTCTTTACGGCCCGGACGTTACTCATCCTTTCGACTTGTCCAATCTACCTTATACGATTCGCTTTTATTTCGGCGACGATGTCTGGTTTCCCATACAAAACACGTAACTCGTGCGGATTCTCCAGCGACCGTTCACACACTTTGCACCAAATATTTTACGAAGAATTTTCCTTTCGAATCTCCTTAAGAATTCTTCAAGAACTGGTCATGGTCCACGTTTCCGAGCCATAAGGAACAACAGGCCTCTCCATAGTCCGGTATACAGTACGCTTTAGGTTTCTGCAGAGTGCTTGGGCTCGAAACACTCTGCCGAGAGCAAAATAGCATCGGTAGCCAGCTGCAACACGTCCTCTTATTTCCTCTTGCATGCTATTATTCTCGGTAAGCAGAGTCCCCAGGTACCTGAAAGTTGAGGTGCGTCCCATTCAGCACGATGCTCCCTTGTCTACTCACCTCTTTACGTCTTGTCGAGAACATGTACTGCGTCTTCTGTTGGTTGATTGCGAGGCCCATCTCTTCTGCCGATCTCTCAAGTCTCTGGAGCCCTTCCTCTAGCACTCGCAAGTTCCTCGACATCATGTCTATATCATCTGCATACGCGAGGTTTTGAGCCATCCGATTGCATAGACTGCCGCCTGGATACCAATCAGCACGCCAACACCTTACGTTCTGAGGAGAAACCGATTTCTACTCCACGATTCGCATTTCCTCACTGAACAGCAACGTTTGGCCGTGCGGCAAAGCTAAACCAGATCGTGCCGAATCCAACCCACACAACAGGCTTCAGGCTTTGCTTCAATTCGGATCAGGATTCTTTGGTCCATACTGAGCTGTTGTCAACAGCTAAGCAAAGCTCACACTGTGGACGTCATTTCGGACCAAGTTTCCCGAATAAATCCGCCGCCACTTTCAACAGTGTAGATCTTGTAAGTGCGGAGCGGATGAAATCTCTACCAATCTCCGAAGCAATCAATCTATTTCCCTGAACAACTGCTGCTCAATATCGTCTCCCCGCAACTGTTGGAGATTTTCTGAATAATAAAAAAAATTATTCAGGTCAAACGCCCCCTCAACTCCTCAATCTCGATTATATTGGACTCTACAACATCCCCTCCCATCCCAGATATCAAGGAGTTTTCATTCCCCTTTGATTAAAACGGCACAGGAGGTAATTGCATTTTATGAAACCGTTTTCCAATTAAAATTGGAAACTCGGCTCGAAGAGCTGACAAAAAAAAAAAAATCGTACTCCGGCGCATAAATGAGAATTTTATTGGACTGAGCTCCATTTTCAATAATTGCCTCGGTGGATGAAACCCGAACAAAAATCGAAGTCACTTCGTATTTTGTCAACAAAGGGTCGAGTTTGTAATAGCTGCTGTGAAGCGTTTATATTTAATTTGTGGAATTTGTGTCAACTAGACGTCGAATAAAATCATGTAGGTACCTCTGGCTGATTGCTATTACTACCCCCAGCCATGTCACAAAAGAATTGTGTCCGCCATGAAATCATAGTCCCAGGCAACAAATTGTAACGTAGAACACTCCACATGTTGCTATCATCTCCCCCTCCTTGATAAGGCTGCTCAAAGTTTTGATGGTGCGCTGTTGCAAGAAGGAGGCTCCTCAATTTCTTCGATTCTGGACACGATAAGCAATCAGTATAGTTGTTTCTATGGAAAACTTGGTACCAAGGAACTCAATCAACAAGAGGTTTTTTCAAATGTGCGATGTGTGTACCTCTGGCCACATGAGTAGTTAATTTTATTGATCCAAGAAGCAATTTCACATTTTTGGGTTGTGATAACATCAACCAACAATGAGTCTCCTCGTCTACGTTTACAGAATGTACTCTCGGAAGTATGAACAGGCCAGAGGTACATGCAATGGTTGTACCTTTGGCCGATTTTTTTTTATTATTTTTTTTTTTATCGCTTCTGTGAGAAGAGTAATTGGTATTTTGACTTCTTTTTTTTCGCAGTTTAGTAGCCAAATAGTTACTTTTTGAGAAAATGATGAGAAATTAGTAAATTATGACTATTCTGTTATCGAAAATACAATTTTCCAAAAACTGGCCAGAGGTACAGCAACTTCCCCCTCCCTATTTCCCATTTCTGGTTGACTACACGTTGTCCTCACGTTCTCAGGTGTGGTTTCAAAATCAGAGGGCCAAAATGAAGAAGATCCAAAAGAAAGCCAGGATGGACGTCAAAAACAACAATTCAGGCAGTGGCGGGCGAAGCGACGTTGACGGCGACGCCATACCAAACGATCGAATCAAAGAAGAAGAACACAGTGAGTAGGACTTTAGGATTTAATTAAGTTAATTGACGTCGTGGGCCTTGCAAGTGGCGAAGTTATCGCTTCTTAACCTTCAGGCAACCGACGCACAGTGCGTTGTTTGAGCAATTTAGGGGAAGTAAAATCGTAGCATCTAAGCGATAAGTCATATCGGGCTGAAAATCGGTAGATGTTTTGGGGTGCTTAGAATCCAAAAATGATGTTAAAATTTAGATCAGAGGATGATTTAGTACATTTCTTTCCACGTTATAGGTGCATTTCCAACTCTACAATTTATAATCTTTAGGGTGAACTCTGGATCGGTCATCTTTCATTCAAATATCTGCGAGGCTGAATGGGTTTTGATAGAATCGAGCTCCGTATTACGTGATTTTTAGTGTTCAGTAGGTTGTTTCTTGTGCCTCCTCAGACGCTGAGGCAGCATAAGGGACGCCCGTCTTCAGACCCTCCTTCTTGGCTCCGTGGCGGTATATTTGATTTTACCGCCACAACTATAAAAAGGGCAAAAATAACAATAAATACATTTTCACTCACAGCAGTTCTCAAAAAAAAAAAAAAAAAAAAAATGTAAGCCATAATTTGACTTTGAATCGACTTTATCAAAAATCGTGCAAAAACGTGCAAGACCCAATGGTTGCCTCTTCATCAGTACGTATTGGAGAGACGTTCCTCCAAAAACCAACCAGAGAGGTGATCTGGGGTGATTTTTTTAACAGCTTATTTTAAGAAAACACAACATTGCTCATAATGCCCACCTAGAGATGAGCGTATGGAAAGCGTTTAAAATTTTGAAAAAATGTGTGTCACGTACCTTATAAGGTACACCTGGTGTAGAATACAGAGAACCTCGCAATTATCTTGTTTGGTTGCATTTGAGACGTACTCGTTCATCAGTTGAATTAGTTAGAAAATCAGACTATCATCAATCGTCAAGTTTGGGCAGGTGCTCCGATCTTCTCGGTCGTCCTTGAAGGTTTTGTAATCCATTTTCTCTTACACCAGGTACCCGTGTACACATACATGGGGTTCTAAATTTTTTATTACAACTTTCATTTTTCGATTTTCCTTCCCCTAAATTGCTCATCAACGCACTGTGCGACGGAAGGTTACAGCTGGGTGCGAACACAACCTTGATTCAATTTTAAAAACTTACACTTTAGAATTCTTCGTTAAATATGAATCAATCCGTTTGAAAAATTGAATCATGGCCCAATCTCTTATGACCTCGGTTTGTTTGCCGCCAGTTGCAACATTCTGTTGGTTACTTGCCTGCTAAATTAATGTGGTAACACCACTCATGATATTCGCAACAATGTATTCAAGTTATACAACCCCTAATAAACGTCCAGAACCCATCGTGTATCCCATCACCGAGAGGTCATCACTGCTTTGAAAACGGCCACTCAACTTTCGACGACCACAATGGCTCACATCGTTACTTGGCTTTGGAAGATTCGACGACAAAACTACCCTGAAGACCCCTATTGACTGCAGATTGACCTCCCTTGGACGTAATACACGGTTATATTGACTGAGTTCATATTGTGGATATCGTCGAAGGGCTTCTATTCCTTCGTGTATTTTTGAGGTCCTCCATTTTTTTTCTCTCCTCCTCCGGAAAGGGCAAAAAGGGGTTTTTCGAAGAGTTAGTTTCTCCCGTAGTCTGAGCACGTAGCCCGAAGACTAACAAAAGGGGCCTTACCAGAAACGTAGATATAAGATGGTCGGGGAGGTTGCCATGGAGACGCCTTTCCTTCCACCCTTATGTGCCGGGGTCGTCTTATAAGGGAGAATCCTGTCCCTATTTGCAGTGAGAGAACCTCCATCTCTGCCAGGCGAAGGACTTTCATCTGGAAAGTCGTTTTTTTTTCCCCTCAGCCTGTTGACTGCAACGTACCAACAGAGCTTCGCTTAATGAAAATGTACAAGACTAACCGTAACTGTATTTCGTCGTTCGCTATAGAAATTTCACGATTTATAAATCGTGAAGTTCTTACGGGAACGTCTTAAGCACCGGTAGGGTCGTTCAGACAATTTTGGTTTATTATTTTCCAAATTTGTATAATGCGCCTGTGTAATCGCGACGGAGCTCGAACAGTCTGATCTTCCTCAAAATTTGACATTATTCGTTTCAAGACAAGTAGATTCGTCAGAAATGTCCGTTCGTAGGATTTTTTTTTTTTTAAATCTGAAATTTTGTCAAAATACTCGGTTTACCATCTAGTTGTGCTCGCAAGGTTTTCAGCCCGATCGCTCAACCCGTGGGGCGCTATGGGGCTTAAATGGGGCTACGGGAGGGTTTTTGAAGGGTTTTGGCTATGGGATCGAGTTAGGTGTCGTTTTCGAAGTATTTTTGGACGTAGAATCCATTTTTGAGGGTCCCAGAACGATCTGATTTCAACGTGAGGATCTATTTCATGGGGCTACAAATGGATCCCAGGAGGTCAAATATTTTCCGAGTAAAAGGAAGTCAAATATTTTCCGAGTTTTTTCAAAAATAGTTTGAAAAAAATTTTATTGGCACAGTATTTATTTTTGCAAAATTAACCTATTTCAAAGATTAATTAACCCTTGTGTAAAATTTGCAGCGTTTTTTTAAACCTTCAGAAACTCAGACATTTTCCGATGACGTATGCATTCCGAAGGAGTTCTGAGTTAGCACAGCATCCAGGCTTTAGGGCTTGTTTCCCTCGAGGCACTCCCAGCGCTGCGAGTGTTCCACGACGGTTCTTACTCTCCGTAAATTTTCATTTCGCTTTTCCTGTACATTGTTGAACTTCGTTATTATCTGTTGCAGGCCGAGGTTACATGGGGGACAGCTGTAGCGATTCCGAAGGTGTGACGTCGCTCGAACCCCGGGATTACACCTGCCCCAAAGACTTTTCCGTCAAGGAGGAGTCGCTGGACAAAGACGAAGCCGTTTTTTACCGAAACGTCTACGGAACTCACAACCAGGCTCACAATAAAGGTTGGTAAGTTTGGACCGATTTGGGACTGTTGACGTGACCGAAATTTTCAGCATTAGCCGTCAAATGGCATTCCAAGAATAATAAACCAAACACGAAATGTCCGTCCGCCTTCCTAGCCGTTTCGGGCAGTAGGAATTTTTTTTAAAATCAAATATTTTGACAAAATACTCGGTTTACCATCTAGTTGTGCCCGCAAGGTTTTCGACCCGATCGCCCAAACCCGTGGGGCTCTGTGGGGCTAAAAAGGGGCTACGGGAGGGCTTTTTTTGAAGGGTTTCGGCTATGGGATCGAGTCAGGTGTCGTTTTCGAAGTATTTTTAGGCGTAGAATCCGTTTTTGGGGGTCCCAGAGCGATTCGATCTCACCATGGGGATCATTGGGCTCTTATCACGGCTACAAATGGGATTTTCGAAGGATCCCAGGAGTTGAAATATTTTCCGTGTGATTTTCGACACAATCCATTTTTCGAGGTCCCACAATGCACAGATTTTTTTTTTTTTTTTTTTTTTTCAAAAATATTTTATATTGAGATAGAACTAATTTTCGCACAAGCAACCTATACCAAAGAATAATAACCCCTTGTGTAAAATTTGCACCGTTTTAAAATGCAACGCTGTTTGAAGCCACTCTGACAAATATTTGCATACTGGGCCCCTAGTTAACTACGAAATGGAGGCAGTAGAGAGTGAGAGAGAAAAGAAACTTTATTCATAAATAAAAAAATAATATTCTATGTATAATAATTAATAATTATATAATATATATAGTAATTAATATTGATTGAATATGTATTCAATGTTCACTCGCCAGTAGGCCGGTCCTGTGGTGGCGAGCATAAGGGAGTTGGCAAATATCTCTGTAGGTACCTACTGCGTTGAACAAATTCATTCTGAGTCTCTGACTGTATGGCTTCTATTTATTAGCATAGTGAAGATATTACGACTGCGCTAAAACTAATTAAACATAAATGCTACCGAGAATATTCTCGGTCCGAGACGTATCAACCATGAAAATATCAATTTTTTGTAGGCAGGTTACAGTTTTGGGGTTTTTTAATGAACATCAGGCAGATATAGAAAATTCTATAAAATTTTATAATTTTATATCATTTAATTTGGTACTGGGGGCTTCTGGTTGACAGGGTGACATTTACTCTGGGATTTTCAATATTATGATGCTGCTGCTTTACAATGTACAGAAGCGCAGAGGGGCATCTTCTATGTTTTCCTCTCATCACCTTCAACACTGCCCTCTGGAGGAGGACCAGCTTTTGAATATGGCTCGGATATGCCCTCCCCCATCCAACACCATACTGGAGCGCAGACTGCACGAGCGCCAGATAAGTTTCAGTCTGTCAGCGGACAAGACAGACCTGACATGGTAGAAAACAGGTGGAATTTACGCATCCTTGAGTAAAGGTAGGCAGCGTGCTGATCCCAGAGGAGGGAGGAATCCACGACGACTCCCAAGTACTTGAATTTCTCGACCCTTCCGATCATTTTACAGAGACAAGCACTTTGAGCACCCTGCACACATGAGTGGATTCTCAGCTTACAACTGGGAGGTGCTGAGCCTCCGCCCACCAGCATACACTTTGTCTTCGAGACATTCAAGGTGAGGAAACTAGCCAACAGCCACCCGTTCAAACTATCCAGGAGGCCCTGCATATTGGCTAATACTGCATCCCTGGTGGGTCCTGTGACCAGCACGGCAGTGTCATCAGCAGAAAGGAAGAAGTCAGGGAATTCTGTAATCTTCTTAAGACAGCTCACTGGCCGTTCCCCCACAAGAAGGGCTAATAGGCATATACATACGCCCTTATTGCACGGACCTCCTCAACTATCAATCTTCGAGTAAGTTTTGGTTTATATTTCGTGTTGCTCTTTCCCGTCGGGCTCCTTTAAAACCACCGAGTAAGTTTTGTTAAAAATGATTGTAGCTTAAAAGTCCATGCCTTATGTTTCCTTCTATGACGAGTTTGTTTCGCTGTTATAGGGCCTGATGAAGATTATATATTAATCGAAAGCTCGGCGAAAAAGGTGTAATACTGTTTTGGCCCCGTTCTCAATAGGTACCTGACATATTCATCCTTGTTAAGTGGGTCGATATTCATAAACTTGTTAGTTCCAAGGCCTAAACACGTTAATTGCGTGAAACAGTAGGAAAATGACAAGGTCGGTAAAATCAGGAGGAGGTGGGGACTTTTATTGGCGACTTTTAAATTAAGCCGGACCCCGAAAATGAAATAATTCTTTTCAAAAAGGGCTCGCGAATGTATTTGTCATATCGAAAAAAAATGAGAGCGTGAAAAAGATGAAAAAAGAGAGAGAGAGAAAAAAAAAAAAAAAACGAAGCGTTACGAGGAGGCAATATCGAGAGACCGCCAATATGTCGAGAGAGGCACGTAAACAATAACGGGAAATAGCGGGCCAGGGGGGTAATATCATCCCTCTGGAGGGGCGGTTTTTAGGGGTGGAAGGTAGAGGAGGGTTTCCCTTTAGTTTTACGATGTCAGGGGTTGAAGAGGAGGTTTTTGCGAGCTCTTTAGGCTCCGACCCTCCGCTCGACGTTCGCACTCGTTTCCAAAGATTCTCAAAGGGGACGATCAACTCGGGAACCAGTTCAAAGTCGTCGAAGCCAAGAAAAACCGTCGCGGCTCAAGTCATTTTTTGGGGAGTTTTGAGAAAAGGGTTTGAACTTGGGCAGTCCAACAGAGTGGACGAATATGCACTTTAGCCAACGAAAACTGATGTAAAATGAATTGAGGCAACTGCTCAAGTCACAATGACATCACTAGTGACCAAAGTTGGGATGGGATTTTCAACGGATAACTTTGAAAGAGTGCGTTAAAATATTCTATATAGGGCCGGTTTCACCACCTCGAGTTAGGCTAAACCACGAGTTAGCGAAAAAATTACGTTTCACCTGCAGTTGTCTCTTAGTTACCAGGACGGTAACTTCCACTTTTTTAACTTGCGGATTTTCGAAAGTTATCTCGTTAACTTGAAGTTACGTTGTTGTTGTTGCAACATCATTACCCTAACTTGAGCTCTAACCTCAAAATAGCTAACTTGAACTTTAACATGAGGTTGGTGAAACCGGGCCATAGTAAATTGAAGAGCATAAAATTCTGCGTCGAATGAGCTATCTTAACGCCAGAATTGAGCCAGCCGCTAGGGACTGGACTGTGATTGAACGGTAGAAAGATAAAGTAGGCCTACTCTTGTATTGCCATTGGACTACTATATTTTCCTAGAAGTTTCACAGAGGTAGAGGGGGCCGCACCATCATTAAAAACGTCAGTTCACTGAGCCAGCCGCATCTCACCATCGTCCTACTGATATATCAGTAGGACGATGGGGTCATATATGACCCCAGCAGAGCTTGCTGATGTCAGGCCAGACTCCTTCTCGGATTTATAATGCTGCAGTAGCTTCCAATATAACGTCCAGGTCTCAAATCCTCCTCAACAGCCATCAATATCCACGCCATCAAAAAAATACGATTTCAGACGAAGTTGTCTATATCCACGCCCTTTCCTAGACCCGCTGACGTAGTGCCTCACTTATGGTAGCGTTTTGAAACTGAGCTGCAACCCTAGGTGCTCATCACAGCCAGCGAGGCGGTGTACATCTCGTACATATCTCTCTGACCGAACTGCCATGCCCTTCAAGGTGCTCGAGGCGGACGAGCTGAATTATCTCTAAGTTGGTTTGAACGACCTCATGTCCCCTCTGCATGCAGCCTGGCTCGGACTGGCCCAGGCTCTTTGCCCCAGCACCTGAAAGAGGCGTCCCTCGCGAAACCCTCCGCGCCGGAAGACGAGCTGCTCCCACCTGAACTGGGAGAACCCCAGCGAGAACCTGACCCGTTGAAAATGACGCCCAAGAAGAAAGTGTCTTCAACTGAATTGATGTTGTTCGCTATGATTCAACTTGAAAAGAACGCCCCGGGGGTCTGCTTTGAGCCAAGTATCCAATTGAATCCAGTATCATATGTGTGGCTCGAGTCAAACAGGCTCGAACAGCCTTAAAGAGAACGACCCCCACACATTCCTTCGGCATTCCGTCAACGGAAAGGTATTCGGGATCAGCGGAGACATTTTTCGATTAATCAGCTGGCATCCTCCTCCCTCCACATCCGAACGAGGCACAATGACCAAGTGTGAGGGATGTTTGAGATGGGGGAGCTGAATGGCCGAATTCCTATTGGGCTAACAGGAGTCTCCTCATCTCGAGCTGACGCGTGTGATTAATAACGGAGAAGGCAAAGGCAATAAATGACCCCCTTACAACATGACCCCTTGGAAGGCTCACGTTCCCCTTGAATGGCAATTGAATTGAATTTGTTCAAAGTTGAGCAGGCCTCAGATACGTCATAAGCATTGAAAACCCCTCGCTATAGTGTAAGTGTTTCAACGAAACCCTGCAGAATAACCCAGCGAAAGTTAGCCTGAAATCAGCTAAGAACGCTTGAGTTTTGATTTGATTCCTAATGAATAAATAAATAAATAATTTATTACCATAACATTTATGATTAACAAAGTTAGGGTATGTCGTCGGGATCGGACGAATCGTCGGCGACGGAGGTGATTTTGATAGCCTATAACCACCCCCAGAACTTGCTGATCACAATGAGACCACCCTCATGAAAATCTGTTCAGCCGTTCGGGCGTGATGCTGTGATACACAAAAAAAAAAAAAAAAAAAAAAACATGTCGAAGAGATGAGCGCACCTTTCCATTTTTTGAGGGAAAGGTTGCGCTAAAAACACAATTTTACACTAGGGTTTATCATTCTTCGATATAAGTTACTTTGCAGAAATTTAATTCTGTGTCAATGAAAAAACTTTTAGATAACAGTTTTTTTTTTCAAAATTTTTCGTTTTTATATGAATTTTTTTTTCATATTTGACCTCCTGGGATCCTTTAAAAATCCCATTTGTAGCCCCATGAAAGTCCTGTAGATCGCAACAGTGAAATCGGATCAATGAAGGATCGGAAAAAAGTCTACGTCCAAGAATACTTCGAAAACGACACCTAACTCGATTCCATAGCCAAAACCCTTAAAAAAACCTTCCCGTAGCCCCATTTTAGGCCCATAGCGCCCCACGGGTTTGGGCGATCGGGCTGAAAACCTTGCGGGCACAACTAGATGGTAAACCGAGTATTTTGTCAAAATTTCAGATTTTTAAAAAAATTCCTACTGCCCAAAACGGCCCGGACGGCGGACGGTTCGCTGTACTCCCCCTAGTGGAGTACTGAAGACCAAGGTAGAAGGAAGAAGATTGAAAAATAATAAGGGCACTTCCCCTGGGGGTAGAAAGTGAGCAGAAGGTACGAGAAAGGTTGTAATGGGCCAGAAATGGCCTAAGACACAACCTAAGAAGCTCTGTACAGCAGGACGGCGGACGGACATTTCGGTTTTGGAATCTAGACCTCTTGAAACGGATAATGTCAAATTACGGGCCCTGAATGGACCAGCTGTAGCATCCCAGATATCTGTTGGGAGAGCGTTAAAAAATATGGGCCCCCACCAAGTGGTGCTATTCCGGGAAATAGTTAGGCGATGAAAGGGGAGTATGAGTTTGCTTTTGCTGCGTGTGGAGTATTTATGGTCGGGTCTGAGGAATTTATCAATGTTCTTCCTTTACATAATTTAAGCATTCAAGGATATAAATAGCAGGGAAAGTGAGAATTCCGAGCTCGACAAAATTTGACATTTAATGCTGGTCTACAGTCCTCTCGATAGTGAATACCAGCCACGACCCGTACAGCCTTTCTCTGAGATGTGAAAACAAGGGAAGCGGCAGGGGAGTGTCCCCAACAGAAAATTGCATAGACAGATCTGCTCTTAAAACAAGCGTTGTAAGCTGTGAGGTCAGCAGGCTTTGTCAGTCTTTCATAATTGGTTCCACCGACTAGGGTTGGGTAAGTTTTGAATGAGTCGACTCTTTCGATTGAATTAGGCGAATCGACTCACAGCGTTCAAAAGAGTCGACTCATCGAGAGGCGTGAAAGTCGTGGGGGAAGAGAGCCGTATATCCTCAGTTCTGATTGGTCTCTGTACAGGGTACCAGGGTTCAAACGCGCGTATTTTTGTTGTCGTTGTAGATTTGTTGAATGCTGTCTTTCGATTCTCGTTTTACCGTCATGAACTGACAAAAATAGTATAAATTGGGATTATTCACCCAGATTAATGAAGTGTCTGCTAAATGCAAAACTAATTTGAAGCACCGAAATCATCAGACCGCTTTCGGTCTGACAGGAGGAAACTTGATAAACTTGAAGACTTGATAAGTCTTTCATTTCAGACTTGCGATCTCACGCGACATAATATTTCATATTATGAAATGCCACCACCCAACAGTAAGTTTGGAGGCATTTTTTCTTTGCAACTAATGCCAGAGCCAAAAGGCAAATTGAAGTTCATTTTTTGGTAATTTTTACTAATCAAGAGCTGACGACTCGGAAAGAACCGACGACTCAGGAAGAGTCGCGATTCAAAAGAGAACCGGCGACTCTTCGGGAAATCACGGGTTGACGACTCCCAAAGAGTCGACTCTTTTTAACCAACAGAATTGCATGAGTCGACTCCTCGAAAAGAGTTGAATATCACATCCCTACCACCGACCCGGCATCCTCAGGTGAAGTGTCTCCAGAGGATTCCAAGTCGGCGGGACCAACAAAAATTCTCTGTTTTAATGATTAGTGAATGATAAAACGGTGGCGAGATTGAGGACGGTCTCGGTGGAGGGTAGTGAGGCCGTTCATGTGAGTAGGAGGACCGCCCAATCTAGCTGCCGACAGCAGCGCTTCCCGTGGCCCCACAGAGACACCAAGAAACTTGGCCTGGTTTGTGGTTTGTGGTAGAATCTTGGCAATGGTAGAGGCGCCCAAAACAATATCAACTCCCGCGTCAGTCACCCCCCTCAGCCTGAACAGCAGGTAGTTGGTTTTCGCCTCATTAACCATCAGCTGGTTGTGTAAAGTCCAGGCTTTCAAGCGATCAAATTTTTCCTTGACCAGCTCCAAGCAACACTCGTCGGAGTCCGCTCTCACTAGGAAATTGCTGTCATCTGCGAAGTTTATGGCCCGAGTATTACCATCCAAGAGGGTCGCAGGAACGTCTTTCACCACCATAAGAAATAGTACTGGCGAGATCAAACTGCCCTGGGGCACGATCTCTTCAGGAGCCGAGTGTTCCAGAGGTGTGATCCATCATGTCCCTCAATCCTGACCATCCTTGGACAGAACTTGTTCTGCGAATGAAAGTTGGAAATCTGTATTCACTGAGAGTGCCTTATTCCAGTCTGAAACTCTTTTTGCATCTGTTCAGTACCAATAACAGCATCAGTTTCATTGTCCATAACAAACCTGGATACTCCCTCTCCCTCCTCTGCTCTAACCATCTTATTGCCTCCCTCTTCATCCCCCATCCTCACCCCCGCCGTATTATCTGTTTCTTACTTTATTCAACGGCCTCCGGAGCGGCGAGAATTTAATAATACCGTCGCGGGGAGGTTAAATCCCATTATCCCCCGACAACCCCCGGGAGGCCACCCCTTAACAACCCCTATCATCGTCATCATTTCTCGGGCTTCATCGGGAACATTGTAGGCGGTGTAGGGTTCGACTTGGCCCAATTACTCACTCGGTGAATTACCTCGTAGAAATGAGAAGAAGTGGACGTCCGGAGTCAGCGAGCGGAAGGCAGAAGAGTTTCCACATTCTGCCGATAGATCAAGCGAGATGCCAGCCTCGCATGCCATCATTCAGGATGCAAGAAAAGGCCTGAGCAACTTTCAAAAGACTCCAGCACCATCGACTTATGGGATCAATATTCACCCAACGCCATAACCCGCTCCCAATACATCACCAAAATTGGTTTCTCCCGGGTAGCGCTGACAGCTCAACCAGGAGGTTCGCGCAAATGATAATTCGGTTCGCACAAGTGAACTGTTGGCGAAACTCGATGGCTTAGCGCAAATGTATGGTGGGATTAGGGCTATTTGCGCTCGGAGGCTGCCTGGGGTCACGCAACCCTTCTAAGGCCCAATTCACACAGAACGGGCGTCAGGCGGCGTCGCACAGTGGTCAAAAACGCAGTTTTATGAGGCCAAAAAGGGAAAAAAATCAAATGCTTAAAAACAATGATTGACTACTTGAAAGACCTTCGTACCTATACAACGCTGGACAAAAGCCGTTTTCGTCTCTAAGATAAAGTGTTAACTGATTCGAATAAACAAGAGTACAAGGTGT
The DNA here is from genome assembly GCA_955831195.1 of Pilophorus perplexus. Classification (NCBI taxonomy): domain Eukaryota; kingdom Metazoa; phylum Arthropoda; class Insecta; order Hemiptera; family Miridae; genus Pilophorus; species Pilophorus perplexus. The sequence continues at coordinate 16,848,072 of OY037019.1, read as the reverse complement.
GAATTCACGCGAGATAATGAAGCTCGGCGCGCTCACTTTTGGTTTATTATTCTTGGAACACCTATGTTTTCGCGACGGAGGTCGACGACTCCGATCGGCCTCAAAGTTTGACATTATCCGTTTCAAGAGGTCTATAGATTCCAAATCCGAAATGTCCATCCGCCGTACGCCGCCTGGGCCGTTTTGGGCAGTAGGAATTTTTAAAAAAATCTGAAATTTTGACAATAAACTCGGTTTACCATCTAGTTGAGCCCGCAAGGTTTTTTTAAATTTTTTTAAAAATCTGAAATTTTGACAATAAACTCGGTTTACCATCTAGTTGAGCCCGCAAGGTTTTCAGCCCGATCGCCCAAACCCGTGGGGCGCTATGGGGCTAAAATGGGGCTACGGGAGGGTTTTGGGATCGAGTTACGTGTCGTTTTCGAAGTAGTAGTAGTAGTAGTAGTAAAAACCTTTATTTTGAAAATTCATAACAATACATGCTAAGTCCCATACTTACTATGCTCAAAACTAGTTAAGATAATCCATTCTTGGAGTTAGCACGTTACATGTTTCATTTCAGTGCACTTAGAAAAAGGTTGATTATAGGCATGGCTATTAAGCCGTCAGCCTGGAGTCTTACTGCTACTGTTGATCCGCGTTACACAATTATTAAATATTATTACATTTAGTTAGTATTACAATATTTGTTATATCAACGAGTTTCAACAGGTTCTAGTACTTGCGGCAGCTATGTCAAACATAGAGCAATACAGAGAGGCTGTATAATAAAGTATAGAAACAGATTACGCACAATAAACTTCTTTTTTTTTCCTTTTTTACTTAATAATCGATTGATCACAGAATCTTTTTATTATTTTAACTCTGCTGACCACTATTTTGTTTGACGTTTTACAACTATTATTATTATTATTATTTTTCTTTAAATTATTACCTACTAATTACATTAATTATAGTTAATTAATTAATTCGTTTTCGAAGTATTTTTGGACGTAGATCCATTTTTGGGGGTCCCGGAACGATTAGATTTCACAGTGGGGATCTATAGAGCTTTTATGGGGCTACAAATGGGATTTTTGAAGGATCCCAGGAGGTCAAATATTTTACAAGTAAAAAAAAACAAAACATTTTTGAAAAAAATAAATTAATTTTTTTTTTTTTTCATTGACAGAATCAAATTTCTGCACAAGTAACCTATATCAAATTCAAATTCAAATTCAAAACCTTTATTTCCAAATAGGAGTGTGAACTCCCGCCTCGGATGGAAATTTATAGAAAATCTATAGTTAACAAAAAAATAAATACATACCTAATTGTTTTACAATCCTATCACGGATGAATTCGTTAGGAAAAAGTAGGTATACAGAGTTACATGGTGGATTCAAAATAAAGACTTATACAAACTGATGTAGAAAAGAACCAGCTAATTGAACGTTATGGCTAAGGGTGGAAGAGACAGAGTGAAGATGAAGGAGAGAGGATGAAAAGGAGTGAAGAGGGAGATAAATGAGTAGGTAAGGAGGGGTGAAGAGGAAGAAGAGGGAGAAATCATGTACGAAAGTGGTCCTTGATAGCACTCGTGAAACGGTCGAGGGAAATGATGGAGCGAACACCAGCGGGGAGGACGTTCCACTTCCTCGCATCACCAATATCGAAGAATATTAAACCCTAGTGTAAAATTTGCAGCGTTTTTATTTGAGGGGCCCATTTCGGTCCGGTAGGAATTTAAAAAAAAAAAACCCCATTCAAATCCGTTCAGCCGTTTAGGCGCCTATAAGGCACGACGGTTTACGGGCGGTGTACTCACATCCAAAAACTCTTAAATTTCGAAATTTCGCAGGGTTGCGCGCGTCGGGCTGGGTTTTAATATAGCCTATGTTGTGGCATAGGCGTACGCAAGGGGGGGCTAGGGGGGGCCCGGGCCCCCCCCTAGACAAACGAAAAATATATATACACTTGCAGATAAAAAGAATGAAAAAGAAGAAGTAGTGGTTGAAAAATTCGCAGAGAACCCGAGGCGGCTCATGTTGTAAATTTAAAGTGAAAAAAATCAACTTGACATTGCTGGGTACCTCCTTATTCCAATATTCCATTCAGTATTAGTTGGAGGGTTGATATGAATAGTTTTTGGATCAAAAAGGCATCAACTTGACTCGTACTGTAGACCTGACTCGTGCAGTATACCTTTCTCGATTTTGGAAAATTGTGAGTTTACGGGAGCAGATTAGACCTATTTACGGAGAATCGTAGCCGACTCATTTTGCACGTTAAAAAAATTCGTTAGACATCGAATTTGTTCGGTTTTTACTCAGCTACAAGAAAGTAATTTTATGTTTCTGCGGAAAAAATCTAGACACAGGTTTCAACACGTTTTTAGCTGAATTTGAAGCAAAAAACCATGATTTTTGTGCATTTGATTCAACATAAGTTGAGCTTGGGCTAGCTAAGGTAGGTACCTATGCGACTATTTTTCCTGGGTACCCTATGTAGTCCCCTATGTACTGAACAACTCCGACAAATGGCGTCCGTTTTTTCTACAGATTTTAAGGTAAATGCGTGAAATTGTGAGAATTCCTTTTTTCGCCGAAAAGTCGCTGAATAGGTACCCAACTTCAAAAATATGTATTCTCGCCGTTGGATAACGTTAAATCTCATCAGATCGAGTTTGAAGTTTCTTCAAACTCGACCTTACCTAGATAGACCTTTCAGAGAACCTGTGATAGGTAGTTACGGCGCTCGTTTAGTGAAATCGAGAAAACAAACTACGAAAACATACAGGCAACAACAAACAAACAGACCCTATTAGGGTCTTTGTAGTGGATAAAAAATAATAAGTTACAGCGAGATATTTCTGGCTCGAACCTTCGAAACAAAATTTAATTTAAAAGGCCAAATTGTTTTTCCTTACAAAGTCATGAAAATAACTAATCTGGCTCAGCAATTTTCCGTCTTCAAGTTGAAATTTTCAATTCTAGGGTGTTCAATAGAATTGAACGTTACGGGGTTCCAGCAGAAATCATAGGACTGTTCGATCGAAATCATCTTCTACCTCCTCATTTTTGTAGTAATTTTCAATTTTAGGGTGTTCAATCGACGCCAAATTTATTGCTCTACAACTTTTCTTTATGTACAAACTTCGGGAGAATCCTTACTTGGCTCGCACACTGGAAAATGTACTGAAAACGTGTTTTTTTTTTAAAGGTATTTTGGGAAAAAACGGCTCAGAATCCATTTTAGGTACAGGGTCATGGGCTATATTCGTGATCAGCGTCAAATTTACGAATACTATGAGTATGGGGTTTTAAGAGGTCCCCCCCCCCCACCAAATATGGCCCCGTTTTGCCCCACCGTTCGTCATCCGCCGTCCGGGCCAAGTGGGCAGTAGGAATTTATTTAGAAATCTGAAATTTTGACAAAATACTCGGTTTACCATCTAGTTGTCTCCGCAAGGTTTTCAGCCCGATCGCCCAAACCCGTGAGGCGCTATGGGGTTAAAATGGGCCTACGGGACGGGGTTTTTGAAGGCTTTTAGCTATGGGATCGATTTTAGTGTCGTTTTCGAAGTATTTTTGGACGTAGAATCCCGTTTTGGGGGTCCAGGAACGATCCGATTTCACTGTGGGGATCTATAGGGGCTACAAATGGGATTGAAGGATACCAAGAGATCAAATATTGATCTCTTTATAAAAAATATTCAATATTTTCCGAGTAAAAAAAAGTAAAAACAAAAGATTTAAAAAATAATAATTCTTATACTCTTTTTTTTTTTTTTTTTTTTCAAGACAGAATTAATTTTCGCACAAGCAACCTATACCTATCACTGAATATGTGTATTATACACCCTTGTGTAAAATTTGCAGCGTTTTTTACTTTAATGCTTTAGGTACCCTTGCTGGCAGCATGTCTACCTGCAATATTTTTGAGCCCCCCCCCTAATGGAAGACCTGCGTACGCCCATGTGTTGTGGGCAATCTCATCCGAGATCGTTAGAAAAAAAACCCCATTCAAATCCGTTCAGCCGTTTAGGCGCCTATAAGGCACGACGGTTTACGGGCGGTGTACTCACATTCCAATCCAGAGAACGCCCGTAAAAACATGTACCATGTTAAAAAGTCCAAGTTTTTCCACGAGCGGGCCGACGCGACGACGACGCCCGTTTCAGCCCTCTGTGTGGGTCCCAGTGACACAATCTTATCAAAAATCTGACATAACGATGGCGTCATATGATAACCTCGTTTCTCAATTTTTGGCCTTTTTTTTGCATTTTCTGAATGAAATCCTCGTATCTCATCGGCCAGTATTTGAATGTTGGCGGAATGGCATTTTTCTGCCCTCTAGCGCCCTCATTTGTCTCGTTCATAAACGAGAACATAAAAAGATAACACGAGCCTGAAATATGTCGGCTGCACTACTGAACAGCATTTATCCTTCGAATCAGAAGCACTTATCGATGGCGTCATATGATAACCTCGTATCTCAGAAAAACCAAACTTTTCAGGGGAAACAAAAAACTGATTATGACGTCAGAAATGTTGATTTTTATTGCATCAACCGTCCATTTGTCTCAATGGACTACCGTCTCGAAGTATTTTAACCTCCTTGTAGCCATAGAAACTAAAATAAATATTGCAGACGGCCTTGTTCCTCGTTTATGTTTGTTTTTGATTTTTGATTTTACTTGTTACTCGTTTAAATAAATGTCTCGTATCTAAAAAAAAAAAATATTGCAGACTCGATTTTATTTCTAGTTACGAGGTTATCATCATAGAAAAACCAGAAATTGAAAAGTTTTTCCCCCGAAGGGAATAAAAACTATAATTTTGGATCAACAAGTCTGATCCACCTTGAGAACACAACCATCCCCCCCGCACGGTCCTCCCTACCCGAGACCGTTCCAACTCCAGTTGATTATACCGTATCAGTCAGCTGTGCATGCGTAGCTCCGATGTTCACTTGAGCGTCGTTATGAAAAAATCAGTACCCACCAAACTTCACGTACGTGTCCTCCCGTGAAGTTTTTTTGTTTGAAATATTTAGGTTCATTCCGACGTTCATACGCCAAATATACGTGGTTATCATATGATAACCTCGTATATCTTTTTGTTCTAAAAATGATAACCTCGTAACTACG